>OY757928.1:49280340-49330340 GCA_963585895.1 Sepioteuthis lessoniana | reverse complement strand
ATTATACCCAGATACTAGTGATAGGTGACACAAATTAGGCACATTTACACAGTTTTATAGAGTAGACTATCAAATGATTTCTTTTGATTTATTTATTTAACAACATATCAACCGCCTACTGTTTATTTAATACTGAAAACTGATACAAATATTTTTTAAATAGTTATATAATTTCAAGTATCCTAGTTTAACAATAATAATTCATAAAACACGTATCCTGTTTCCATTATCTATTGTTAGTTAAAAATAATTATTTGTTTGCATCGTTGTATGATATAGTATATTCGGCCCTATTAGCCTAGCTTAGAATTGGCTGACTGTATCTCCTGCAGTCCCAAGACCCCATCAACCAAAATAGGGGTATTCTGTGTATGACAGTAATCTGCGTCTGATAGTGAGGCTCCAGTTCTGGATATTCCGGGATATGGAAATACTCTTTCATTGCTATTTGTCGCAAGTATGCTCTGACCGAAAGTTATTGAACCTGATAGGATTCTGCTTATGAATCAACTAGATGTTTTTAAATTATTTGTCTTCGATAAGATCTTGTCCAAAAAAATGTAGTTGGTTGGTCAGTTGGGTTTTATGGCATATCAACATCTGAAGGTTATTTAAAGCCAAATCCATTTTATACGAATTATCAGTTCTATTTCAAACAATTCAGTTTAGTCAAACTGTTCAAATAAAAAAAAAAATCAGATTAGCGTAAGTACGGGTTCAATGTCAAAAACAGCTCTATTTAAAGTAATTCCGTTTAGCATCCATACACAGTTTACATGTCAAAATAGTTCTATTTTGAGCAATTCAGTTTAGCGTAAGTATGCAGTTAAGTTCTATTGGACCCATAGATAGGACCCTGTCAGGTGCTACCACTCCAGGCCAGAGTGGACCCTGGAGCGATGGCAATGAAGGGGTACTCTGCATTCCCCAAAGCTCCAGCAATACTGGAAACTTACAATCATATTGTTTAGAGTCATATGCAGGACAATCGGTAAGGAGGTTTTACCCCCTCTGCAGATATGCAGTCGGGGTATTCTACAGCCCCAGCTCACCAGGCAAAAAAAGAGAAGGAAAATTAAAGGTAATATTACATAGCCGTGATGAAGGAAGAACACAGCACTTAGTCATAAAAATATAACTCTCACATTTTATTCTCGAAAGGAGAAAAGCTTCCGTAGTGAGAGAGACAGATGGACACAGTGTGGTGAAGGCAGACTGCTATGCTGACCCATAACTTCACCTTTGTCACTGTGTTATCTACAAGATATTACGTCTCTTCTCCGACGAGACGTACACAACCGGTCATCGCCAAAGAGCCGCTTGGCCCCTGAAGCCACGGTTCTCTTTCTGCCGACTTGACTGACCGATGCAAGCTGAGACTCACTCAGACTGACACTGTCTAAGACTCCCTGAGACTGCATCTCACGTGGGCATTTGCATACATCATTTCATAACATCCCCACATTTCCGTTCCAACGTGACTGCTTTCGGTTATTTTCACTGGGGCGTCGTGTGCAGAGAATCTCTGATTAACGGCTTTGTCAAGGGTCAGTATGCAACAGTAACAACAAGAGAAAAATTTAATATAAATTTACAATATATGCTATTTCCATAACATTTGGCATAAGATAACCCAAGATGTGTTGTCATGCCGTTAAACTCAATGAATCAATGATATCAAGAATTACTATCAACACAAATAATTTTCAAACAGATCTATTAGATCTACAGATTAGACTATAACAGAAACAACCACATCGGGTACAGAGTTGCAGAGTCGGCTGGGGCTATACAATACACAGACTGTTTCTTTGAAGAGAGGTAAGAACCCTCCCCCAACGAATGTCCTGGATATAACACTAAACAATTTCGTGAGACTCCAGTAAAGCTGAAGCTTTAGGCAATGCGGAGTACCCCTTCATTGTCGTTGCTCCAAGGTCCACTCTGGTCTGGAATGGTAGCACTTAACTATGGGTTAAATCGAACTAAACTTCATACTAACGCTAAATTGAATTAATTTGAATTAGAACTGTTTGACTAAACTGAATAGCTTCAGTCGGTGTATTCTACAGTCCCAGCCGACTGGGCAAGTTTAACTGTGAGCAAACAAAAATCTGCGTACTAAACTGAATTTTTTGAAATAGAAAAGTGCTGACATTTACCAAAATCTGTACTTATACTAAATTGAATTATTTGAAACTTTTATCTAAATGACTGGACCCGAAAAAGGTTGATACGCCGTAAAACAAAACAACCAACCAACCAATCCATCCGGCACCCAACGAACATATCCATGCATAAGGGAGATTATTGATTCTTGTCTTTATACAGGGTTATCCTCGTTGATCCATTTCCTCAGTCAGTTCAGTTATTTTACTTCTCCCGACCATTAGAGGAAGAGCCCCTGTTGCTTAATGCCTAGAGGTCTGGTTTCGGCCATCGAAGTAACCAAGTTCGGGTTCCAGTTTGGTTATTATGTTCGCTTTGGGAAAGGCATGAACTTCCTTATCTCTCAAGCTATGGGTTAAATAGTGCCACTACTGTTCTTCTACAGGGTAGCTTTGGCATTAAATAACCCCCTAAGTTTGATGTACCACTAAAAAGTACCCAAACCAAACCACCAATAATCATAGCTCTATAAAAATACGGAACATAGTCGTCGGCATCTCTTTGAATTCAGAAAGTAAACATTATCACTGAAGAATCAAGAGATTCGATAAAAATAAAATCTGCAAGAGTAATTATCAAGAAAATCAATAATATAAGACTTTTGCCGCGAATGAAGCCATTTCTTACATGTTTAAACACAATTGAAACAGAAAAAATAAGAAGGAAAGTATATAACAACGAATAAATATAATCTTTAGACACTCCAAAAGAACAGCGTAAACATTGTTACGAGAAAAAAAAAAAATATAAAAAAAAGTAAGTTATGATTTTAAATGAAAAATAAGAAGTAAGTTTATTTTTGCCGGGAAGATGAGTGAGTGAATGATTGATTGATCGAGTGAGTAAGTGAGTGTGTGTTTTGTCGAGTTGTTCACCGAACAATCAGAAAACAATGGCAGCGAGATAAATTGAAGAAATCGATTTAAAAATCCATTGTGAAATGATAAAGAAGAAGAAGAAAAAGAAAAAAAAAGAAATCCTGTTAAATGTTAACATAAGATTCTGTATAGATTGTTTCGGATATGTTCTTAGAGTTGATAATTCCTGATGTCTTGTATGTTTTTTTTTCTCTTTTTCAGTTAAATTTTGTTGTAAATTATTTTTTCTCAGTGTACAGAATTTTCATTTGCTAGAGATGAATCATTTGTTATACCAGATGAAAAATATAATGACAAATAACACCCACAGACAATGTAACATTTATTTATATATTATATTATCTATCTATCTATCTATCTATCTATCTATCTATCTATCTAAGTCTGTTCATATGTATCGATTTTGCTCAGATTTTTCATTTATTTCTCTCTCTCTCATTCTCTCTGTCTCTCTTTCTCTCTCTCTCTCCCTGCACACACACACACACACACACACACACACACACACACACACATATATATATATATATATATATATATATATATATATTCGTATCCATGTATCTATCCTAGTATTTTTATCTGTCTATTTACCTGTTGAACAGTCTGCCTGTTCATTTCTACTGATTTATACGTATATATGAATTTCTTATTTCTTTATCTAGAGTCATATTTCTATCTACCTATGCACCCTCCTATATATATATATATATATATATATATATATATATATATGGCCTGGGAAATATTGAAAGTGTGTTCAATATTCAACATATGGGAGAAAAGGGCATATCGGTCGTCATTTAATTTAATTGATCGTTTGTGTCCGTAAATCCTTTTTTCTAGATTACGTAAGTTTTGCAGATGTAATATTTGTCAAATTATTTTCATGAAATGGCGACCAATTTGCCCTTTTCTCCCACATGTCAGATCTCAAACACACTTTCAATTTTTCCCATGCCACTTTAATTAAACCCATGATAGGGAAGGAATACTTAAGATTATCAAAGAAAAACTTTCCTCCTTCGAATAAATTGTAAAAATAGTCTATAGGAACACGGTTAAATTAAGTTATAGTACTATATCTAATGAGGCAAACTTAATTAATAAAAGTAACATTTTAAAAAAATACGAATAATCAACGTACTGAGCCCCCTAAATGCAATTGTACTAATAAAATTAATTGCCCTCTCAAGGGGAAGTGTCAATTTGAGTGTATAGAGTATAAGGTGGAGGTACATAGTTGTGGACCAAACGATAGTAACGTTAGTAGAAATGTTAAAAGGTTATACGTACGTTCCACGCAAGGAGTCTTCAAAAAAAGATGTTACAATCATTGATGTAGTTTTGCGAACGAATTATGTAAACATAGCAGTAGTTTATCTTATTATGTGTGGGAAATTATGAAGAATCTAGTAATTGATCCTATATTAAAATGGGAGATAGTAAAAAAATGCCGTAAATATAAAGCTGGGGATTAATTTTGCAGTTTATGTAATTGAGGAGAAACTGGCCATAACTTAATACAATAATCCCAATAAATTACTTAATCAAAAATCGGAAATACTTAATGTTTGTAGACATAAGAAAAGTTGACTACTGGGTAGATAAGTTACAATTTATTCTTGCCTTATTATTTATTGTGTGCATTATTTATTATAATATATTTTCCTATCTTTAATTTATTTATTAATTCATCTATTTATTTATGAATGTATATATATATATATTCATTTATTCATTTATTTGTTTTTTATGCTAATTTTATTCCTTCTAACGGTCCTTTAATCTATAAAATGATGAAAGTGGGTTTCTTTAGTTAAAACCGCTTTGATAATCCATTTACGATCATCAAGAAGATTGTTTTCGTGACTCTCTCTCTCTCTCTCTCTATATATATATATATATATATATATATAAAGGTGTTCATAATGTGATGCCTGATCCATCCTTCGTGAAGAAGAGTAGAGGTACTATTTAACCCCTAGTTGGGTGGATAAGGGGTTTCATACCTTACAGAAAGGTATTTGACCGAAAGGGAACCTAATAGCACAACTGGAGTTCGAACTCGCTTACTTCAATTCCTTAAAGTGCTTTAACCATTATATCACGAAGATCCCCCTTCCCCACTCTTCCAATGAACGTCTTAATATTGTGGAAAATACATGTAACGGACTTATTCAGTCCATAATTTTATTATATGTATTTTTATCTGCGCGTGTTTTTTTTTGTGTGTGTGTACAAAATCTATCAATCTATGGAATAATATATTTATTTACTTTTTCATTATTTGTATGTATATACGTCTATTCCGCTGCACTATATATTTATATATTCTGTATATATAGATTACCAATGTAATACATAAGGCCACCCTCAAAGCAGAATATAGGAAAAATTATGAAAAATATTCATCGGTTCCACGGAACTAAATTTGAAAAAAAATGATGGTACAACCATAATTTCAGCTTCATTAAAAATATATATATATTCCAACAATAGAACATAATCTAAGAATTTATGGCAAAAAAACTGTATTGGACAAATCTGTCATAATAAAGTGGGATATACTGCAAAAAGCCAAAGTTTATGACGCTGGTTATTACAACTACTGATTGTGCCGGGAAGAAAAATTATTGATCTGATTATATAATGGATAAAAATTGCTGGAAAACATAACCGAGTTAATCTAAGTATAGACATGTTAACTAACATACGTCTCTTCTTTGTTCGACCATCTAATCTTGACCAATCACATGATTTATTTTCCTTTATTTTTGAATGGTAGGAAAATCTCTCTGAATATCATATGTTATGACACAAGATCATTATGTTTAATATTTGTTGTTTTTTTTTTTTTTCGTGTAAAAGAAGCGCTTACTTGCATCTAACCACACGATTATATCTCATACTAATTTTTTTCAACATTTACGTCTGATGATTGCGCAGAACTCTTGTGGCTCAACGTATCAGACATATAGTGTCTATAATTCTGCCATTTATAGGTTTTATAGCTATATATTAGCTCTGCCTTACTTACATGGAACACTCTTATTATATAAAAAATGCTTCCAATTTACAGATGCTATATATATATATATATATATATATATATATATATATATATTTGTGTGTGTGTGTGTGTTTGCGTGTGTGGATCTGTGTGCGTGGATTTGTGTGTGTGTGTGTGTGTGCATGCGTGCGTGCGTGTGTGTGTGTGTGAGAGAGAGAGAGAGAGAGAGAGAGAGAGTTTGTGTGTGTATTAATCATGTTCAACATATTTGACACCGGGGCAATGCCGAGTAAAAACTCTAATATATATATATTGCCATCCACACACATCCACACACACACACACACACACACATACACACACACACACACGCACACACACATATGTATATATATATATATATATATATGTATATATATATAATTGCCTCAGTGTCAAATATGTTGAACATGATTAATATCTTTATTTATTTACTATTTATACCGCAAACTTATCCACTGAGGGGATTTTCGAAACATTGGCGATGTAAATAATGCGTATTTATTCGATAAATACTCTAGCAATGAGATTTTGTTTATTTACATATTACTTAAACGAAACGTATCAATATTTGATAAGAGGACCATAGGATCACCAAATAAAGGCCAACTTTAGTGACGGCATATACTTGTCTCACAAAATGTTGCCAATACTAATACTTCTAGAGACCTTCTAACTACTACAATATTGATTGCTATAGACGATAAACGAACAAAATTGCTTTTAATTCAGGTAAACTACTACAGAAACATTTTAGCCATCATAAGTAACTTCACAAATTTGAAATCATGCCACCACAATTTTTAGAATTAATTGAAATGATTTTTAAAAGAGGTTTTACAATTAGATAATAAGTTCATACTGCATTGCTGAGTTTAAAATTTATGATTGCTACAAGTTTTTTTTAATTTCATTTTGAGATTCATCAAAATTGAAATATTTCAATTCTCTGGAAACACTTATTTTAAAGGAAATCTTAAAATTAAATATCTCCTCCCTGCATTTCAAATTACAATAATTTATAATCTTAAAAACTGTCCCAATAGTATTTAATGTCAATTTGAGTTTAATTACAATGTTGAAGTTTTACAATCATCATATTTAAAGGCAAAACTGCCATTTTATAGGGGTTTAAAAATTAAATAATTCTACCCTGCATCGCCAATTTAAAAATTCAACGTTGCTAGGGATTTGTTTAATTCTATAGAGTTTCATTAAAATATTTTAAGTTTCATTAAAATTGTCACACTAAAATCACGTTTCCATCACACTAAAATCACTTTAATGTAAACACAATTATTTTAACTGTGGTTTAACAATTTCTGCAAAGTGAATTTCAAAATGCAAGATTACCCAAAATGTAATTCCTATAATTTAGAATCAAAAATGTTGAAGGCTTACAATTGAGTACGTATTTTATGCATATCCAAGGTTAAAATAAAATATTAATGCAATATTATAGAAACACTTTTATTTAGCTGAAGACTTTATCATCAAATAATAAGTCCTTTTTATCACAAAATATATCAATGTATTGTCCTATAAACTGCCACAAAACTATGCCTTTTTATCTTGAGTTTAATTAACAATTTGAAATTTTACAATCGCAATATTTAATAGAAACATTATTACATTAAAAGTGATTTTGCGACTAAATAATAAGTTTATTCTTCATCATCAAGTTTAAAAAAGAAATCACTGTTATTCTAACTTGGATTTTCAAATTAGATTATATGTTAATTTTGCATTGCGAGTATTAAAGAAGTATAGTCAATGAAACTACCACAAAAGAGTTTTATTTCCTCATCAATTTCATCACAATGTTGAAATTTTACAATCATAATATTTGAATTTAATAAAAAAATATTTTATCAGTGACTTTCAAATTAAATGTTAAGTCAATCTTTCTTTGCCAACATTAAGTGTATAGGAAAGAGAAACTGCTACAGAAACATTAGTCTTCCTGAATGTTGAAAACTTGCAGGAGATAGCCCATCTTAGAATAAGAAAAGTGTTGTTAATTCTAAAATAACTAAAATCAAATCAGAAAAAGCAGTATAATTTGTGTACTTTTTTTTTACATGTAAAACAATGTTAACAAAGTATAAAAATAATTATAGTACATAATCTTAGTATCCCAGTGTATATAACATTCTTTATTTATCCAGAAAATACGTAGTTAAAGAGATTATTAGGACTCCTAACTCTGGAGCAACTAACTTATAATTGTCTATTGGAAAAAATGTTCTTCTGAATTCCATCACACTAAAATCACGTTTCCCAATGATAACTCTATTGGGAAAATACGTTCCAAGACAGGCTTCAGGTTATCTCCCTTTTTAATCTAATAAAAATGCCCCTATTCGGTAAAGGCTGCGCTTAGGTTCGTTTAGGAATTTTTTTTCCAGTTCTCCAATGATAACTGCATCGGAAAAATAAGGTGTAAAAATATTCGGCTTTTTGTCATCCTTCACGCGCTTTTAAACTAACAATTTTTACGAAGGCAAATACATATATTAATATAAAATTGTCATTCATAAATACTTGGGTTATTAATTCGAATGAAAAAAAACAACTTCTTTTTAATTAAATCAATATTAGACTTTTTATTTATTTAAAAATATTTTGAATATTTTATTCATAAAAATTCATGTTGCGCAATATTTAGTTTCGGATTTCCGGAATGAAAATTAACTTTTCCTCGTTCTGACTGAATCATTTCTATGCCCAAATAAGCAAGGGACACCTGTAGAAGGTTGGAGAATACAGCAGCCGAAACGTTGGTTTCAAGTTATCACAATAAAGATCATGACAACAGTTCAAAAAATCACAGGGAAAAGTTTATATCAAAGTTCAGCTTATATCTGTGTCAAGCAAAGGGCAGTGATTCTATATCCTTTGTATATAAAGACATGCGAGCACCCACCACCCACAAACACACACACATGTAAATATAAATATATATATAAAGTGTGTTTGTATATGTGTGTATATCGTAGATTATGTCCGTTCGAAATTGTTTAATTTATCCTATGATTTGATGAGATAACCAAAAGATAGTGTTAATCTTTCTTTTCATTTGTTTTTTCTTTCATTCTTTTTAAATAAATGAGATTTCAATCTTAAATGACTTCAAAACGGTCTGTATGTATATGGAAACTTACATATCTTTGCGTATTTCTTTAAAAGATGGGAAGATTTTTCTTGACTCTTAAAAAAATTCAACATTTTCAAAGATCATTTCACGTGCCAAACACCTACTTAATACTTTTAAATTAAGAACACCATGTGCACGTTTGTATCTTTTCGTTGGAAACGTTTTATTAGCTCCGGTTATCTCGACAAGCGTCCATCGCCGTTTGAACAATTCTCCTGATATCATCGAAGTCCTGATGAAGGTTACCGAAACCGAAACGTTTAAAATCGACTTTATAACACAATAAATTCACCTATTTGGATTATTCTATTTTTCTGCTTTCTTCATCCATATTTAATTTCATAATAGAAAGTATCATAGACAAAATTTGAAAAGATGCTAGTTCATAACATAAAGGACTACAGGAAAATTGTGGAAAAACAGATTAAAAGGAAAGTAAAAATATGAAGGGAATCAGAACAATAAAAGAAAAACCAGGGAATACATTTAGAAAGTCAGTCGGGGGTTGAACTTCCCAGACTTTTCTAAATGTCATTAGAGACGAGATATAATTTACAAATTATATGCATATATGTTATATAAAATACATAATTAGGCAAATGTTGAAACCATTAAGAAAATTACCAGAATACACTCAATACTTTTGATAAAATATTTCCCTTTATATTTGCTTGGCGGCAAAACACGTTAGAAAATCAGATATTTACCGGCTTATCTTTCAAGGGGTTAGAGTGTTCGCCAATGGCCCGAGGGACCGGGGTTTGATCCCAAGTTGAGTTATACCAAAGATTTAAAAAATAGTACTTGATACCTCCTTGCTTAACACTCAGCACTATAAGGTACGTATCAAGGGTAAACATTGTATTAACCCAACTACTCCGCCACACTCAGGATGAGTGACAAGGTTAATTTCCTTCTCCTGAACTGGTTGTCTAACTAAGACTAAAGAGTTCTTTCGACCCGACTGATTTACCAACAATTGGAAGGAGAACAAGTGGAGTCATGATTTCCCCTGAACATTAGCACTAAAGGAAAGTCAAACATCCTCGCTTAGGATTTGATCTCAACTCTTCATTTCCTTCGGCGATAGCCTTTGAACTATATATAACCTAGTATTCGATAGCAGTCATTCTCAAACATAATTTTCAAAACTATTGGCAAGGCTTTTTCCAAGAATTTTTATTGATTATTTTCTTCCCACTTTATTATTTGTTTGCTATTTTTATTTAATTTTCTTAAATGTTAGTTTCGTTACACACACACACACACACACATATATATATATATATGTGTGTGTGTGTGTGTTCTGTATTTCTCCCCGAGCGATTTTCAACATTGTTGGTTAGATTTAAAGGCTATAATAGAGAGAATTCTGTTCTTTTAAATCAAGTGAATATTCTGTTTTCAATTTGTGAGTTGTTTTATGACCAGTATCCCTTGTAGCCATTCTTTTCAGATTGTTATTTCAGGGCTTTTAAATATACCACTGTGTTTATTCATGACGTTGCAAACTCTCGGACAGAGGTCATCATAATTATTATAGTCATCAAGAATTCTTTTGACTCTCTTTCTTCCTCTCTCTCTCTCTCTTTCTCTCCCCTCTCACCATCGGTCTCTTCTCGACATTACTTTAAAAAATCCTGTATCCGGCAACCAGAGTTCGCACAGAGCTGGTGAATGCAAGTCTCTACTGACAACACTGGTATGTCCATGTGTAGGAACCAGGAGGAAATTTCGGTTATAAGTTCCTCCCTGCTTCTCCAACAGTATCCAACATGTCCTGATGTTCTTATCCGGATTGTTTATGAGATGTACAGCAATGGGGTGGAATGCTTCTTCAAGGATTTCTTCAAAACAGCACGCAAATGACTTGAGCAGTTTCCATATAATCTTTTCTTCATGCCTTACGCGACTATGCTGGAATACTAACACGGCCATAGCATAGAAGAATACTCGTTTATAGACCAGCGTAAAATCTGTTGTTAATAGATACAGTTACTCCAGCGAATCGCAGAGTAAATTATATTTTGTTTATGGGATTCTTAAAATAATGTCTTCAAGTATTTTCTAACGTTAATCTAAATAGTTTTCTTCAAAAATTTTGGTTCTTTCTTACTGGCCTTTCCTTTCTCTCAATATAGGTTAGATAAATTCAAGTTAATCTTTTTGATATATATATATATATATATATATATATATATATATATATATATATATATATATATATATATATATTAGTTCTTATCGAGATTTTCGCACCAGCAATAACTGTAATTTTTTTTTTCTTGGTTTGGTTTGGTTTGTTTTAACTTTATGGCATATCAACTTCTGTAGATTATCTAATGCCAAACCCGGTTTATACATACATACATACATATATATATATATATATATATATATATATATATATATATATATATATGATTTGTAAACATCGGTCAACAAAGTTGTGGTTTCAAGTATTGCTATGTATCACTAATTATTCAATTAAACATCAGTCATTTGTTTACCCACAGTTAAATGATCAAACGGTTCTATTTCAAACAATTCTATTTAACATAAGTCAGCAAAGTTGAATGGTTCCAAATATTATTATGTATCACTAAAAATGCAATTGAATATCAGTCATTTATTTGTACATAGTTAAATGAACTAACTTTTCTGTTTCGAACAATGTAATTTAGAAGCGATCAACAAAGTTAAGTTGTTTCAAATATTGCTATGTATCACTAACAATTCAATTAATCATCGGACATTTGATTACACATATTTCAATGATGAAACAGTTCTGTTTCAAGCAATTCAATTTAACATAAGCCATTTACTTGCCCACAGTTTTAATCAGTTCTATTTGAGCCATTAATTGGACCCTTCAGGTGCTATCAATCTGGACTAGAGTGGACCTGGGTGCGTAGCAATTAAGGGATATTCCGTATTCCTCAAACCTCCCGCATTATTGGAGCCTTACCATCAGATTGTTTAATGCCATAGATGTACTCGGTGCATTCTATAGCCCCAGCGGACTTGGCTATTTTTTTCTCTGAAGTCTAAACAACAGAAAGTTTACTTAGATCCCATGGACTATTCAAAGTTTTCTAGCTGATTTTAATTGCCCTTAATTCAAGTTGACCTATCCTTTTCTTAATGTTCTATTGAATTCTTCTAAGTACTCCAACTATGATTAGTATCACTGTCACCTTCACGTTCCAATATTTTTCACCTCACTAGTTAGAGTCTATTATTTGTCCAGTTTATCGATTTCTTTTACTTTTACTCTTTTGTTTGCTAGAGAGACGATTTTTACGAGTAGATAAGTAATTTTCTTCTAATTTGAAAGTAGGAGTAGCCTTGGGTAACCGTTTCTATCTCAAAACCCAAGAGAATTATTATCTACTCCTTGAGAGCTTTTTTTTACATTAGTTTTAGCTGATGGCCTTTCACTGGAGTTTAAATAACAGCAAGTATCCTTAAGTCTCCAGGACTCTTCTCAGTATTCTGGCCGTTCTCAATAATATTATAGTTTAGCTGGTCCCCTCTTATCTCTAAGTCCTCTAATCCCTTTAAAAAGCATTTGTTGACTGTACCAAAAGCACCGATCATAATTGGTATAATTGCCACCTTCATGTTTCATAGTTTATTTCAATTCACTAGCAAGGTCCAGGTATCAATCCTTCTTTTCATTTTCTTTCTATTTTATTCTGTGGTCAGTCAGGACAGCAAAGTCCACAATTTTGCAAGTTCTCTTTTTGTTTTTGATTATAATAAGGTCTGGTCTTCTGGCCGAGATTAGGTAATCCGTTTGTATGTCAAAGTCCCATAGGAGTTTATGTGTGCTATTCTCTAGGACAGATGCTGGGTTATGCATATACCATTTGTTCGTTGGCTAAAATTTCAATTTCTTGCATATCTATCAGTGAATCACCTTGCTCACCCAGTCGTGTCTAGTCTTATACCCCTTCTGTGCTAATTAGCTGCGTTCGCTTATTATGTGATTGATGGTTTCGTCTCTATCACCTACATTTGCTATTTTGTTGCGTCTTATCTATTCTCGTTTCGATACGATTGATTCTTATGGCGTTGTTTTGTTCTGCTTTTAGGAGGGGATTTGCTTCTTTCTCAAGGTTTCCTTTTCCTAGTCAGGTTCAGATTTTCTTGTGTGAGATGTTGCTTATTAAATGTTTAAAACGCCATAGAGTTGTTTTTCTTCTCATTTTTGTTTTCTACTTATTGTCATTCTGTTGATCTTAGTGTTGTCAGAATCGTTTCTGGTGGCATCAGTCCTCCTTCGCGCTTTTCTATGTTGTCATTGAGTATTTGTATAGATACATTAACGCTGTCTTTAATACTGGTAAATCCTCTTCCTCCCTCCTTTCCTGATACGTATAGTCTGTCAACGTCATCTCCATTATGTAATGCCTTATGCCTGTCCATTATTTTTCTTGTTCTTTGGTCAATTTGCTTAAGCTTTTCTCTGGTCCACCTCAAAAATCGACCTGAATATCTTACGAGGAGTACAGCCCAGGTATTTATTCCTTTAATAAGGTTTCTGCAACATAGTTTTGTCTCGAGTAACTTTCTGGTTCTCCTGAGATATTCTTTCTTAATTTCTTCTTTCATCTCCACTTGTTTGATGGTGTCATAATTATTATTATATTTACTCCTTTAGAGTTTTCCACATCAGCGTTAGCTGTTGGTCTTTCACTGGAGTTTGAGTGACAGCAAGTCTCCTCCAGTCTCCAGGATTCTTATCAGAATCAGAATTCTGGCCGTTCTCAATAATGCTGTAGTTTGAATGGTCTCCACTCGTCCGCCAACTTCCAAGTCCTCAAGTCCTATTAGTTATTATTATTCACTCATTAGAGTGAACTTCCAAATTCTCCAAGCCCTTTAATAATCCTTTACTTACCGTGCCAAAAGCACCAATATTATTATTATTATCTTATTTACAAACCCCTCCGCTCGGGCAGGATATGACACAAGGTCAATTTTCAAGCGGAGTTTAAGAGGTTTAAATTCAGAGTTTTCCTTCTCCTAGACTAGTTGCCTCACCAAGTCTGAAGAACCTAGTCTATCCTACTATTTACCCATAGCTGGGGGGAGAATATTTTGGATTCATACCTTTCCCAAGGGTATTAGTGCTATATGAAATGCAATCAGTCAGGTCCAGGATTTGAACTCATGTCGCCGTGTCCATATCCTGCGACGCTAACCATTACACCACGGGCAACTCCAATATTATTATTATAATTGGTGAGCTGATGGTTCTTAACTGGAATTTGAGTGAGAGCAAATCTCTTCAAGTTTCCAATGACTTTTCTCAATATTCTCCCTGATTTTAAAAATGTTGTTTGGCTGATCTCTGCTCCTCCTCAGATTTCCAATTCATCCACCCCCTTACCGAGCCTTTCAGAGCAAATCTGTTATAATTTGTATCAATTGGAGGTGCCCGTGGTGTAGTCGTTATCGTCGTAGGAAATGGACACGGCGACACGAGTTCAAATCCTGGACGAGACTGATTGCATTTCACATAGCACTAATACCCTTGGGAAAGGTATGAATCCAATTATTCTCCCTCCAGCTATGGGTAAATAGTGGGACAGACTGGATTCTCCAGCCTTGTTGAGGCAACTAGTCTAGAAGAAGGAAAACTCTGAATTCAAACCTGTTAAACTCCGCTTAAAAATTGACCTTGTGTCATATCCTGCCCTAGCGTAGGGGTTGGTAAATAGTATCAAGGTCACTTTATGTTTAATGGCTTTTTTAGTTCCCTAGCAAAGTCTGATATACAGGTGTGTGTCATCGTGAATTCGTGTACTACAAAAATAATTGCGGTATTTTATTTCCCGCTAAATAAGTAAAAAAAAAATATCTAAGTGTGCTACTTCTATAATTTTTAACTGGCGTTATCATATACGTGGGTAGAAAGCTCACTAGGAATGAGAGGGTAACTGTATTCATCAATATACAGGAAGCTTTATAGAAGGATGGTCACGCTGTGTTGTGGATCATGTGCTGGACTTCGATGTAAACGAGTTCAAACTCCAGTGGCGATGGTACGTTCATTTTAGGTCCAATAATATTTGGAAAGACAAGAACCTCCAGCTGTGGTTTAATTATTACCACCACTGCCTTTCTACCTGGGTGGATTTGGCATTAAATAACCCATAACTAGTAATTTCTTTAAAAATGGTGCAACTGTAAAGAATGTTTCTTCTTATCAACTCAGGCGACATTAAACCTCTTCATCGACTGACCTTCGTATTTTAATAGATTTTTGAAATCCTTACTAATCTTATCACCAGATTAATGATGGTTGGTTTGGTTGGTTTGTTGGATTTTATGGCGTATCAACCATTGTAGGTTATTTAGCGCCAAATCCATTTTTATGTAAATAATCTGTTCTATTTAAAACAATTCAGTTTAGCATGACTACACAGTTTAATTGTCAAAAACATTCCTATTTCAAACTATTCAAGCAGTTATATGTAACAATTCAATTAAGTGTAAATACAGTTTCAATGTCGAAAAGCAGTTCTATTTCAAATAATTCAGTTAAGCATAAGCACGCAGTTTAAATGTAAGTACGGTTTAATTGTCAAAAACATTTCTATTTCGAGCAATTCAGTTTACTCAAAAAATTCAGTTTAGCATAAGAATGCTGTTAGTTCTATTTAACCCATAGATAGGGCCCTATCAGGTGCTACCACGCCGGGCCAGAGTGGACCTATGAGCAATGGCAATGATGGGGTACTCTGCATTCCCCAAAGTTTCAGCACTGCTGGAACCTCACCATCAGATTGTTTAGTGTCATATCCAGGGACATTTGTTAGAGGGGGGTCTTACCCCTCTGCAGAGACAGATTAATGAGATACAGTAAGTAAAAAAGATATTTTAATAACTTCATCTCTGTTTTACATTAAACGGGACTTTAAACTTTTTCAGGTAGAAATTTTAGCCATACTGGATGGCCGAGACCTAGCTTTGCCTACTATTTTCACACAAAAAGTTTTTATCTGGCATCTTTAGAGTTGCACGTTTTTTAATGGAAAACAGTAATCATAGGTCCTTTCATTTTCTTTAACTAGGATAGATTGGGCACTAAATAAACCACGAAGATTGATATACCATTAAACAACGCAACCGACATCGAAATGAGAAACCTATCCATATATGATTGTTAAAAGGCCACAGAGAACATTACCAGATGCATCCCCAAAGCCTATCGAAGCATTTAAAATCTCTTGGATGCACACAAAGATTTTCAAAACCTGCATCTAATATAAAATGTAGCCTCCATTCTCAGGAGAAACGTGACCGTTTATTTCCAGATATCACTGACGCCAGCGCAATCATTACACATGGACATAAAGAAAATGATCTGAGACATACATATGCCTACGCTTACATATAAGATGCATAGAAGTGAAATGCGTTCTTCAATGTTAGGCAAAAGATTAGCGCTACAATCCCTAGGAATTTCACGAATGTACTAATATGCTCAAATCGTGCAAAAACGGAAGAGTTAATGCTTCAATGGAAACTTTGAATTTTACTGAACGGATAAACCTCTGCAAAATTGGCCCACGTGTTATCTAGATCGGCTGAACAATATATAAGGTAATATATCTGAAAAATAAAATCCCCCCCCAAAATATTGGTGGATTTGTATATGAGTTTGCGTAAAAAATCAATACGAAGTTCTGTAGTTTCCAATTTTTCTACGTTTTACTAATATCACAGGTCGTCAAACACATTCGTAAAATCTTCCTCCTTCTCCTCCTCATTATATATATATATATATATATATATATATATATATATATATATATATATATATATATATATATATTTATAAGTTAGCTGACTGTAGTTGAGAGTCATCAGAAGTTCCCTTTTCAAAAGTTACTACACTGTAATGTAAGAGAGAGTGCAATTTCTTTTTCTGGATTGCTGTTATATTTTTAAGACTGATTTACCTCTAAGGCTTAGACCAGGGTTTTGGAATCCACGGTTTTAGGCCTGTCTGACTTTGCCTAATCATCGATGATCTAGCAATTCGAGCGCGATCTCTTGAGCCATCTGGTTACTATACTATTATCAACTACATTTTTACCTTTCGTCCAACAAATGGTTTTGTTTGCTTCCGTAGCATTATAGTAACATCACCTTTGAAGCATTCCTTATTTCCTGTGCTGTAAACTTATTGGCCTCGTAAAGAATAATTTCCAGAAATTAAACTGCATTACTCATTCAGCTGTGTGGGTTTCAAATCATGCATAGAGCGAAGCACAACAAGGCAGCGTACTATCTACCACAATATTACGCACACCAGCGGGTACTTACCACAGTTTTATCTGTATCGATCACGTTATATTTGCACGTACTCATCATCATCATGATGTCGTGCCGCTAGCATGGATACCTTTGACCCTCTCTCGCCACTTCTCCCTATCGTTCATCGCTTCAGGCAGGTCTTCAGGGCTACATCCCGTATCCTCACATGGCTGCTGTATGTATGTTCGAGCTGGTCGTCCTGCTTTTGCTCGGCCATATGTGGGGGTCCAAAGGAGTATACCAACCAACCAACCAACCAACAAATATGAAAACTAACACACAAACAATACCTGTGTAGTTTTGCACAACTCATATTCAACAAAACATGATTTCTCTTTATCTGTTTCATTTTTCAAAGTAAATATCTTTGACCCATTTTAAACGCCCCATTTAAGTCATCATTGGATTCTTTGATGACAGCCGCCTAAAGTCTTGTTGGGTTTATGGCATATCAACTATCGTGGATTATCTAATACTAAATCATTTTATTCATGTACAAGGAGCAAACATTAAGTTTCCTGATTTTTTTCGTATGGGCACATTTATTGATAGTACACACATGAAATTAATCCTCTTCGAAGTAATCTCCTCCGGCTGCAATGCACTTGTTGTACCGTTCCAACAACTTCTGAAAGCCTCCATGGAAGTCCTCTTGTGTGAGCGTGTCAATGACCTTCGTCATAGCCTCTTTCATCTCCTCAATTGTCTCATAACGACAGCCTCTGGGCTTAGAGAATAACCAAAAACCACAAGGAGCAAGGTCGGGATTATAGGGAGAGTGAGGAACTGTTTTGATACCCATCTTGGTCAAATAATCTGTGACGAGGATGGAGTTGAGGACTGGTGCATTGTCCTGGTGTAAATGCTACTGACCCGATTTGAAGAGTGCTGGCCTCTTTCGAGGGAATCTATTCCTGAACTCCCTTAAAACCTCAACATAGTATTCCTTATTGACTGCCTGTCCAGTTGGAACCCAGTGAATGTAGATCATGCCAGTGCTGTAAAAAAAAAAACGGATCATCAAAAGTTTGTGAGTGGATTTGCTCTATCTGGCCTTTTTGGGTCTGGAAGAGCCAGCATGCTTCCACTAGGAACTCAGTCTCTTGGTCTCTGGGTCATAGCAGTAGATCCAGCTTTCATCGCAGGTCACCAGAGCATCAAGGACTGCGGGATCTGAATTGATCAGCTCGACCATCTCCCTGTTCTCATGACACCCTTGGGACAAACTTCGTGCAAATCTTCTGCAAATCTTCCTCACTAATAATTGTGTGTACAGTTCCCACACTGACATCAAACTGTGCACTTATTGTCTCTAGAGACACAAGACGGTCCTTATCCATGAAATTATTTATTTGGCCAATCAACTCTGGTGTTTTGACTTCCTTACTCCTCCCACACCTCTCATCATCCCTCACAGACTCCCTGGCTTCCTTGAATCTCTTATGCCTCTCAAAAACTGATGCTCGATTCATGATGGTCAAAAAGCAGACTGAAGCATTCCATACGCTTCTGTGGCATTTTTTCAAGTTTAAAACACACTTTTATTGCATATCGTTCTCCTAAAGTGTCCTCAGATCCAGATTGCATTTTTGAAATTCACCGGCTGTGACAATCAGGCTCTAGTAGGATGTATTCCATTTGCTGCTGTAGCTATCATTTGAACCTGAAATTATAAAAAATTGGTCAGTCATCTCATGAGATTTATAGCAATAGCATACTGAATTTTCAAAAGTCTACGACAATTTTAAATACCAGTACAAAAAAGTCTGGAAACTTATTGAAGGCACCTCGTCTTCGATCGGATGCACCTGTTATTTACTGTGTTATTTACACAGGTGCATTTCTCCTCTGACAGCCCGACCGGGTCGGAGGTCAATATGTTACGAAAGAAATTTGAAAAATTTAAAAAACATTTGTATTATTTACGCTAGAGTCTTTGTCACGTTATTAAAAGAATTTCAGTTTTTTAGGGCTGATTTTCATAGGCCTGATATAAATAGTCAAGTCATGCTAAATATCACTGCTTAGGTAACTCGTATGTTTTTTCCGAAATTTTAAATATATGTATGTTTTTTTTATCAAGTAATAAAAAGGAATAGAACAAATTTCACCGGCTCTCTCTTCCCCCTCTCTTCCTCGCTCTCTCTCTCACTATATCAGACTCTTTTTTTTTCCTTTTTAGCTATAAATTCATTTTATTTAAAGTTATTTTTATTTCATTTTGATTTTTTAAAATTCTGTTTTATTCGTCTTTTTTTCTCTCTTTGTTTCTTAGCTTCTTCATAATTTACATTTTTTCTTTTTCTTTCTTTCTTTCTTTCTTTCTTTCTTTTTAGTCAAATCCTCTCTTTGTTTCCTTCCAATTTATTCTTTCTTTTCTTTCTTTCTTTTATTTTTCCTTTCCAATTTTTTTCTGTTTAATTCTTTCTTTCTTTCTTTCCTTCCGGTTTATTTACACTTCCTTGTTTATCCCTTCTTTCTTTCTTTCTTTCTTTCTTTCTTTCTTTTATTTAAACGTAAAAGTCAATTAATAAGTTAATAGAGCCCAGTCGGCTGGGGCTATAGAATGCACCGACTACGTCTCTGTAGAGAGGTACTATTTACCAACTCCTCCGCTCGGGCAGGATATGACACAAGGTCAATTTTTAAGCGGAGTTTAACAGGTTTGAATTCAGAGTTTTCCTTCTCCTAGACTAGTTGCCTCACCAAGGCTGAAGAACCTAGTCCGTCCTACTATTTACCCATAGCTGGAGGGAGAATAAGAGGGTTCATACCTTTCCCAAGGGTATTTGCCCGAAAGTGAACGTAATAGCGCGACTGGAGTACGAACTCGCGTACTACGATTCCGCAGTGATATGTCAGAAAATCTCTGTAGAGAGGTAAGACTCCCCCAACGAGTGTCCTAGATATGACACCAAACAATCTGATGGTGTGGCTTCAGTTATGCTTGAGCTTTAGGGAATGCAGAGTACCTCTTTATTGCTATCGCCCCCATGTCCACACTGGCCAAGAGTAGTAGCACCTGATAGGGTTAAAATCAATGAGGTAAATAGAACAAAACCGTGTACTTATGCAAAACAGACTTGTTTAAATAGGAACTGTTTTTTGACTTTGAAACTGTGTACTTATGCTAAACTGAACAGGTTGAAATAGAAGTGTTTATATGTCTAAAAATGGATGTGGCATTAAATAACTTACAATGGTTGATATGTCAGAAAATCAAACCAAACCAAACCTAATACGTAAATAATTAATTATTTTTTCTTTCTACCTCTCTCTCTCTCCCTTTCTCTTTCTCTTTCACTCTTTCTCTGACTCATTGTTTGCGTATCTTAATATGACCTTTATTACTGAAGGAATACTTCCACATAGATAATACGTGTAATATACAAATTAGGTACCCTCGCTAGTCTTCCCGTCGTCAGCATTAAATCTTCCTTTAAATGAATGAATCCACTTCAGACAACTGCTACACTTAACTACACTAATCTTTAAGCAATCTCAGTAAGCAAATGCTGTATTTTCCTAAAGGCTTCGACTATTTGTAGAAATGCCTTTGCTGTGTGCATTTTGGTAATGTTTACAATTAATTATGAAACACTTTTTCAAGCCTCTTTGAGTAAGCTGCCTCATTTGATGATCAAGAAAGATAAATAAATTTTGATTATCAAAGCTTAGTCAAATATTGGCTTTTGCTGCGATGAAAATAGAAGTTCCATAACCTGAAGCGAATGTTAACTAACTGGAAATGCAGACTTTCCTTTGTTCTTTTATTGATGTGGCCTGACCGCTTCAAAATCTGTCATTGTTAATTTAAATGATGAAAGGCTCGAATCTCGTGAAATTACTATGTTCTAAATGATGTAAGACGACTCTTTCTTTCTTTCTTTCTTTCTTTCTTTCTTTCTTTCTTTTTGATATTATTATTTTTTAAATTCTTTAGAGTTTTCACATTAGCTTGAGTAAGAACAAGTCCTCAAGTTTCCAGGACTCTTCTCAGTATTCTGGGCGTTCTCAATAATGCTGTCGTTTTGATGGTCTCCACTCGTCCGCCAGGTTTTACTTTTTACACGTTTTTCACACCAACGCAAGCAGATGGTATTTTAGTGGAGTCTGAGAGACAGCAAATATCCTCAAGTCTCCGGGAATTTTCTCAGTATTCTGGTAGATCTTATCCATGCAGTTGTTTGGATGGTCTCTACTCGTCCTACGATTTCTAATTCTTTGCCCCCCCTCATCAAGCCTTTAAGGATCGTTCCAACTGCGTCAATTACAATTACCTTCAGGTTCCATTGCTTTATTTAGTTCTCTGGCAAGCTCTATATACTTACCTCTGTTTTATTTTCTTTGATGTTCACTCTGTGGTCCGCCGAGTCGGCAATGTCCTCTATTCGTCAGGTTCTCTTTTTTGATAATTATCACGATGTCTAGTCTTCTGACCGGGATTAGGTGACCTGTTTGTATTTCAAAATTCCACAGAATTTTGTGCGTCGCGTTCTCTAGAATAGATTCTGGTCTGGACATATACCATTTGATGGTATGGTCCAATTTCAATTTCTTGCCTAATTCTCAGCGGATCACCTTCCCCCTCCAACCGTGTCTAGTCTGGTTTTCTTTTTGAACTAATTTGCTGCATTAGCTTATGTGATTAATCGTTTCCTGTCTATCACCCTATAACCTACATTTGCCATTTTGTTGCGTCTTATATATTTGACCCACCAGGTCTAATTGATATTTTTTCAATTCTTAGTGACAGCAAGTATTCCCAGATCTCCAGTACGCTTCTAAATATCTTGTTCGATTTTAGTAGTGCAGTGGTCTGGGTGTTTTCAATTTTTTATCTAATCTCTAGCTCCTCCAGTATCATTTTCAGGTTATTGGGGACTGTTTCTAGGGCTCCAAATACAATTGGTATCACTGTATCAATGCCCAATAACCCTTTCAGTTCACTTGCTTGGTACATATAGTCATTCAGTTAAAATATATGTTCCAGACTTTTCTTTTTTAGCAATAAACTCAGAGAAAAATCACAAATGTTTTGGGGTTTGGTATACCAGCCCTGTTTTCAAGATTTGATATATATGAAAATCTTCACATATTAAAATGTTCATATATGAAAATGTTGATACATTTAAATGATCATATCGCAAAGTCTTCACATATTAAAATGTTCACATACGAAAATGTTCATACATTTAAATGTTCATATCTGAAAGTTTTCACATTTAAAAATATTCACATATGAAATTTTTTATACATTTAAATGCTCATATCGCAAAGTCTTCAGGTATTAAAATGTTCATATTTGAAAGTATTCAGATATGAAATTGTTTTTATATGAAAATATTCATATATATAAATGTTCATTATATCGTAAGTGTTCATAGATGAAAGTGTTCATAGAAGAAAATGTTCATATATCAAGGTGTTTATATATGTTCACGTTGGAAAATGTTCATACATTTAAATGTTCATATCTTAAAGTGGTCCTAGGTAAAAATGTTCATATCCTTAAGTGTTCATATATGAAGGTGTTTATATAGGAAAATGTTTATATATGAAAAATTTTCTACGTGAACATATTCGTATCAGAAAGTGTTAATATATGAATTTTTTCCTACATAAAAAAGTTCACATATGAAAGTGTTTTCATAAATAAAATGGAAAATCTGTCCAGTTTTGAAGGCATTAAAATTGTAAGCGTGTTTAGATTTTAAATTAGTTTTGGGCAAAACCATAAACAAGCAATTTAATAAAATCAAAATCAAAATCAAATTCCTTCGATCTTGCTCGTAGAGAAAGAGCAATACCTTCTAGAATCCACTTGGATTAAACCTTTTTTCATATGCATATTTGCATAAAAGGACTTGATTAGCTTCAGCTCTTATGAATGTAAAGTATTCAAGGGAAATTTTGGAGACAAATGGATGCTCAAAATGTGTTCGGGAATTTTGAAGAGATGTATTGTGTAAATAATTTGATAAGTTATTAGATTGCATTCATATATAATAACTAATCCCAATCCAAAATTGTGATCGTGGGAAAAATAACTCGATAATAAAACATTTTTAGATTGAATTCAGAATTGAACAAACCTTTTTTCCAATTTTAATTTTTGGAATGTTATATTAAATTCCATGTAAGTATATTTACGTCATAAAACCATTTTGCTATACTCAGTAAAATCAGTAAGAATATGGCCTTAAAAATATGCAAAGCTTCGGTCACATTAAGTATATGGATAGAAATAGAAACTGTATATATATATATATATAGAGAGAGAGAGAGAGAGAGTGAGAGAGAAGGAGAGGGAAATATTATACGTCACAAAATTCTTACTCTGATTTTATTGATTGTTGTTAAGCATTGACAGGTATGTTTTTTTTTTAAAGTCGAGAGTGCTTTGTCAGGCATATTTTTTATTCAGGTGTGTATGTGTCATCCCAAATCTGTCCATCCTATTTCAATACGGCTCCTTGAGCACCATTCATTATAGATTTTAAAAGCATTTGAAGTAAGAGTTTGGTTACGATATATCTAACTATCTATGTCTGTCTGTCTGTGCCCGTGACTGTTCTCTCTCTCTCTCTCTCTCTCTCTCTCTCTCTCTCTCTCTCTCTCTCTGGCTCTCTTTCATTTTCAATATGGCCCATTCTTATATAATAAAGTTTCTTTTAAGGAAAGACTGACGGTTTATAATAAGCATTTCATAATTATCTTCTTTATATAAAGAGAATTTGGAGGGTTAAAAAAGATACTGAACGTGAACTGAAACCCCCAAAATTAGTATTTAGTTACAAAATAGACTAGAATTGTTTTTTTTTTATTCGATTATACCGCTTTAACAAATTATATTTACTAAACACAGGTAGGATGAGACTGAAGGTCAATTTTTTTTATGCGGAGTTTGAAGGTTTGAAATCACAGATTTCCTTCGTCTGGATCCCTTGCAATACAAACAGGTTTGAATTCACAGTTTTCCTTCTTCTGGAATATTTACCATACAAACAGGTTTGTATTCATAGTTTTCCTTCTTCTGGATCATTTGCCATACAAACAGGTTTGAATTCACATTTTTCCTTCTTCTTGATCAGTTGCCATACAAATAGGTTTGAATTCACAGGTTTCCTTCTTCTGGATCGCTTGCCATACAAACAAGTTTGAATTCACAGTTTTCCTTCTTCTGTATCAGTTGCCATACAAACAGGTTTGAATTCACAGTTTTCCTTCTTTCTAGAGTCGGGAGCATACTTCTATTTAGGTTGAGGGAGAATAGTCTTACGCATAGCTGTCTCAATGGTATTAGAACATAGGGAAATGTAAACAGTCTCGGCCTGGATTTGATAATGGATCGCAGTGTTTTTACTTAATACTATAACCATTCCAATACACCCATTTTAAGGCCATTACTCTGAAAACTATTTCAAAATATCACACAGTTTTTTCTGGGTTACAATTATATGGAAGATATACAATAAATTAGCAGAGATATTGCCTAAGGAGTTGCCAGTAGAAATAACAGTTTATAGTTAAACTTTTTTTCAAGGAAATCAATTGTAAAGGGTCCTTTTATGTTCCAGAAGCCTGTCAGCATGACCTTCTTTATTGACTGCTTACAGTGGTTTTTTAAATGGTGAGTCAACGTGTTTAAACTCTATGGACTCTTTTTTCAGCCCATACTCGCAATAGCAAACCCATGTTTAGCCCATTCGTAAAAACTGATTTGACTAGAATGTGCATTTCCGTACACATCGTGTATTTTTCCGTTACTTGTCCTATGGTTTACCCTTCTCAACCAGCAAACATTTGATTAACAGAATTCTGTTCCTGCTTGGAGCTTTCTATTTTTGTTGCCACCATTGTGAATAGCTTCAAAACAAACGTTTCAGTGGGATTAAACTCATTTTTCCAATAAAACAATTTTAAACGAAGCAGAGTTTATATTTTTGGAGAAAATTTTTTGAAAAAATATTTTACTTAAAAAAAAAAAACCTTATGTATTGACAATCACATTCAAATCTATCTATCTATCCATCTATCTATCAGGA
This sequence comes from Sepioteuthis lessoniana, assembly GCA_963585895.1. Classification (NCBI taxonomy): domain Eukaryota; kingdom Metazoa; phylum Mollusca; class Cephalopoda; order Myopsida; family Loliginidae; genus Sepioteuthis; species Sepioteuthis lessoniana. Next base: position 49,304,702 of record OY757928.1, on the reverse strand, counting down.
CTTATGTTGGGCTACAATGACCTATTGATTATAACAAGTATAGAGATGAATACAATATGGGATCCGATAATTAAAAAGGTTAGATAAAAAATCTGAATATGAGCACAGGTAATAAATTATACATAATAGTAATAATCCTAGTCAAGTAAGAACATTAAGTTCAGAAGTCCCAAAAATTCACTCTAACTGCTTTTTCTGCCGAGGGGTAAGACCCCCGCCCACCAAAAAAAACAAAAAACAAAAAAAAAACAAAAAAAAACAAGTGCCCTGGATACTACTCTAAACAATCTGATGGTGAGATTCCAGTAATGCTGGAGTTTTAGGAAATGCTGAGTACCCCTTTATTCTCATCGCTACCAGGTCCACTCAGGCTCAGAGTGGTAGCACCTTATTAGGTTTTCTCGATGTGTCAAATAAAATTGAACTGCGTATTTATACTAAACTCAATTGTTTGAAATGGAACTGTTTTTGTATGCTGAACAGAATTCCTTGAAATAGAACTGTTTTTGATATGGAAACTGTACATAAGCTAAACCAAATTGTTTGATACAGAACTGTTTGACTAAACTGAATAGCTAGATAAAGAAATATTTCTGACAATTAAACTGCGTACTTATGTTAAACGGAATTGTTTGAAATAAAACTGTTTATTTGTATAAAAATGGAGTTGACATTAAATAGCCTACAAAGGTTGATATGCCATAAACCCAAACAAACAAACAAACAAACAAACAATAAAGGATTATCTATTTAAGCAAAATATTTTAAAGAATTTTCAAGGAATATACATATATACCAGATGTATCTCAACTCATTCAGCATTAAAATTATCTATAAGGAAGTATCTTTTGTTCAATGAAATATATTCTTCATATTCTTATTTACAAAGGATTTAAAGGATTTTCTTCGCTGCAGAAATATTTTTTGATGCATATGAAACGAACACTTTGGAATCTTAATGTTAGAAGCAAATTTACAAAAATTATCACATGTTGATTAAAGTGATAGAATATTATGTCGTTTGGCAACAGTTTTTCCTTAGTAAGGGTTTGAGTAAAGTAATCAAACTTAAGATATATACTGTCATTATATGAATATATATATATATACTTGCCATTGTTATATAACAGATCTATCTATCTATCTATCTATCTGTTGGGGGGTGTCCTCGTGGTGTAATGGTTAAAGCAATGGACTGCGGAATCGTAGTACGCGAGTTCGTACTCCAGTCGTGCTATTACGTTAACTTTCGGCCAAATACTCTTGGGAAAGGTATGAACCCCCTTATCGTCCCAGCTATGGGTTAGATAGTACCACAACTGTTATTCTAGGAGAATGGCTTTGGCATTAAATAACCTACAAAGGTTGATATGCCATTTAACAAAGAAACCAAACCAAACTATCTATCTGTTATGATAAGAAAAGCAACAAAAAATCTCTTGTGCAGTCTTCAGTAAATAATCAGCTTGCTTAGACGTCTTTCGATTGATTTTCTGGATGAATTTTTTTTTAAGTCCTCAAATCAATTTAGGTTTGCTTGCCCCTGGATACTAATTTTATTTGCTCTCTGTATAAATGAGACATTTTCACCTTAATTTTACTCTAAAATATTGGCCATCTTACGCGAGAGTGTTGGCGGTGCTTCAGGGGACGATAGTTTTATTTGCTATCTGCACAAATGAGAAATTTTTTATTAATTTTATTCCAACGTTTTTTGTTCGGTTGCTCTGCATAGTGAGGCACTTGTGTAACGCCAATTCAATTTATATTCTGGACGAATTACAAATTTTAAGAGAAAATATTCCGGAAGAACTCTTGCATCTCTGGTGCACCTAAAGATGCCAGTTTTATTTGCTTTCTGAACAAGTGAGTTACTTCTCATCAATTTGACGCCCAAATATTCAAGACGCACCGGGATGATAACTTTTAAAAGCACTCTCTCTTTAAATGTATTAAAATGCTCCTTTAGATAAAAAAATGATTACAGTACTTTAGCCTTGGTGTATATTGTTTAGAATCAAAGAAGCAAAGAGAATCGTGTATTAGATAAAATAAAAACATTATTAATATACTAGACAAAATACAAAATTTCATGATGATACACAAATTTATATAATATATATATATATATATATATATATATATATATATATATATATATATATGTATTGTCATCCTCAGACACACTGTTTCGTTGTATCACAACTTTTCAGCGTGGCTAGACCTGTGCATGCGTGCGTGCGTGCGTGTTTGTGCTTGTGTGTGTTTTTGCATCTGTGTGTACGTTTGTATGTGTTAGTGAATAATCAACTGGTTTTACAAACGAATTTCTTAGATCAATAGAGTTATCAAATACTGGCATGTCGAGAAGGATAAAAACCAAAAGAAATTAATGTATCACCTTCTCATGTTATCTTAATTACGTACATTTTCTGTTATTATATATATATATATATATATATATATATATATGTTGCAAGCATATTTCATCGATTAAATAGTGTCGTCTTTCTCTTGGGTTATGCCATGTGAGAGTGGAGCGTGTGCACGTGCTTACACACACACACACACACACACACACACACACACATATATATATATATAAATAACTATGGAAAAAAACGTGTGTTTTTTGTGTGCTTGAGAACATGAGAAAGGGAGAGTAAGAGAGTTTGAAAGAGAGAGAGAGGGAGAGAGAAAGAAAGAAGGAAAAAATAAATATGATTATATATATATATATATACAGTGAGACAAAGAGGTAACTATGGAACAAAATGTGTGTGTGTGTGTGTGTGTGTGTGTGTGTGTGAGAGAGAGAGAGAGAGAGAGAGAGAGAGAGAGAGTGAGAGACAGAGATGAAATAATTATGCACACTCACATCCATAACACCTAAATATATATATATAAACTATGGAAGAAAATGTGTATATGGATCTGTGTGTGTGCGTGTGTGTGTGTGTGTGTGTGTGAGAGAGAGAGATAGAGAGATAGAGAAATATTGAAAGACATAAAGATAGAGAGAGATGAATATATTTGAATAAACACACACACACACACACACACACACACACAGGTATATACATATATATGAATTGTATATGTTTGTATATATGTGTATGTTCGTGAGCGTCTATGTGAGTGTGTTTGTGTGTGTATTTGAGTGAGAGAGCGAGCGAACAAGCGAGTGAGAGAGAGAGAGAGTGAGAGAGAGAGAGAGAGAGAGAGGGAGAGAGAGGGAGAGAGAGAGAGAGAGAGTTAATTATCCAGATTAATAATAATACAAATTATGTATTTATAAAGTAATCATTTTCAAAATTGATGAATCCTGGGATCGAGAGGCAAAAGTTTCAATTGACAAAACTAATTTGATATTCATATGTACATTGACATTTAAAAGAAAAGGGTAGAAAAATGGAGCTTTAAATGATGTGCATCTTTCAACAAATCCAATGAAGGATAATTAGGAAAAATAAAGGATATTCCTACAGTCTGCTGCCGGTAGATTCAATCGGATGTCAAATGAAATGAATGCAATTATTGTGTATTACTTTCACCATTTCATTGTAGACAATAACTCATTCTGAACAAAGAAATCAAATGATTTCAATAGAGTCAATAAATCTATTATAAAAACTAATGATTCGTATCATTTCCTTATTAATTTGGATAGATTACACTCATAAAGGCTACTTGGTTTGATTTGATTTGATTTCTTTGTTTTACTGCATATCAGCCTTTTGGGATTATCTAATGCCAAAGCGCTTCTCTTAGAAAAACAGTAGTAGCACTATTTAACCAATAGCTTGTGGGGAATGAATGGGTCATACCTTTGCCAAGAATATATATATATATATATATATATATATATATATATATATATATATATATATATATATATATGTATATATATATATATATATATATGTGCGTGTGTATATATATATATATATATATATATATATATATATATATATATATATATATATATTTACCAAGCCCTCCGGTCGGGCAGGATATGACACAAGGTTAATTTTTAAGCGGAGTTTAACAGGTTTGAATTCAGAGTTTTCCTTTTACTAGACTAGGTGCCTCACCAAGGGTGAAGAACCCAGTCTGCCCAACTATTTAGCCATAGCGGGAGGGAGAATAATTGGATATATACCTTTGCCATGTGAAATGCAATCAGTCTCGTCCAGGATTTGAACTCGTGTCGCCGTGTCCATTTTCTACGACCATAACCATTAAACCGCGGGCATGTGTATGTATATATATATATCCTAGAGATGTATAAATTTCTCTGTTTATGTCCATATTAGACTGTGAAAGGTAGAAACCGATGTAGAAATGAAGATAGAGAAAGTCAGACTGGTAGGTAGATTGATGGATGCAAAAGTCGAGTTAGATAGATAGATAGACAGATAGATAGATTTGAAAAGCCGGAAATAAATCGAGGGAGAAAATGGTTAGAAGATGAATAGATAGGTATTTATGAAAAGACTGACAATTAGATACAAAAAAATTGAGATAGATACGAAAAGAATGACATAAACATATAGATAGATAGATAGATAGATAGATAGATAGAGAGAGAGAGAGAGAGAAGGGAAAGATACCAAATAGCTGAGATAAATAGCCTGATAGATAGATATGAAAAGATGCGGAAATAGATTGAATGATAGATATATAGACAGATACGAAAAAATATATATATACAGTACTAGGCAAAATGTTCGATTACTTAAAACTATTGTAAATTTCTACTAATTGTCATCTAATAAGCAGTATTTCCACATATTGGTTTTTGACAAATGAAACATTGGCGCTGTTGGAACCATTTGCATATGTAATAATTATATATTTTAGCAGGGGTTCAAATGAAAAAGAAAGATGCAACCCCCCGCCCCCCAAATATGACAGTGTAAAAGTCTTCTGCTATCTCTTATAAACCAATTTTAATACAACATTTTAACACAGAAATATGTCTACAATGAAAATTGATTACATAATGTTCATTTCAATAAGGTACAGTACATCGTTTATATTTTGTGCGTCTTCCCTTAGCTTAAATAATAGCTTTAATGTTCATATAAAGGGATTTGTAAAGATTCTTGTTGCTGGGTTTCCAAAAACTCTTCAAGGTTGTGTGGATACTTCTGAAGAACACTTCTCTTTAATATTGTCCGGATTTTTTTTCGATCATATTTTAGTTAAGACTCTGAGTTTTCCTTCTTTCAATACGGTAATACCATTATCAGCCAAACTCTGTTATATAGCACGTGAGCTTATGTATGAAATTCCGTCAAGATGAAAAATCTCACCTTCACCCAAGTCTCGTATCAAATTGTTAGTCAGCTACTGAATGTATTTGACATTATTCAAGTTACCGTCAATTTTAACCAAAATTTTAGAACCATCACTTTTTATGTGTCCCTAAAGCATCAGACTCTTACGTCAAAACCTCACTGTTATCGTCGTGTAATGAGGGTCGTTCCTCTTTCCTGGAGGTCTCCTGACAATTTCTTGCTTATTAGAATGCAGCTCCATCCTAGTTTCATCGCAGAATATGATTTGTAAAAAACGCAATGCGAAACATTCACTTATAAGTTGGCAATTGGTAGAAATTCATATTAGTTTAAAGTGGGTGGAGATTTTTGCACAATACTATATATATATATATATATATATATATATATATATATATATATATATATATGTGTGTGTGTGTGTGTGTGTATGTGTGTGTGCGTTCGTGTGTGTCCGTTTGTGTGTGTGTGGATAGATTGATACGAAAGGATTGAGATAGAGTCGAAAAGAACCACACAGATAGATAGATAGATATAAACTGAGATAGATAGAATGATAGATAGATAGATAGATAGATAACTTTCAGAATTTTTTCCATTCTAAATCTTTTATATTGCTTCATCTGATTAATCAGATATTTGTCTGCACTTCGAAACTTCTATGGATCAACAAAAACACAAAACGAATAAATATATTTACTTATTTATTTTTATAAGAGAAGAAAGCAAGGCAAAATTGCCCAAATTCTACGAGCGGCTTTAAAAGAAAAATGCAACCCAGCGAAGAATATTGATAAAATATATACGATTGTAGAGTGCATTAAGACTGTCTTTATAACTCAGCAAATAGCGAAAGAGGATCCCGTTGCGATAATGTAAACAATGAACAATGGAGTCTCTTTGCTTTGGAGGAAGAGAATTCTGTTGGATACGGTGGTCTGTTCTTTTTAGTAAGGAACAGAACTCATCCAAATCCATTCTGCTTGACCAGACTTATCCGCGAGTCAATGATACTTGAGGTAGATTTCTAACTTTTATTGGACAGTCTTAAGTTACTTGTAAAGACACCCAGAGAAGCAACTGAGTGACAATTCTCAGTTGTCCAATCATATCAATAATATTTTTCGTCTTTATGTTTCCCCGATTATCCTGACTTGATATCCTTTTTCAGCATTTTTTTCTTACCTTCATTTTTCCTATTGGATTATATCATTACTTGCAAACATACTTGTCAATGCTGGTGTCCAGAGTATGACACTAAACTCAGCCCTATCGTGACGATTCAGTTTTGGTAATCTGAGGGGTAGGGAATCGTCACTTTGCTGTCATAAATCTGACCCCAACTGGTAGTTCTTGTTAATATGAAATAGAACAATCATTTTTTTTCTTTTACGAAAGTTGCTCCTTACTTTATTTTTTATTCATTAGATGATATCAGTATTAGCTAATATACCCGTCTATTCTGGTATCCTGGATATAATACGAAACTGCCTTAAGTTTTCGAAATGTGGGTCGTACGAAGACATCACTTTGTGGCCATTACTCCCAGATGCACTTTGACTTGGAATGTTAGTTCCAGTTAGGGTTCAATGAGGGAGTCAAATGCATATATTTGCTATGTTTAGAATATGTTTACTATGTGAATACATTGGCTTTTATGTCATACATATTGTTATTTAGCAATATTTTTATCTTTCTAAACAGAGTGTATACTATATTTAATTGACAGCAAACTGTTACTAGACAGAAATAATTTAAAATCTATTACTGTGTATCTAATATTTGTATATATCTATCTATTAATTTGTTTGTTACATATCTTTGGACGTCTACCTTCTTTTACTATCTTCTCAAATAAAACTTTGCATAGAACATATACAATATTTATGTATTGTCTATATACAAATCAGATTCTGTTTGATAATAACAATAATAATAATAATAATGATAATTTTCGGCCAGAAGAGCAGACCTAATAATAATCAACAACAACAAAAAAAAAAAAAGAGAATATGCAAAATCGTAGACTTTGTTGTCCCAGCTGACCACAGAATAAAACTGAAAGGATGTGATGAGAAGGATAAGTACCTCGACCTTGCTAGGGAATTGAAAAAACTATGGAACATGAAGGTGAGAATTATACCAATTGTAATTGGTGCGTTTGTAACAGTAACTAAAGGATTACTAAAGGGACTGGAGGACTTGGAGTTTGGCGGACGAGAGGAGACCATCCAAAGTACTAAATTATTGAGAACGGTCAGAATACTGAGAAGAGTCCTAGAGACTTGAGGAGACTTGCAGTCACTCAAACTCCAGTCAAAGACCATCAGCTAACGCTGATGTGAAAAACTCTAATGAGTAAAATAATAATACACAGAAAGAGTATAAGACTAGACACGACTGGGTGGGCAAGGTGATCCACAGGGAAATGTGCAATAAATTGAAATTTGACCATACGAGTAAATGATATATGCCCAACCCAACATCTTTAATAGAGAAGGGCACACACAAACTCCTCTGGGATTTCGACACAAACGGATCACTTAATCTCGGCCAGACGACCAGACCTTTTAATAATTAACAAAAAAAAGAAAGAACATGCAACATTGTGGGCCTTGCTGTCCTTGCTGACCATTGAGTAAAATTCAAAGAAAGTGAAAAAAAAGTATAAATCCCTCGACCTTGCTCGGGAATTGAGGAAACTGTGGAACATTAAAGTGACGTTTATCATATTTACCAACCCCTCCGCTCGGGCAGGATATGACACAAGGTCAATTTTTTAAGCGGAGTCTAACAGGTTTGAATTCAGAGTTTTCCTTCTCCTAGACTAGTTGCCTCACCAAGGCTGAAGAACCTAGTCTGCCCTACTATCTACCCATAGCTGTAGGGAGAATAATTGGATTCATACCTTTCCCAAGGGTATTAGTGCTATGTGAAATGCAATCAATCCAGGATTTGAACTCGTGTCGCCGTGTCCATATCCTGCGACGGTAACCATTACACCACGGGCACCTACCAAAGTGACGTTTATACCAATTGTAATTGGTGCTCTTGGTACAGTCACCAAAGGATAAATAAAAGACAAGAGGACTTGGAAATTAGAGGACGAGTGGAGACCATCCAAACATTTTTTTGGTCTGCCAGGAAACTGAAAAGAGTCTTGGAGACTGGGGGAAACTTGCTGTCACTTAAATTCCAGTGAAAGACCATGAGCTAACGCTGATGTGAAAAACTCTCATGGAGTAATACTAATGATAATAAATCGTAAAAAATAAAATAGCAGAAAACACTTATACAAGCCAGGAGAATATACAGCCAAGTTGAAGAAATGGAATTTGTCATTGAAATATGTGCCTAGTCTCAGTGGAAAGGGATTAAAAGGAAATAGTGAAAGGAAGCGAACCAATACTTTAAGAAAGCATCTGAACGCTTGAAGAAAAGGAAAAGTTCAAGTACTTGAAAATATTGCAAGCATATACCTTCAAACACTCAGAGATGAAGCCAAACAAAGTACCTCAGAAGTATGAGGAAACTTGTCAAAACCAGGCTCTGTAGCATCGAAGGAATAAATACCTGGGCAGTCCTCCCTGTAAGATGCTTGGTACCATTCATCCAGTGGAAATGGTGGGGACTCAGACAAATGAACAGGATAAAAAAGTTGATAAATATGCATAAGGATTTTCATGCAAGAGTTAAAATAAACAAACTGTATACTTTAAGAAAAGAAGGGGGAAATATTTTGGCAACATAGAGCATTGCGCTGATGCATCAAAGCAAAAACTCAAGGACTACATTAAAAGTATATAAGAAATATTAATTACTGCAACAAATAATATCATGGAGGTGCCGTGGTGTAATGGTTATCGTCGTAGGAAATGGACACGGCGACACGAGTTCAAATCCTAGACGAGACTGATTGCATTTCACATAGCACTAATACTCTTGGGAAAGATATGAATCTCCAATTATCCACCCTCTAGCTATGGGTAAATAGTAGGACAGACTGTTTCTTCAGCCTTGGTGAGGCAACTAGTCTAGGTGAAGGAAAACTCAGAATTCAAACCTGTTAAACTCCGCTTAAAAATGACCTTGTGTCATATCGGTAAATAGGGTAACAAATAACATCATTAGCAACACATACTAGACAAAAACGAAAACACAAAAAAAAAAAAAAGAAAAAAAAAGTGGGATAAAAAACAACTGTATGGATATTTCAAGCCACAAATTAGCGAGATTTCACTCGAGAAGACATGAACATGACAACGGAATTGAAATCAAAAGAAAGTGAATTTCTACTTACAGCAGCGTAAAACAATGCCGTGAGGACCAAATATGTGAAAGTTAAATTGATAAAACTCAACAGAATAGCAAGTGTTTTGAGAAAAAGATGAATTGATTAATTCCGTTGTAAGTGAATGCAACAAAGTGGCAAACAGTGGGTTCAACAGTAATCATGAGTTGATAGGAAAGATGATCCACTGGGAATTATGCAAGATATTTAAATTTTACAATACTAATTAGGATACAAAATGGTATAACCGTTCTAAAAAATGAGACGCCAAACATTTTCTGGGATTTTGCGATAAAAATGGATCAGCTAATTCCACCCAGACGGCAACAACTAATAATAACTATTAAGAAAAAGAGATTTTACCGTCTAGTGGTTTCCGTCGCTCCGTTGGGCCACAAAGTAAAAAGAAAAGAAAGCGAAAAAAATAAACAAATATTAGACCTTGACTGAGAACCAAACAAAAAAAAAAAGAAGAAATTGTAACAGAATTGTGATGGTGATACCAATTGTATTAGGCGTGCTTGGAACGGTCTCAATTGGATTGAAAAGAAGACTGGTAGGGTTTGAAATCAGAAGAAGAATCAATACTATCTAGAACAATCGATTATTAAGGTTTGCAAGAATATGGAGAAAATTCCTGAGATCTGAGGAGACTAACGCTGAGGTGAAAAGCTCTCAAGCAGTGAATTAGAATCCTATGAGATCTATCGATTTTCATATTTTCGGCCTTGGCCGTAATGTAAACCCAAATTTTATTTTCGAAATATGATTTTAAAATTTTAATGCTATGTTTTAGTTTTGATGGTTGGGTTTTACGATATATCTACCATTCTAGGTTATTTAATGCCAAATCCTGTTTATACGTATGTATTCGATATATGACTTGTAAACACATTTTGTTGCTAAGATTTTCAAAGAAGCTTGAGCTCATATTTCGCTCACAGTTAAAATCTTCCAAGCATTGCTATGTATCCGTGACAATCTAATTAAACATTAGTCATTTGTTTATACACAGTTAAATAATCAAACAGTTCTATTTCTAACAATTCAGTTTAGCAATAGTGGTTAAACAAACCACTCACAGTTAAATGTCAAAAGAGTCCTATTTGGCCCATAGAGAGGACCATATCAGATGCTATCGCTACGGGTCAGAATGGACCAGGGAGTAATGGTAATCGGGTGTACTCCTAATTCCCCGAAGACTCATCGTAATACTTTGACGTGGTTCTTTCTTTAATGACATATCAACTTTCGTGGGTTATTAAATGCCATATTAGACTGCCCTTTCCAGAAGCCTTCAGAATTACAACATTAATCGTTCCATCGTATTCAACTCCACGTAAAGAGGTACATAGCACGAGAGAACTTCCTAGCCTAGTAAATACATAGACAAGAAATTTGCATTCATCTATTCTTTCTGACGTTGTTTTTCCAATATATAGATATTTCTTTTTTTCGTTTAGCTAGTGAATGTTTTTATAATTTTCTGTCAGTGGAAATTTGGATATTTTGTTGACATTTTTTGAAGAGATTTTTTTTTACCATGGTAATAAATTTTGGACGTATTTTTAAGTTGCGTTTCTCTTTTTTAAGGCATCTTTAAAAATAGCGATTCTGAAAGCGAGGCCATAGAAAACATTTGATGATAAGAATAAGAAAGAAAAATTCTGCAAAAACGATAAAAGAATAGAAAGTCTAACTGATATATAGTGACACAAAGCAACCCTCCAAAGAGCTTTATCATCGATATCACTATTTAATCGAAACATTAAAAAAGAGTAGAAAAACATTATAAAAAGCTGAAGCCTTCGAAGCAATAAAGCAAACAAATATTCCACTCTTTTCATTTAGAAGTAGATCAATAGCTTTTCTGTGGCAGACTTGGACACGGCATATTTTTTCAACACAATACTTTAGGAACCTGAGCATCAAAATCAAATATTTCTAATGGTTATTCAAGCTATAAACTTACCCGGCTTTTTATAAAAGCTTGAAAAATCAAAGGTAACGATAAGGATCAACTACTGATAGAATCATGCGAAGTTATCAGGTCAGATGGAAAAGGAACGTTGGTTGAGATGTTATTTGAATAAGAACTTGAATCGATTGTAATAAAGCCAATCAGATTATTGATCAGAAGCAGTACATAAAAATAAAACCACCTTTAATATTTTTGTCCCTTCGACAACATTTTTTAAACCATTTATTTAGTTTCCTGAGGTTTAAAGGGTATTTGCCATAAGGTGATGGTTAATAATCTCTTCTTGCGGATCGGCTATCTAGCTCAGTGAGCTTGATTCTTACTTAGTGACCAAAAAATGGTAAACAAAAAAAAAAAAATTCCATAAATGCTCTAATGTTGGGACTAAATCAATTTCCAGTCCATTTTTCAACTTAATGGTAATTCTGTGTGCTCTGAAATTGAAGTAAACGCCAGTTTTTTTTTAATTATCCAGATTGTTGAGATATTAAAGACAATTAAGTAAAATAAAGCTGGCCCCCTTTTCAAAAGTTACCACGAATTGTAGGGGAGGGAACAACTCCACTCCCAGGATTGCTTCACTTTACCCTTGATTCGTACATTATAAATCTGAGTGTTAAGCAAGGCGGCATCAAGTACCAGTTTTTAAGTCTTTGGTATGATTCGGATCTGGGATTGAAACCCGCATATCTTGGACCACTGGCGAACACTCTACTCATTATGCCAATAATTAGAATCTTTCAATCCTTCATAGATATAAGCAATTTTTTTACCAAGGACAACAGTTACAACGACAACAAAGCAGATTTTCTATAATATAAAACTTAAAGAAGATTATTTACAGTAACCGAATTTTGTCGCAGTTTGGCACAGTCCCTTGAGGTAGTAGAATACACCGACTGCATCTCTCCAGAGGGGTAAGACTCCTCCTACGAATGTCCTGAATATGACACTGAACAATCTGATGATGAGGCTTCAGTAATGGTGGAGATTTTGGGGAATGTAGCGTACCCTTTAATCGCTCCCGGTTCCACTCTGGTCTGAAGTGGTAGCACCTATGGGCCGAATAGAACTGTTTTTACATTTGACCTGTGTACTTATGCTAAACTGAATTGCTTGAAATATAACTGTTTTTACGTTTAACTGTAAACAAATGACTGATATGTAATTGAATTGCTATTCATACAAAATACTTGGAACCATTCAACTTTGTTTACATACTAAACTGAATTGTTTTAAATAGAACTGTTTGTTCATTTAACTGTGTAAACACATGACCGATGTTTAATTGAATTGTTTGTAATACATAGCAATACTTCAAACCATTAAACTATATGCAAACGAATCATTAATAGTAAAGAGTATTATTCGTATTTGATAGAAATGAGTGAAACCTATTAATCGAGTGAAAAAATGACCTCAGACTCGTGTAAAAATATTTACGACAAAATCGGTTTAAAAATTATGTATTTGATATATATGTATAAAAGGGATTTGACATTAAATTACCTACTATAGTTGATATGCAATAAAACCAAACCAAACCAAACCAAACCAAATCATAATAGAAATATTATAAGCTTGATTGAACCTAATTAACGGAAGCGATGATTGTTAAAATAAAAACAACCCACACAAAAAGACATAACACTCCACTATTACCTGAAAAATAATTAAAATAAATCTGTTCTAGAAAATGAAGCTCCTAAAATTATCCGGGATTTTGAAATAGAAACGAATCTCCAAATCCCAGATAGAATACCAGATTTAGTCATAATGAACAATAAAATAACTTATGACCTCGTAGGTTTTGCTGTCCTAGCAGGCCACAGATTGTAGATTTTTTTTAAAAAGTCGAAAAGATAATTAAATATCTGGATCTGAACCGGGTTTTGAATAGCTGTGAAAAATGTTGGTGATATTCAGAATAATTGTAACTGTCTCTTGAATACAACACTGCTAAGGTCAGCTAAAATATTCCCAAGTTTCCTGGAGAGGAGAAGAGATTTGCTCTCACTTAGAATCCAGTGAAAAACCGCCATTAAAACTGGTGTGAAAAACTGGCGTAGAGTGAAAATAATAATATTTGATCAGGTATTATATTATAATATCACTGAAGTACTTTTTTCTGTCTTTCTTCTTGATGTTATTACGGTTTGAAAATAGGATATTGATATCCTGAAAAAAGTTTTCTGGGCACATTAGTACATACAATATCGTCAATAAATACAAGTATCACAGTTTTTTCATAATCAAAAGATATATTTTCCGGTATTGCTTATCACCAAAGTCTATTGCATTAAAACTGATCTAAATATATATACCCACTTTTGTGCCGCTACATGAATCTTTACGGTTTAGTAAAAAATAACACCTCATCATGTCTTTTTTGTATTTATAATGTTTCACAAGAAATAATGAAAAATATGACCCAAAATAAAATATACAATAAAACGGATTATATGTTTTCACCAACTCCTCTACATGCGCAGGATATGACCCACGTTTCACGGGTTTTAATTCAGAGTGTTCCTTCACATAGAACAATAGCAAAGGTTAAATAGCCTCGTGTGCCCTACTATATATCCATGGTTGGAGGGAGTATAGTTGGATTCATGTGACTCGGGTCACTCTGTCCATTTCCATGGGACGATAACCGTTACACGACGAGCGCCCATATTAGAAAATAAATATCATAAAGTAGTAATTACTATAAACTCAGCAGCAATGGTGTGTGTAATGGTTATCGTCGTAGGAAATGGACACGGCGACACGAGATCAAATCCTGGACGAGACTTATTGCATTTCACATAGCACTAATACACTTGGGAAAGGTATGAATCCAATTAGTCTCCCTCCAGCTTTTGGTAAATAGTAGGGTAGACTGGGTTCTTCAGCCTTGGTAAGGCAAGTAGTCTAGGAGAAGGAAAACTCTAAATTCAAACCTGTTAAACTCCGCTCAAAAATTGACCTTGTGTCATATCCTGCCCGCGCGGAGGAGTTAGTAAATATGATAGACTCTGCAGCATTTAAATTCTCCGACTAAGAATATTATTATGTAGCAGTCCAAAAATAAGTATATATATATATATATATATATATATATATATATATATATATATATATATATATATACATTAATTTAACTGCATTTTATTAATTTAGAGGACTATTGCAATGTGAAATAATAATTTGAGTTTAATCAATTTTAAAGTACAGATTTCATCGTCAGAGACTTTTAAAAAATGAACTAGGTGTTGTGTATTCACCATTTTTGAGACGTTGTAAGCATGGTGTCACGTGGGACATTAGAACGCTGTGTTGGATGTTTAAACATGGGGTATTTAAACGCCTTGATGAACAGATATTGTCCTAATCAATTTTATTTTATTCTATTTTATTTTATCTTCATTTGATTTAATTTTATTTATTCTTTTTATTCTTTAAAACTTGAATACATATTCAAAATACGCATATTAATTAATAATATATTCAACATTTAATTCTAAAAAAATTTGAACATACAAAACCTAGTTGACTGAAGTTTTTACTTTGAAATTAATTTGACTCAAATAATTATTTTTTTCGCATTGTAATATCCCTCTAAAGTAATACAGTACAATAAAATAAAATAATTTGAGCAATGCTTCCAGCAAATTACAAATTAATTATATATATATATATATATATATATATATATATATATATATATATATATATACTACCAGTAAAAGACATTTGACCACCCTCATTTTTTTTTATTTCCCATCCTAACCGTGTTATTTTTAATGAAAAAAAGTTAAGCACCTCAATGTTTTTTATTGGTTAGACTAAATACAAGTTTTCCTGTGCCATATTAACGACTAATTAACCTAAACGCAAACCAGGGAGTTTGATATGCGTCGAAGCAAGTTCGAACTCTAATCGCACTATTTGTTTCTCTATCAAATTATGAATTTTGGAAAAAGTGAGAATCCTATTATCACCTAAGTTATGGGTTAAATAGTATCACCACTGTTCTTCTACAATGATAACTTTCGTATTAATTAAGCAACGAATGTTGATATGCCATTAAAACCAAAAAAGAATTAAACTTTTTAAAATACTTTTCATGTATCCTGCCGAGCATATGGTGTAAAGACTAGAAGAATGCACTTTTTAACATTCCACAAAGAGATTACTGCTAGTACATAATCTAACAATGATTAATTTTTAAATCCTTTAAAGTGATTATCCTGTATACATTGCATAACTGTGATTAACTTTAAATTATCTGTTCTTTGATACAAGGATATTTAGAAAAAAATCTATTACCAACATAATTACATGTCCTATCTTAAATGTTAGAAATACATAGTTATTTCTCACTAGCCGAATACAAATAACTTAGCATTAAGATTAAATGAATTTTTGGACCGAATACCGTAATTCCTGGAGTAAAGAATCAATTTAATCATCAGCAGATAATTATTTTACTAAATTGCTTTTTTTTAATTCTTGCTTTTGCAGATATTTTGGAGATAATTCGATTTAACAATTTACTTTTGATATGAATACAGAATTGTCTTTGTAATTGTTCTTTCTATTGAATTACCGATACAAATAAGCTGAAATTACGAGTACAAATAGGCTTTTGTCAGATAAATCCAATATTCTATTCCCTTCATGCGTTTCAATCACGTCAATATATATTTATAATAATTTTATTTCCAGGTTATTACATGACTTTCATTGGATTTAATAAGAAGATAATTATTTTAGCTTCAGATACCATTTGTTGATATTATTTCCCCTGCTAATTTTCCATGAATTAATTTCTGAACGATAACAATATATAAATCGAGCATCCTCTTTTCATTCAATTTTATCACCACAGGAAGGAATGTTATTGATATTTTTGCTTAGATTTTTAAGTTGGCTACTGAGTCATTATAAAAACTGCTTCAAGCTTGTTGCAGAATTTGTAATTACCTGGTTCATCCAAGGGTCACCTGGGGTCCTTATCGGGTAGGGGATCAATTTGATCACCAGTCTACAGAAGGACTTCCCTCATGCAGAACCTTCTTAGCAAGGCTAAGTTTATCGCATAGAAACATAGGTCCCTGTATAATGGAATGATAAGTAGATCAAGCATTTTATGACAGACATATATGAGTCTCGATTCGTCTGTGTTCCTTCGTCTTAAAATGGACTTGTTTCAAATTTGGCCTCGTGGAAGGTCGCCTAAATCTTGCCAGCCTGTCGTGTGGCTTCCAGCTATATAAGCGAAGTTAAGTAAGGTGACCATTTATGAACAATATGTGTGGTAATTAATCTGAGGTTCGTGAACCAGATTTAGCAAATCATAGATAATTCTATCTTTCTTTTTTCGTTTAGGTGTCCTTGGGTGTAGGATGGTTTCAAGCATTCCAAGCAGTTTTACGGTTTTAATTAACTTAACAATAATCTTTTTAAACACTGAAACCTTCAAGTGAGCCTTCTTAATAGAAATAATTTGCCCATAATTTCATGGTTTCAAGTATTCTTATCTAAAACAACTCTTAATTTTCAAGTTTCTGCAGAGAGGTAAGACATATCCGCCAAAGAGTGTCCTGGATATGACATTAAAAATCTGAGAGCTCTAGGGAATCAGGAGTTCCCCTTCATTAGCACTGCTCCCAGGGTGACTCTAGCTAAGAGTGGTAGCACAGGATAGAGTACTATCAATGGGTCAAATAGAACTGTTTTACTTTTAAACTGAGTGCAAATAAATTACTTATACTAAATTGAATTATTTGAAATAGAATTGTTTGATTGTTTCACTGTGTAAACACATGACTGGTGTTTAATAGAATTGTTTGTTATCCATAGCAATACTTGGAACCATTTAGCTTTGTTGAACTGTTTGATCATTTAAATGTGTATATCTGCAAAATATGTTTCGAAATCATATATTTTACATTTATGTAAAAACAGAATTTAGCATTAAATAACCAACAATGGTTGATATGCTATAAAACGAAACCAAACCTGACACCAATTAATTTTCAGACTGATATACTTCCTTTATAGATGGACCATGATATATACTACCATTACGACTCAGGGCGGACCTGAAATTAAAGGTAAGAAAAAGTTATTGACAATCATGAAAAGCTCCAAAACTAGAGTCTCACAGTTGGAGAAAGTTTCGTGTCATATCCACAATAGCTTGAGTTCTACCCTCTCGTCATTTAGCATGGTTCAGAAGCAAACTTGATACACTTGATAAAGCAACCATATTTATTTATGGTACTGAACATTTGGGGTCACATTGAGTTTAAAACAACGTTGATTTAATCAACAAAAGGCGAATAATGTAAGAGAATGGTGTAGCATTTTCATCTCAATTCGTTCACCTACTACCTGCCAAATCAATGGTGTTCATAGAATAAAGCTTTCCCCAATATATTTCCGTGATGGAAACTGGATAAAAGGAGTTTCACAACCAAATACGATGAGTGTTTCCAGCCTTTTTTTAAAAGGAAGCGTCAATCCAGCAAGTTCAAGAAAATTATTTCTGACACATTTGAAGGCTTTTGACCACTGCTTAAGATAGATATATTGACGGTATATGTGTGCATACTTAATAAGAACCAGTTTTTATTGATATTTCTTTTTTATTTAATCGAGTTGATATGATGAATACGATTTGAACGTGTGAATATAATCACATAAACTGTTTTCGGAAAATCCAAATCAATTTTCCAATGTGATGATATACGATAGAATATGGTAGGCGAATAAACCCGGTGAATATATTATTTAAATGAGTATGAATTAAAAGCAAGTTGTGTAGGCTACATTCTGATATCTAATCTGAATTCATGGGCTCAACTGTACGTAAATGGAGACCAATTTTAATTGCGGAAGAAAAGTGTTTTATAGTGACTCTTACCACGAGACTTCCGGTATCGCAGAGGTATAAAAGACGTCATGATTCTTAAGCACGAGAGTTCACGAGAGTATTTAGACCAACTTCAGACGTAACACCCACAGCGTGAGACTTATAATATTTGCTGGTCTGTGCCACGTCAGTTAATATATAACTAACTCTGTCTTTCACTGAATCTCTTCCTTAGCAAGATACAACAAAAAGTGTTTTTTCAATTTTTTTTTTTTTGGCTTTTTATGTTATTATTAAAGAAATTGAGGCTAAAGTTTAATTTCAAATGCTTATTTATAGTTTAACTTTTCGGAATTCTATAAAATTCCTTTTGGTTTTGTTTAAACAGATAATGAGGATTTTGAATGAAGAAGAATATGGGCCATCCTAAAGATATCATAATCAGTTTGATTTGATTCTAAAATGTAGTAAAGAAAAGATCATAATTAAATTAACGACACATTTTTTGCCAGATTCTATATTTTCCTGAGAAATGATTTTTTATGACCGAAACCATACCCCTGAAATACAGGGCAAATAATAGCGGCATTGATTTTCGAACAACAAGAGGCATTTATAGACTTTTGTTCATCATATTTGTGAGTAAACAGTACCAAAATAGAATACTATTTTCTTCGTCTATCAATAAGAGATCAAGTTTAATTTCTGGGAAGCTTAGTCAACGTTTACACAATTAATTAGTAACTGTATCTAATAAATAGAAGAAGATAAATTGATTGGTTGATTTTAAAAGCATAATATAAGTAGATGTGAAGAAACTGCGTTCATTGTACATTTATATTTTTCGTGTAGTTATCTCTTAAAAGTTTTTTTTTTACCTACAGTTGTTTGATATATATCTCTATCTAAAATAAATAATTTGCACATAATTATATAGTTTCAAGCATTTTTATCTAATACTAATAACTCTATGGTTTCAAGTGAATATTTCGGTTTAATAATAATCATTTCGTTGCACACAGTTATACAATTTCAAATAACTAATAATAATCCTAATTAAGCAATTATATTAATTTTTGAAGGTGCCCGTGGTGTAATGCTTATCGTCGCAGGATATGGGCACGGCGACACGAGTTCAAATCCTAGACGAGGTTAATTGCATTTCACATAGCACTAATACGCTTGGGAAATGTATGAATCCAATTATTCTCCCTCCAGCTATGGGTAAATAGTAGGGCAGACTAGGTTCTTCAGCCTTGCTGAGGCAACTAGTCTAGGAGAAGGAAGACTCTGAATTCAAACCTGTTAAACTTCGCTTAAAAAATTGACCTTGTGTCATATCCTGCCCTAGCGGAGGGGTTGGTAAATATGATTAAACAATTATAGATTCTAGCAATTCTTAAAATCATTTATCGTTATATGGAATCAAGTATTCCTTTTAAATACGGATAATTTTGAAATAGATCTTTTTGGCCCATTGATAGGCCTTAACAGGTACAATGTGGGAGCAGGAAATAATGGCAATGGAAGGTTATTCTGCATTTGTCAAATTTTCAGAGCAAGAAGTTCACGATCATATGGAGTTTAGTGTCATATCCAGGGTAACCAGTTTTGGGGGATCCCCCAAATGCGAGGGCTACATTCTGCATGTTCTAACCCTCACCGACAGTGCGGTAAGTAATTGCATCTAATCGGCAATGATAAAACAAACCCAAATTCGCACTACATATCATTTGTTGAAGAGATAAATTAATGATGCAGCCCTGAGTCCTAGGGCGTTTCAATGCTAGTATATATATAAATACAGATATAAGCCCTTCAAACTGCAAGAAGCGATACAACGTTGATTTTTAAGAGTACTTTAACATGTTCAAATTCAGAGGTTTCCTTCTTTTAGTCCAGTTCTTCGACTAATATTTTTGACTCCAATTTGTGTAACTCTTTCCCCAGAGCTGTGGATGGAAAAATATTTGGATCCATACATTTCAAAAGAGTTATTTGTTCTTAGTAAAAATATAAACAGCATCTTCTAGGATTTGAACTCAACTTACTGATTCCATTTCCTTGGGACATAGACCATCACACACACACATACACACACACACACACTAAACCACACACAGTTACACACACACACACACACACACTAAACCACACACAGTTATACACACACACGTGCGCACACACACACACACACACACACATATATATATATATATATAACTATTATTTGTTCCAGTTAAACCGGAGTTGGGAGTAATTCCATCAGGACAAGAAAACTATTCAAGAGCGAACATTTAAATATATATATATTACATTTAAGTATATAATATATATATATATATATATATATATATATATATATATATATATATATATCATTTAAGATTTTGACACTCCTTAAAGGAATTTGCAGAGAAAGAATTGAAGTTGATATTTACGTCTTTAGCAACACCAACTGCCTTATATGTCAGTCAGGGCGTCTTGGTTGACGTGACGTCATATTGTGTCCTTAAATTACGAAAACAAATTCTACTTGAGTCGTAAAATGTCATTTGAAATCACACTTCGGCATATGCGTTCCGATGAAATGATCTAAAATTGATCCATTTTACGAATTCGAAAATAACAATCGTTTAAGATATTTGGAATCCCCCAAAAAATACTTCAGTGTCGGCAAGCTGTGCATTATGAAAACTAAAGACTCATTTACCTCATATTTCTAATCAGGTGTTCCGTGCTGTTTCCGGGTTTTTTGTTATATAATAGCATATCGAGCTTCGTGGGTTATGTAATATCAAAGCTATCTTTGGAGAAAAGAAGAGTAGTACTATTTAGCACCGTGTTAGAGATGATGATAGGGATTGATACATTTCCTTGAGGTATTAGGTTGAAATCGAATGTATTAGTTTGATTGCTTTGTCCATGTGGGGAAGCAATGAACAAGAATTTCGCTAATGAGTTGATTCTCGCTTCAACAGTAGTGTGCAGTATATCTTGTTTGTCTGACATTTTGTGAGATGAGAAGTAAGTGGCTGTACAGCTGCAACAATTTTTGGGGGTGCAGTTTTGAAGACTTGTTCAAAATGACACGCAGCCTATTAGTATAGTTCTCATATATTTTTTTCTCAAGGGGCTTTATCAAGTCTTGGTGTCTTAGCATACTTATATGTCTTTACAGTGAATTCTATCTGAATGATGAGATTTTCAAATTGTCAATAGCAGTCGATGCATTTCCGATTCATATATTGACATCACATTCAATAGATGAGATATTTCTGTCTAAGTATTTAAAACGGTTTACTAGTTTTAAAGGCTTCTCGTTTGATATTGAGATAACTTCATTTTTTAAAGATTGCCCAGTCGGCAGAGGCTGTAGAATACACCGACTACATCTTTGCTGAGGGGTAAGTGTATCCAACGAGTACTCCTTCATTTCCTTTGCTCCCAAGTACACTTTGGCCTGGAGTGGTAGCACCTGATAGGGTTCTCTCTATGGATCAAATATAATTGTTTTGCTTGAAATAGAACTGTTTAATCATTTAAATGAGTAAAAAAATGACTGATGTTTAATGGAATCGTTCGTGTTAAATAGCAATACTTTAAAACATTTAACAGTGTGCAAACAATTGATTAATAGTTACTAGATTTATTCGTGTTTTTTTTAGAAATAAATAAAACCATTTAACTATGTACAAAATTGATTTCAGGTTCATTTAAAAATGTTTACTACAAAATGTGATTCAAAATCATGTACTTAATATATATGTATAAAAGGATTTGGCATTAGATAACCTACAATGGTTGATATATCATAAAACCAAACCAAACCAAACCAAACCAATCTTTTTGAAAGCATAGGAATTCTGGTTTATTTACGTTTACGTATGCAGCAGATATTCAACTTGGTCAGGTGTATATCCACAAAGCACTGAAGCAAATATATTGTCTGATTCCGTGATAGTTTCACCAATATATCGTCTGCTTCTTGCCATTTCTTTTTAGCAAGCCGTCAATTTCTTTCATTAGATCTATTTATATTCCTTGTTGGTAATCTAGACATATTAAAAACGTATATCCTTCTGGCATAACGGTTAGAAAGTTCAGTAATGGTCCGGGAGACTGTGGTTCAATATCAGATCGAGTCATACCAAAGACTCAAAAAATGGTACTTGATACCAACTTGCTTAACACACAGTATTACAAGGTACATATCACAGTCGACCACCTTTTATATCTATACATATATATATATATATTGTTCTGATACATCTATGACTATAGTGACAATGTTAAAGGTGTCGGTATCACTAATGTGGGATCAAACCATATCTTTCGTGATTTTTTAAAATATTGACATAGAGGTAGCAATTTCTTTGACGACACTAGTTGTTAGAATTTTTTTTCAAATGCCTAAGAGATGTCAACAAAAATAATGTTGTCTCAAGATTCTTTTACACGTACTCCCTTGCTGATTCTACAAATAATTAGAATCTGAGAAGTTCTGGATCGATTTCTCCAAAAACCGTTCAAATTTTTCCAAACAATTTTCTCAACTTCAGTTTGGATTCGATTGAAAAGCTTGATATAATAAAGTTTTGCAGTTTTAGCCCTAGAGATATGCCTCTGTTGTTCCCAGTGATGTTGATGTACACAGGAAAGTTATTGATCACATATAAAAGAAACAGCAGCTTACCATCTTATAATGAAGGTGAAAAAGGTTGCGGATTATGCCGAGAAGAAAATCTATGCATTTTGGTGTAGCGGATCCTAGGGACTTTTCTCACCTTCGAAGTGAGTTTGTATGAAAGTGACGATACTAAAATTCATTGTTGTTGTGTCACTAACCACAAGTCAATTTTTCATAAAACCAACACAAAATTTGTACAGAAAGCACGAAGATAGAAGTAAAATATGGAGTTTGGTTAAGAGAAGAGAGACGACCTTTTCTTCATATTTTATCAACGTTTCATCTTATATCTCCCTTGAATACACTTACTCGCCAATTTGTAGTAAAAATATTAAGCACAAGCCAAGGTAACGGGTTCAATCCATCTGAAAATCAGGAGGAGAAACTACAGGTAAAACGTTAGGTCTGGGACAATATGTAATTGAACCCTGCTTTTTAATTTCATATATATATATATATATATATATACAATTTATATTATTGTTGACACCCTCTTTTTAATTTCATATATATATATATATATATATATATATATATATATATATATATATATACAGTGTATCACAAAAGTGAGTACAGCCCTTACATTTCTGCAGATATTTAAGTATATCTCTTCATTGACAAAATGTTCTTTTGACACAATGAAAAGTAGTCAATGTGCAGCTTATATAACAGTTAATTTAATTTCCCCTCAAAATAATTCAAAATATAGCAATCAAAAGCTCAACCCCTGCCAACCAAAGTGTGTACACCCCTTAGGAAAAGTTGTCAATATTAACATACACCATGTAAACTGTCAATATCTTGTGTGGCCATCATCATTATCCAGAACTGCCTTTACTCTCCTGGGCATGGAGTTTACCAGAGCTTCACAGGTAGCTATACGAATGCTCTTCCACTCCTCCATGACGACCGCGCAGAGCTGGCGGAGACTTGAGACTTTGCGCACCTCCACCTTCCTCTTGAGGATCCCCCGAAGATGTTCTATAGGGTTCAAGTCTGGAGACATGCTTGGCCAGTCCATCATTTTTACCCTTAGCCTCTTCAGGAAAGCAGTGGTCGTCTTGGAGGTGTGTTTGGTTTCATTGGCATGCTGGAACACTGCCCTGCGACTCAGTTCCTGGAGGGAGGTGATCATGCTCTGCTGCAGTATTTCACAGTACATGTTGGAGTTCATGTTTCCCTCAATGAAATGTATGTAATACTCCAACACCTGCTGCACTCATGCAGAC
>OY757928.1:49266769-49280140 GCA_963585895.1 Sepioteuthis lessoniana | reverse complement strand
ATTTATGGCAGCCATAGATAAATATATGTAACAGGCTGACAAGAATATATATATATGCATATGAGTATATATCATCATCATCATCATCATATCGTGCTGGCAGCACGGATATCCCTGACCCTCTCTCGCCACTCCTCCCTATCGTTCATCGCCCTAGGTAGGTCTTCAGGACAACAACCTGTATCCTCACATAGCTGCTGAATGTACGTTCGTGCTGGTCGTCCTGCTTTTGCGCGGCCGTGTTTGGGGATCCATAAGAGTACATCTCTTATGAGTTCATCTCTGCTTCTCCAGCAATGTCCTGCATGTCTGGTTCGCCTAACTTGAATAGTTTTCGTGATAGGGGGCAGGTGGCCGTACAGTTGGTGTCTTGTTGGGTGTTGCCGCCAGGACTTGTTGAGGATTGCACGCAGCATTCTTGTGTAATTGCCATCTAGTTTCTTCTCCAGCCGTTTTGTTAGCGTCCATGTAGTGCATCCATATAGCAGTATCGATGTGACCGCTGCCTGGAAGAAACTGCGTTTCATTTTATCGGTTAGGTCTGATTTCCATATAGTCGATAGCCTATTGATTGCTGTCCATGCTTTCGTTAACCTCGTTTCGATGTCCTTTTCGGTTGATTCGACGCTGCTTCCTAGGTACGTGAATTTGTCTACTAGTTTAAGAGGGGTTCCTTCTAGAGTGGAGATGTCCCCCGTTTGGTTATAGCACATATATTCCGTTTTATGTGCATTAACATGGAGGCCTATGCTTGCTGCTGCTCGTTCCAAACTATGCAGAAGTGTTTCGGCTTGGTCAGGTGTATTTGCCAGTATCGCTATGTCATCGGCGTAGTCGGCGTCGGTAATTGTTGTTGCGGGGTATCTTCTGCTTCTTTTCTTCGTCAGTTCGAAGCCATTCTCTTTGATTTTGTCAATCGATGTTCTAAGTACGTAGTCTAGACAAATGATAAAGAGATACGGAGCCAGCGTGTCTCCTTGTAGTACTCCTGCTACTATGTCGAAGTATTCTGTGTCTCCATCTGGTGATCGTACTTTTACTTTAGTGTTTCTATAGAGAATCGTTATTGCCGCTACGGTTTCTTTAGGTATGCCGTACGCTAGTAGGATTTGTTCCATCTTTCCTCTGTGAATGGAGTCGAAAGCCTTGGTAAAGTCGACAAATATTAAAGACGCTTGTAGATTCTTTGCCCGTACACCTTCAAGGATTCTGCGGATGGTTAATATTTGTGAGGTCGTAGATCTATTTCTTCGGAAGCCATTTTGGTTTTTTCTAAGTATGTTGTCGATTTTGGGTTCTATTCTGTTTCGTAGTAGGGCATTATAGATTTTGGCAGCTATGGATGTAAGTGTTATGCCTCGGTAGTTTTTGGCTAATCCGAGGTCCCCCTTTTTAGGGAAGTGGAGTATGCATCCCTTCGTCCATCTATCTATCGGATTTTGATTGTATACTGCGTTGCAGTGTCGGAGCAGTATGTCGTCGAATTGTCTGGTCTTCCATACTTCCGGGGGAATTTCGTCCAGTCCTGCAGCTTTTCTATTTTTAATTTTTCTGAGAACCGAGTCGAGTTCTTCTTGTGTGAACGGTCCAAGTTTAATGTCTAATTGTTTGCTAATTATTCTGGTGATTGGTTCAGGCGTTATTTTTGGTGGGTTTCCAAGTAAGTTTTTGAAGTGCTGTTTCCACAGTTTTATTCTTTCTTGTTGGTTTGCTGCTTTAAGTTTTGCTTTGGCCGTGTTCTTTCTTCTGCTCACTTCGTTTATTGTTTGCCAGGCAATTCTAGATTGTCTATCTTCCACCGAGTCTCTAATCTTATCTATCTGATTTTGAATGTATTCTGTCTGTTCCTTTATATATATGCCTGCTAATTGATATTGTGCCGTTTTTAGTTTTAAGGCATTTGTGTTTGTTGGGTTTTTTCGATAGTTTTTGGAGGCTGTTTTCACTAGTGCACGTTTTCCTCTCACCGCTAAAGTTTCCCATGGGACTCTATATTTAGTTTTAATTTTTGTTGGAATGTATTTTGCTGCTGCCTCAAGGTGTGCATTGACGAAATTTTCGTATTCGTCGTTTGGTGTACTTTTTTCCGTCTTTTCTTGTAGTGTTTCGAATCTGTTTCTTAATTCTAATACGTATTTATCTCTTACATCTTTGTTGTTTAATAGGGCCCAGTCATAGTGTTTGGTGGTCGCTGTTCGTTTGTCGTTTTTTCGTAGGCTTAACCGTATTTTCGCCGTGACTATTCGGTGATCGGTGGACACACCCTCAAAAGAGGAGTATGCCTCGCAATTCAATGCACTATTCTTCCATTTCTTGTTTATAAGGACGTAGTCTATCTGAGCTTTAGTATTGTTTGCGTACGTGTATGTCCATAGTTTGCCCTCTCTTTTTTGGTAGTTTGTATTGAGGCATGCTAATCTATTTTCTATCATGAAATCTGTTAGATGTTGCCCATTTCTATTTGACGTGTTGTTGAGGCTGTATTTGTTGTTTCCGTTTTTCCCGATTTGTGCATTCATGTCTCCGCCAATGACTAACATGTTGTGTTTCGGGATGCTACGCACTAATGAGGATAACTCATCGTAGAAGGTGACTATTTCATTTTCTTCACTAACATTGGTGGGGCTGTAGCATGAGACGATTGTTGCTCTGGGGTTTCCGTTAAATGTAGCTACCATCATTCTAGGTTGTATTTTCTCTATGCAATTAAGCATTTTTAGTGCTCTAGGTCCTATAAGCAAACCTACCCCTCCTACTGCGGCGTTGTCAGAGTTTTTCCATGCGGATACAGTGGCGAGCGACCATCCATTGCCAGTTTCGTGATATTTGATATCTTCTGTGTGCGTGTATCTGTGTTCTTGTATGCATATTATGTCTATCTTATGTTCTTCGGCCGATGCGATTAGCTCTGGGAGTTGTCCTATTCTATTTAAGGTTCTTACGTTAAATGTGGCTATTTGTAGTGTTTGCTTGCATTTTAGTAGTTTTGATTGTTTGAGCTCTGTAGCTGATTTTTCGAACACCGAGGCCAGGGCTCCAACCTCAGCAGGACGCGCCCCTTTTTTACCCGCGCGAATAGCGATGCGGTTTGTGTAAGTGGTTTGAGTGTGGGTCATGGTTATCTTTCGATGGCTGTTTTATTCTCTTCTATAGAAGCCACTCTTATAGAGGAGCAGCAGTAGTTCCCCGATCGAACTGTCAATCCTGAGCGAAAAGTCTTCAGACTCACGTTCAGGACCCATTTGGGTATTGAGTTTGGTCGTCCATTGTTTTATTCAAATACCTTTACGTACATCATGCTGCTTCCCATGTGTACATTAAAAAAAAAAAAAAAAAAAAAAAAAAACGGTGGGGGAATTTGTTTTAAGTTTTAACGTAGTTAAAGTCCAACATTAAGGTACTTTCTTAAGACTTTCACTAGTACTGACTTATACTTTTACGAATTTTTAAATTATTCGATAGAAGATATTCAAAAACATTCTGCCTTGTTCGCTGACATGTGGATAGGCTTAATATCAAATTGGCTTTATAGTAGAGTAAGCGTGCCTTTACATTTAAAACGCATAGTTTAAGCATTATTTCACAAACAAAATACAGCATAACATTTTGTAAAATTCAGCATTTTAAATTGGAATTAAAGACATACTGACCAATATTGACATTTCTTCCACTCGGCTCCTGAGTTCAAATGCTCTTCTTCGTTTGGACTTTTATTTACTACTGATATTTTAGGTAGCTTTGGGGGTGGCGGTCTACTGGGGTGGAGGGGAGAATTCGTTTTTGTTGGGTTTTTTTTTTCTCTTCCTTTTTCCCTTTCTGAGGGGGGGGGGGGGCTGTGGTAGCATTCTAGGCTTTTCTTCTAAACTACTGTTAGGGCTTTCTTTACGAATTTTTAAATTATTCGATAGAAGATATTCAAAAACATTCTGCCTTGTTCGCTGACATGTGGATAGGCTTAATATCAAATTGGCTTTATAGTAGAGTAAGCGTGCCTTTACATTTAAAACGCATAGTTTAAGCATTATTTCACAAACAAAATACAGCATAACATTTTGTAAAATTCAGCATTTTAAATTGGAATTAAAGACATACTGACCAATATTGACATTTCTTCCACTCGGCTCCTGAGTTCAAATGCTCTTCTTCGTTTGGACTTTTATTTACTACTGATATTTTAGGTAGCTTTGGGGGTGGCGGTCTACTGGGGTGGAGGGGAGAATTCGTTTTTGTTGGGTTTTTTTTTTCTCTTCCTTTTTCCCTTTCTGGGGGGGGGGGCTGTGGTAGCATTCTAGGCTTTTCTTCTAAACTACTGTTAGGGCTTTCTTTACGAATTTTTAAATTATTCGATAGAAGATATTCAAAAACATTCTGCCTTGTTCGCAGACATGTGGATAGGCTTAATATCAAATTGGCTTTACAGTAGAGTAAGCGTGCCTTTACATTTAAAACGCATAGTTTAAGCATTATTTCACAAACAAAATACAGCATAACATTTTGTAAAATTCAGCATTTTAAATTGGAATTAAAGACATCATGCATTTATATCATAAATATTTAATATGCCTTTATATATATATGTGTTTGTGTGTATGTATAAGGATATATATATATATATATATATATATATATATATATATATATATATATATATATATATATAACATGCGTATATATCTATATATTTAATACGCGTATATCAACACACATATATATATGTGTGTGTGTGTGTTTGTCATTGTCGGTTTCCTAAGATGAGCTCGTTTTATCAATTGACCTGAAGCTAAATGTAAAAATTTGTCACTAAGGATTGAACCTAACGCCTTAGTTTGCCAACCATTTTACAAATACCTACTCCCTAGTCTTCCGAGATTTCTGTATCTTTCTGGGTTTTCTGTCACGAGATATTAATTATAAGGTTTGCGTGTAACCTTCTCTTCATTGCTTTCTTTTAGCCTAGCTTTTCATCTGCTCAAAAAGAACAGGTGCGCTTGAGCTGTGGAAAAGCAAATTGAAACATTAAATATCATAGCAGCATTATTTTATCACTTACAAATGAATTCACACAGAAGAAGAAGAAGAAGAAGAAGAAGACTGATTCTTTTATGGGAGTTAGGCTCCTTGTGTTTCTAAAAATCAAAAAGAGATGAGAATAATATGATTATTCACATGATCGGATCAAAGATTCAGGAAATGATGTGTGACTATTTTTTTTCCAAGTTCCTGCCAAAAGTTAACGGACTTAATTTTAAGTACAGAAGCTTAAAAACTGATTAGATTGCATTTTTCTTTTTTTTTTTTCTTGTCTTTTTGGCTTTCCTGTTTTCTTCTTTTTCTTTGTTCCCTTGAAACTCAGTTCTTGGCATCAAAATTAAACATTGCATTAAATTTGAAGAATCCCTTTCTTCCAAAATATCTATTATGAATATCGTTTCTGTTGTGTTCCACATCAGGTAAGATATCAGATTTTTTTACAGATATGCCCTAAAAAGCCTATGCTGTTAAAAATGTAAAATTAGTAAATGTAACAATATACCCTGAGTATGACACTAAACTGTATCGTCTATTATACTGAGTATACAATTCTGGAGATTTTAGGAGTGTAGAAACCCATTCCTTTCCATTAATTCCGGGGCTTCTCTGACTAAGAGCGGGAGTACCTGTTCAAGTAACACGTAACCATCGAATACATCTGATCAACAATTGACCAAATTCAATTGAATCATTATTACTATATTTGCCAACCCCTCCGCTAGGGCAGGACATGACACATGGTCAATTTTTAAGCGGAGTTTAACAGGTTTGAATTTACAGTTTTCCTTCTCTTAGACTAGTTGCCAAACCAAAGCTGAAGAGCCTAGTCTGTCCTACTATTTACCCATAGCTGGAGGGAGTATAAGTGTATTCATACCTTCCCAAGGGCATTAGTGCAATGTGAAATGCAACCAGTCTCGTCCAGGATTTGAACTCGTGTATCCGTGTCCATTTCCTACGACGATTACTATTACACCACGGGCACTTCCTTTTTTATTTAATCATTATTACTGTTAAAAACAAAAGCACAAAACATGATACCATGAACGTAAGTTGTATGCAACTCCGTAAGGTATGAACAAAAAGAAATCACAACCAGTCGACACTCTGTTGAAATCAAGAAATCAGTCTTAACACAATGAGAGCGTATTTACTGATTCATATTTTACAGTGATGATAAATGCAAAAGCATCCAGCACAGTCGGCTACACCGACTACATCTCAGCTGAGGAGTGAGACTCCCTTCAAAGAGTATCCTGGATATGACAAATAAACAATCGGATTGCGAGGTACCATTCTTGGAGCTTTGGGGAATGAGGATTACCCCTTCATTGCCAATGCTCCCAAGTCCACTTGACACGTAGTGGTAGCACCGGATAGTGTCCAATCTGTTGATCAAATAGAACCGTTTAAGAATTAAACTGTGTACAAACAAATGACGCATCAAATCGAATTGTTATAAATAGAACTCTTTGACCATTTAACTGTGTGTCAAAAATGCCTGATGCGTTTGTGAGTTGTTAGAGACCAATATTTAAAACCTCTTAACTATGTAGAAAGTATAGAAAGAACGAGAATGCACATAAATGTGTTCTTATTCATTAAAAAAAATTACCTACGTATTATTCACATAAAAATCATATATGCACATCAATTTAAAGGTGTGCAAACAAATGGTGATTGTAACTTGTTACTATTACATTGCAATACTTGAAATCATTGAACTGTGTGCAAATAAATGATTAATAAAAAATAGACTTATTCGCATTGGATAGAAAAAAACTCGAAACCATTTGGGCTCAAAAAATAACTTCAGGTTCGTTTAAAATTTGTTATCAACAAAATGTGTTAACAAATCATATATATTTCATATATATGTAAAAACGGAAACATGTTTTAGCACTGATATGCCATAAAACCCAATCAAACCAAATCATATATATTTAATACATGTGTATAAAGAGGATTTGGCATTAAATAACCTACAAGGGTTGATATGCCATAAAACCCAATCAAACCAAGCCAAAGCTTGAGTGAATGTGTTAAAATCAATTTAGACAATTTGGTTTGTATCTTTCGGTTTTTTGTTTTACCCCCAATCTGTTTAACCTGTTTTAAAGCAGGGCCTTGGATAACGTTCAGTTTGATATTTTATACATGTTTACTTGCAGAGTAAATAAACAATATACATATATATATATATATATATATATATATATATATGTGTGTGTGTGTGTGTGTATGTGTGTGTGTGTTCTAAAACTAAGAAATATTTCCAATGTTCGTATATCTCTTACCCATAAATATCGATAATTCAATAATGGTATATGTTAGGGAACCATTGTTAGATTACATAAGACCGACCTTAATGCCTACAGAAGCACTTTGGCGAGTATAAAAGGAAATAACGTATTTTTACTTTTTTACCAATATGGTAACGACAACTCTGATAGTAAGTAAGCACTAAAAATACTTAGAGAATAATGAGACTCGGACGATTTGAAGCACACTATTCTAAAATATTAGTATTAAGTACGTCTTACAGATTTTTCTTAGTTCATTTTTCTCTTAACCTCACCACACATATATACACATGTGTGTGGGTGTGAGTGTCTGTGTGTGGGGGTCTGCAGGTCTGTGTCTTTCATTAACTCAGTGTATCTCCACATCTGTGGATCCAAAGTTAGAAATTTTAGATGTTTAATTAATGTATATTTAGTTAATCCTTTATATATGTTGTTGGGAAACTGGACCCTAAGATAGTCAAATTCATATTTTCCTCATAAATATAGAATCTTTCTCTTTTTCTCCCTCTCCCTCTTTTTGTTTCCCTCGCAAACCAGCAAAAGTAGGCGAGAAGAGATGAATTCGAGTCAAGGGGGTGTGCTGACTGATTGACAGTCAAGTTTCCCTAATATGGGTGTATAGACTGGCAAGCAGCCCCTAGCAACAAGCGACCGATTTACCAATTGGTCATGAAGCCCACGTGATACGATGTAGCGGGAAGGTCGAATCTGCAAAATAGAAAAATCAGTCAAATCAGTTGGCCAAGAGATACCCAAGCAAACAGACGTGTCTGTAATGCAAAGAGTAAACTGCCTTCCCTAGGCCAGCTCATATGGGAAGATTAAAAGGCTGTCAGAAAAAAAAAAGGATAAGTACTGCGTGACTATTTTGTTCGTCGACTGACAATGAGAAGAACCAGAGAAAAAGAAACGATTTGAAGATGTACCCAAAAAGAAAGAAAGAAAGAAAAAAAGAGAAATTAACGGTGGGTGAAACGCGACACCAGAAGAAAATAAAAGAGAGACATATATAAAAAGAGATTTAAAAAAGGAGAGAGAGAGAGAGAGAGAGACAGAGAGAGAGAGAGAGAGAGAGAGAAGTAATATACGTTTACATTTTAATATTGTTTCATCTTTTTGCTTACCCCTGTTCCTACTCCACACAAAACACACCAGAAAATTTATTTTTGCACACATCATCACAAGAAAAATTCTTGGTGAATTGTCCCGAAAATTTTAAAAGATAAACATTTTTATTTTTATCGCTAAGACTATTTTACTTCGCAGAGAGGCCTTTATTTTTTGGCTTGATAATACAATAAATTGTATTCTAAATTGTGCGTTTCATGTTGTCTTCATTTTTTGCTGGTTCGAAAAACTCTGTGTCATAGTTTTTCCTGTTCGCTTGTGGTTGAATGATATCCCGAAATAAAATATTGTCTGACCAAATTCCAGCAAAACACTTGGCGTCGTCCGGGCGATAGACGTAGCCAGAAGGGTCGAAACTAAAAGCCTGTCATATCCACCGACAGTAAACCAGTCGAAGTTTCATGACGACGCAAATGCCCAACTATGTACATATGTATGTGACTTCAGCCATGGTCATAATTGCATATATATATATATATATATATATATAAATTCCTCCGCACATACACTATGAGAAACAAAGTCTATTTTCAAGCAGATTTTAACAGATTTCAATTCAGAGTTTTCTGTCTCCCAGACCAATTGGCAAATTAAGCTTCCATTCTACTGTGACAATACACCACTATCTCAAACTCCTAAACCACCCATAGCCATCAGATTGTCTTTTAGTTTCTCTCATCTCCGGCCAGGGGTATTTTGCATTTCTTTAAGGACACACAAAACATAACATACACAACCGAGAGGGTAGAAGAAAAGAGAACAAATAAACACGGACTTTGGTTAGCTCCAAGCGCAAGAAGGAAGGATTTGTGCCACCTTCCTAGCATTCTGTGAGCTATCGCAAGCGTGTTTTCGAGCGAAACTCCACAAAATCACCAGGAATGCTGACTCATCCTCTAACGTTGGCCAACCCGGATCTTGGTACACAGCTTCTAGTTCCTGTCCTCTTCTGCCGACTGCCCGGTTCTCAGCCCTGGTCTCTTCTGTTGACTGGTCTGTTCTGTTCACTACTCTGTTTTGCCTCCTACTCTTTTCTGCTTCCCTTTCTTGACTGACTCTCTCTGTCGACTAGTCTTCTCTGGGACCTTCCTTCCCTCGTCCTCTTCCGGTCGCGTTGTAAATCTCGTGTGCAAGCCCTTTGTGTGGGTTTCGGGCCAAAAAATACAATGGAATCTTCTGACTGGCACTTACTCACAACCACACCCACACAATGAATGCCCACATCGTGTCACACTACCCAACTATTTACTGCAGGAAATATAAACAGCCTCGTTCCAGATTTGAAGTCCGGCTCATTTCCTACGATGGAAAACTTTATACCAGGAATTCCTTATATATATATATATATATATATTCACTTTAAAATATTCACTTTATAATAAAAAGATCTATGGGGGTATAATCTTTTGTTATTTATCTTTCTTCAACAAGTGTTCAGGACGGTTTATGGAAGAAAATGGTTTATATACTTTTGGGGTTTTCTTGTTCTCCTTTTTTCCCGAATAATCCATGACAGCTTATATGCAACACCACAAAGTTAGAGAGACCATCAATTTTTTGTGTGTGTGTTTGTGTGTGAAAGAAATATATATTTAAAGAATATATTTATATATGAATAATATATCCATATCTAATGATTCGGAATTTTTCAGACCATTCTCAGCTTGATGGTGTCTCATTTCAAAAATTATTTTGAAATGAAAACAAATGAGAAAAATGTTAGCGTGCTCTAATCATTAAGTAGCGTTGGAAAAACTTCCTATCATTAAACATTGATGTATTATTTATATATAAATACATCTCTTAGATATATTGTTCTTTCTTTTGAGTTTTATCCGGAAACACATCCAATTTTTTTATTTTCACATACTATATGAACCAAACACACATTTGACTTTCAAAACTCAACCATGATTTCCTTCATTCATGATAGGAATAAACCCCAGAATAGTCGAAGCTTGTTCTATATCTTTTTTAATACAATTCTGCGGAGACCCGGGTTTTATAAAATGTCACCCTTTTTTTTTGCAAAAATGATGCTACAAGATTTTAACATGCATTTATAACACTAGGCTTTTTTTCTAGACTTTTGAAATTGTAATCCACTAAAAATTTTCTCAAACCGTGAAACGAATTTATCTTTTTTAAAAAATATTCTATTTTATGATGCAAAATAATTTCGAATATATTTTTCTTGTGATACTCATTTTTCCTAAAATCAAAAGAATTCGCCCTGAAGATAACTTTCGGCTTACATGCCTAATTATTTTCTATTGATATTTTTTGTATTGTGGTTCGTCCCGTATCGCGGAGGTATAAAAGACGCCGTGTTTCTTAAGCACGAGAAGGTTCTGCTAGATCTCGGACTGTAGGAAGATCAACTTATAATATTTGTTGGACAGTGCCATTTGAGTTAATACATAGTTAGCTCTATTTCACTGTGTATCTCTTCCTTGCCACGATACAATACTATTATTTTATCTTATTCTTATATCTTAAACTTAAAATATTCTTTAATAGAAAGCTTTTGGATGAGGGCAAATTAAAAGTAAAAACACGTACCGGCATAAATAATAAAAAATTGTTATAACTTCATCCACACCAAACGTATATATTTCTTCTGTTTATATTTTAAACCTAATTGTCCAATTCATTTAATTTTCCTCTCACTTAAATATACATACATATATATATATATATATATATATATATATTGACATTATCTATAGTATTCCTGTCAGTCATTGAAATGGTGAAAGATACATTATTTGTAGATGGTATCAACGTATAAAATAATGCTTTTTATTTAAAAAAAAAAAAAGATGTAGGGTTGACATGACTATACACATATATGCAACAGCTTCGTTTTCTTCGCCACAGGCATTAATTTAATCGGTCATTTAAGTATTGATGCAATGAAATCGCCTAAACGACATTATAACTAATCGCAACGTCAAACTTAGCTTGTTTGGTTTCTTTGTTTTAATGGCGTATCAACGATCCTGCGTTATTTAATGCCGAATCCATCCTTCTAGAAGAACAGTAGGGGTACTATTTAACCCATAGCTGAAAGGAAAAGGGGGTTCATACTTTTCCTATGGGTATTTGTCAGAAAGTGAACGTAGTGCGATGGAGTTCGAACTCGCTTACAACGATTCCGCAGTCCATCGCTTAAACCATTACACCACCAGGACATCCTCTAAATTTAGCTGGTATCAATAGAAATTCTTTAATCCAAGACTCGGCAGATTTTTAATATTCATGTATAATAAAATTGAATGAAATATATAAGAGATGTAAATATTTTTGGACTGCTAACTTGTGATATATTATTACTGAAGTGTTTGGCCCAAAACAATGCCTAATAATATTCGTTTCCATTGGGTTAGTTTCTCCATATTTTTGATATTCTAAACCACTCCTAGTATATACAACATATGCTCTTCTAAAACTTCAGTTAGATATATGAACTGGTCGGATGTTCCTATAGGACTTAGTTTGGTTAGCTTTCTTTATTGATTAGTATAAAAATGATAGACCTTGTGGGGTATTTAAGGATTGATTTTTTGGTCTTATAATCCTTATCTGGTCTTCCATAGTCGGGTCCGTACCGAATTTTTGTAATTGTCTTTAATTGATTCCAATTAAAGACAATTACCCTTGTCAAAGGTGGGAACTAATTTACCCACCCTCATCTATAGGCTAAATTCTACCACTACTGTTCTTCTCCATGAATGACTTTGGCATTGGCATTGAATAACCCATGAAGGTTTATATGCTAATATAAAAAGAAACCAAATCATTTGGTATATGGAAAATATGGTTTGTTCATCGTTGATGAGGATGATCATTGACAGGTGATGAATTCGTGAAAAAATACTGACTTGTAGCTGAAACATATCTCTACACAAGACTTGTACTTTACTTGGATATAAATTCGTCCATTTGCCTGTGCACTTGTGGTCATATATTTAAGTTCTTAATGAAAAAGATATTGTATTTCACCCAATCTGGAATATGTCAGACTACTTATATTTTTCTTTGTCATGAGTATAACTCATTATAAAACAACTTCAGTATCTAGTTTGATAAGTTGTAAGAATATCAACAGAAGGACAGAATCATTTTTGTTTGTGCGTAGTTTTATCGTATATTTATCTCGGATAGACGAGAAAGACAACTACTAAATTGACGGTTATTAGAAAGAGACATTTTTGAAGTATTTACAGAGATGTTGAATTTAATGCTTTAGGCATATCACAGACGGACAAGTAGAGGAAAAAATACACAGTCTGAGGCTTAAGATGCCGGAGAGTTTTTTGTTTGTTTGTTTGTTTGTTTGTTTGATTGAATTCGTTGACCCGTACGAATAATAAATTTGAAGATTGATATAAGCAACATTCATAGCATCGTTTTTCATTTGCTTGGGAAGATGAGATGCAAATAAAACATGATTTATATTTTTTTAGCATTTATTATTATTTTCTCGAATCTGTCAACACTTGATGTATTGGACATCGCAGAATTCCGACATTTTGTTCGTTTGGAGAGAGGTTAGCGTAAATTTTATTTTTCCTTCTCCAAATAAAAGGCAATTTTCTCGCTATATATATATATATATATATGTGTGTGTGTGTGTGTGTGTGTGGTTTGGTTTCCTTGGCGCCATATCAACCTTCGTGAGGTTTTCAAAACATCCTTGAAGTCGGACTACTGGTTATATATAGCCCATAACTGAGGTGAATCAAGGTGTATATACCTTTCCCAAGAGTATTGGTGTAAAAGCGAACGTGAGAGCACGACAGGAGTTCCCTTACGATGATGTCATAGTCTAATAAGTTAGTTACTACATCAGGAGGGCCCCTAACTCCATATAATTAAATAGGAAACATTTTTCCGTGCATAT
>OY757928.1:49159269-49261769 GCA_963585895.1 Sepioteuthis lessoniana | reverse complement strand
AAGTTAGCCTCCTTGAAGAAGAACGGTAGTGGTACCTATTAATACAGAGCTGTGGGATAAGAAATATTGTATCTTTTACAAGTTCACCTACCTAGGAAGCAGCGACTCATCAACCGAAAAGGACATCGACACGCGGCTAATAAAGGCATGGAAAGCTATCGATAGGCTCTCGATCATATGGAAATCAGACCTGATCGATAAAATGAAACGCAGTTTCTTCCAGGTAGCGGTCGTATCGATACTGCTATATGGATGCACTACTTGGACGCTAACTAAACGGCTGGAGAAGAAGCTAGACGGCAATTACATAAGAATGTTGCAAGCAATATTGAACAAGTCCTGGCGGCAACACCCCACTAGACACCAACTATACGGCCACCTGCCTCCCATCACGAAAACTATCCAAATTAGACGAACCAGACATGCAGGACACTGCTGGAAAAGCAGGGACGAACTCATAAGTGATGTACTCCTATGGACCCCAACATATGGCCGGGCAAAAGCAGGACGACCAGCTCGACCATACATTCAGCAGCTATGTGAGGATACGGGATGTAGCCCTGAAGACCGACCAGAGGCGATCAACGATAGGGAGAAGTGGCGAGAGAGGGTCAGGGATATCCGTGCTAGCGACACGACGTGATGATGATGATGATGATGATTAATCTGAAAATGAACGCAACAGCGCAACAGGAAATCGAACTTGTTTTACTTCGATGTCTCACTTTGGCATATTTGCTATCTTACCACGAAAATTTCCCCGGAAAATTCTCGGTTCTTTTTTTACTACGAGTCTCGTTATTTTTCTGCATTTTTTGAAAATTTCTTTTAATCTTTAGTGTTTATTAATTCCTTTTTTCGAAAGCCAGAATTATGCAACTGCAAAACTGGCCATACTCCCAAGCTCTATCGTGTAACATCTATCGTCTTCGGAAACGGAGTAGTCGACCAACTCGAACGAGGCATTTATACATTTCACTTGGCGTTATTTAATTCAGAATAGGCCCGAATCGATCTTCTATCCACAATGGTTATATAGTAGGACAGTCTGTGTTAATTAGTGTAGATTAAGCAACCAGTCTTGGAGAAGGAAAACTCTAAATTAAAGCCAGGTTTATTCCTCTTATACATTCACCTGGTGTCATATTCTTTCCATGGTGGATTTATTGGTTTTCTGCTCTATGCAACTTTCTTGATTTTTCAACTAAAAAACGTCCTTTGAGCAGGTTGGTTGGTTGGTTGTTTTGTTTTGTTTTACGGCGTATCAACCCTTTTGGGTCATTTAAAACTAAACTAAATCATTTCGATGAAAGTTTCAAACAATTCAGTTAAGTATATTTTTTGTTTTCACAGTTAAAAATCAAAACTGTTCTCTTTCAAACAATTCATTTTAGCACACAAAAAAGTTCTATTTCAAACAATTATGCTTAGCGTAAGTACACAGTTTAATTCTATTTGACACTAGACAGGACTCTATCGAGTGCAACCACTCCAGGCCAGAGTGGACCTGGGAGTGATAGCAATAAATGAGTACTCCGCATTCACCAAAGCTCCTGTATTACAGGAACCTCACCATCATATTATTTAGTGTCATATCCCGCACACTCGTTGGTGTAGTTCTTAACCCTCTGCAGAGATGCAGTCGGTGTATTCTTCAGACTTCGCCGACTGGGCCACCTTTGTTCAGTTTTGATAATCTGGAAACCATCAAATGAAATACGATGGTGCATATTCACAGCGTATAGAAAAAAGAAGTTTTGAACTTATTTCGACTAATTGAAAATTCACAGTATTGGATGCCTTTAGCATCAATTTAAAGATACTTAACGTTTCATTCATTGATCATTTTTGTCTTACGAATTACTGTCTCAGATTTTATCCTGGATTGAGAAAATCTTTTTGGTAATTTAGTTTTTGCTTACAGAGTTTCGATGCTGTAAAACTATCTATAATCGTATTAAGTTGGAGGTGCCCGTGGTGTAATGGTTATCGTCGTAGAAAATGGACGCGGAGACACGAGTTCAAATCCTGGCGGATACTGATTGCATTTCACATAGCACTAATGCCCTTGGAAAAGGTATGAATCCAATTATTCTCCCTCTAGCTATGGGTAAATAATAGGACAGACTGGGTTCTTTAGCCTTGGTGAGGCAACTAGTCTAGGAGAAGGAATACCCTGAATTCAAACCTGTTAAACTCCGCTTAAAAATTGACCTTGTGTCTTATCCTGCCCGAGCGGAAGGGTTGGTAAATATGATTATTGTATTGAGTTCGAAAGAAAATAATAAAACCCCCGAATCTTTTGTTAGGAGAAAAGTTTGGTTTGGTTTGGTTTGGTTTGGTTTTATGGCATATCAACCATAGTAGGTTATATAATGTCAAATCCACTTTCTACATATAAACTGTGCTATATCAAATAATTCAGTTTAGCATATGTACACAGTTTAAATGTCAAAAACAGTTCTATTCCAAACAATTCAGTTTAGTATAAGTACACTTTTTAGTTCTATTTTACCCATAGATAAGACCCTATCAGATGCTACCACTCCGGACCAAAGTGGACATGGGACCGATGGCAATGATGGGGTACTCCTCATTCCCCAAAGCTCCAGCATTACTGGTGCCTCACCATGAGATTGTTTAGTATAATATACAGGGCACTCGTTGGGGGAGTCTTACTCCTCTGTAGAGATGCAGCCGGTGTATTCTACTGCCTTGGACGACTGGGCCAGAGAAAAAAAAAGTAGCTTGAAAAAAGAAGTTACGAGTATTTGAAAAAATACCAACAGAAAGTCTGTTTTGTTTTTAACATTAAATATTCAAGGTGATATTAAGCTGTTACGCTTCATATTTTTCTATCATAGCTCAGGAGACGCCGAACAATGATCTTTAGTGTTTGGCAATATTGATTTATATAAATATTTTTTTCCATTATCGACACACTGGAGAAGGGAAATAAAACAGTTGTTTATCACTTGGCATCTTATTTATACGAGAAATGACACATCAAAAAGAAATGAAAATGAATGTATACTGAAACAAAGATCACCAATATTAAATGTACTGAAAAACTATTTTAAATCTTCTACGATGTGATTTTAGCGGGTTTTTCTTTCTATACAAACATAATAAGAATTTTATTCACACAGCGCAAACACACATACACACACACACACATACACATACACACACATGCACGCATGCTCATACACACATACACATGCACACACAGATGCACACACACGCGCGCGCGCGCACAGAAATCTAAGTTATGATAGCGTAGAGACTGAGTCAGAGGTGTTTAATGACTAAGTTTCTCGCCTTAGCCATCATCAGCCATCCAGCACCATTTAATCCTTATCTAAGCTGTCCTAACTTAAATTTACATATGCTTTATCACAGCTATTGAGCACTGTTTATTTATGTTGTGTAGCTTGGCTACACAATTATATATATATATATATATATATATATATATATATATATATATATATATATATATATATATATATTTGTGTGTGTGTATGTGTGTGTGTGTGCACGTGCGAGACACAAGAAAGCAAAGTATAGAAACGTTCCTGGATTTGCCTGGGAGCTAAAAAAGCTGCGGAACGTAGAGATGGTGGTAAAACCAATTGTAGCAAGTACCCTTGCAACAGTCCCCGAACGCCTGGAAGATAGATTACGTGAAATAGATACCAGAGGAAGAATGGAGCCCGTCCAGATCACCACAACGTTAAAGCTAACTAAAATACTTGAGAGAATTCTGGACACCTGAGAAGACTTACTGTCTTTTAGTCGTCGGTCAAATCGACGACTTAAAAGTCCCGTGAAAAACTGGCAAATAATAAATATATATCACGAAAACTATCCAAGTTAGAGGAACCAGACATGTGGGCCACGGCTGAAGAAGTGCGGACGAATTCATGTGCGACATACTCCTGTGTACCCCTTCACATGGACGAGCAAAGGCAGGACGACCAGCAAGAAATTATATACATCAGCTTTGTGCCAAAGTAGCCTTGAAGACCTACCGGGAGCGATAGAGACATATGACAAAAGAGGGTCAGGAATATCCGTTCTGGCGGCCCGACATGATAATGATGATGAGGTAATCCTACAAATTAACTGTATGTATTTACCTAATTATTTCAAGAATGGAATTATGCGAAACAGGATCAATTTTTAGGGAGGGGAGGGTAGAGTAAGTTTGAATTAAGAGTTTTCCTTCTGATGGTCTAGTTGCTTAGGCAAGGCTAAAACATACAGTCTGTCCAACTATTCACCTTGGTAGGAGAAGAGATGGCTTTTTTTGTTGCCCCGAAGTAACATGAAATAAAAAGAGCCTCGTTCAGGTTTTGAAATCGTTTTGTTGTGTTCATTTCTTCCAGAGTTCATTTATTGACGCAATCATTTCATATGTGTATATCAGTCTAAATATAAGAATGTTTGGTCTTTTTTATTGTTTTCCTTTTTAAATACTAAGTAACGTAAACATCTCTAGTAGGCAAGTGTTTTTTTTCTGCTTAAGAAAAATAATTATATTTCTATTAATATTGCACTCTTGTCTTTCTTATCTGACATTATTACAGTATTATTGTTGAGGTAACCTTACTACAACGATGTTGTAATTGGGTTATTAAAACCATCAAGTGAGAGAAACTTAAATTTACAATTCGCGTCACGCTGAATTGATTTCTTATATTGCAAAAAAAAGTACCTTAAACCGGTGCTGAATTTACCTATAAACTAACAAATCAATAATTTAGGCCAACACACCCTTGGGTCATCATATTTATCAGTTTTTATTCTTTAACACTAATTACGATTACCCAGTCGGTTGGGGCTGTTGAATACACCGACTGTTTCTCTGCAGAGGGGTAATACCCCCCGCCAACGAGTGTCCTGATATGACACTAAACAATCTGATGGTGAGGCATAAGTAATGCGTGAGCTTTGGGGAATGCAGAGTACCCCTTCATTGCCATTGCTCCCAGGTCCACTCTGGCCCGGAGTGGTAGCACCTGATAAGGGCTCTATATATGGGTTAAATAGAACTAATGGCATACTAAACTGAATTGTTTGATTAAACTGAATAGCTTGAAATAGGCATTCTTTGACAATGAAACTGTACTTACATTCAAACTGCGTGCTCATGCTA
Organism: Sepioteuthis lessoniana; assembly: GCA_963585895.1. Taxonomy (NCBI): domain Eukaryota; kingdom Metazoa; phylum Mollusca; class Cephalopoda; order Myopsida; family Loliginidae; genus Sepioteuthis; species Sepioteuthis lessoniana. Next base: position 49,256,608 of record OY757928.1, on the reverse strand, counting down.
AACTGAATTATTTGAAGTAGAACTGTTTTTTGACATTGAAACTGTATTTACACTAAACTGAATTGTTTAACATCAAACTGTTTTGACATTGAACTGTGCATAAACAAAATCTGTACTTATACTAAACTGAATTAGCTGAATTAAAATTGCTTGACTAAACTGAGTAGCTAGAAATAGAAATGTTTTTCACCATTAAACTGTACTTACATTTAAACTGCGTGCTTATGCTAAACTTAATTGTTTGAAATTGAACTGTTTTTTACATTGAAACTATACTTACACTAAACTGAATTGTTATATATAACTGCTTGAATAAACTGAATCTTTTGAAAAAGAAATGTTTTTGACAATTAAACTGTGTACTCATGCTGAACTGAATTGGTTGAAATATAGCTGATTATTTACATAAAAATGGATTTGGCGTTAAATAACCAACAAAGGTTGATATGCCATAAAACCCAACCAACTAATTTTGAATATATATATATATATATAATGGAGCAACCCATTATGAAAAGTCCTGACCTATGGTAAAGTAGGCAGAGATTGTAAAAAAGAAAACAGGTGTTACAAATGGAATCGTAGTTAGATTCTTGAGACTCTTTAGATGAGTAAATGGTATTCGGAGCTATCATAAAAGTTTGTATCAATCCTCACAAATGTTTTTTAAAGTGTGTTCAAATTCCGTTCTGGAGGATATATATATATATATATATATATATATATATATATATATATATATATATATATATATATATATGTGTGTGTGTGTGTTTGTGTGTGTGTGTATGTGTGAATGTAAGTTATAAAGAAAGTTTTCAGATGATATATTTAACTTATATGGTCGTGTGCTATTGTGACGTTTCGTTTTCTTTTAATTAAATAAACCATCTTAAAGGTAGATTTGATAATTGTGTAATGTTTACATAGATATTTAAAAATAACAAAATAAATCGAAATATAAAAATTCTTAGCCTTATTTTACGTTAATGATAATAATAATAATAATATGTATATATATATATGTATATATATATATTATATTTCACATTATTCTAAAAAATAGAGAAGGGCCTTTCATTTCATATACCTTATAGCCTAAGAAGGTGTAAGTTCTAGCTTGCCGGAAAACTTTTCCTGAATCTGAGGCCTCAACAATAATGATTTTTTTTTGTTTGATTTAATGTGTAGTCAAAATTTTTGGTCCACGTAAAAATTTAACTGTTGAACATATTATTTAGTTAAGCATCTGTCATTTGTTTGCACGCCGTCAAATCATCTGTCATTTGTTTGTACGCCATAGATTGGTCCATAAAATAGTCTACCACTCCGATCGGAGTGGATTAATGGCAATAAAGGGCTACTCCAGAGTCCCCAAATCTTCTGGACTAGAATCTCACCTTCAGATAGTTTTGTGTCATATCTTGGTGATTTGTTTGCAGGGTCTTATACTTTTGCAGAGATATAGTCGGCGTATTCTATAGTTTCAGCCCAACGAGGCTCTTTGAATTCTGAGTTGCCCTTGTCCTACACTAGCGGTCTTTCCAAGGGAATTAGTGGGAATCGAACACAAAAAGCTGCAGCCAAGATTTGAACTCAATGAAAAAATTATACAACATTGTTGCCTTCCAACAAAAACGGTCAAATATTTTCCATTAGTGTTGATGAGCCAAGTAAAGCTACGCTTCTATTTAGGTATGACTAATCACTTCATGAGGCTTACTATATGAAATTATAAGATATGATATTAGAATGTTGTATATTCAAGATGTTATGCTATTTTCCGTCAATATACATATACATATATATATATATATATATATATATATATATATATACATATATATATAGATAGATAGATAATTTATCACTTTGAATATTTGGACTATCGTCTTCAACTTCCTTGTTATATTCATAACATTTTGTTCGATGCGTCCTTTGGCCTTCTTAAGGAACCAACACAGTCATATGGAATAACAGATATAGGCATGAGGTTGAAAAGTGCTTCTAAGTGAAATCATCTTGAAGTTAGGTTTCAAGTTTAATTCCGATTACAGGTAAATAGTAAGAAACATTTTCCACAGCTTAACACTTGTAACATCATATGTTAAATGAATTAGAAAAATCTACTTCCGTGGATTAAATAAAGAGTTCTCTTCGATGTTCTAGGTGAACTCAACACGAAACAACTGACGAAGGCAGAAGGATTCTTGGGCCAAAATGTGTGGATAACAATGAAGATGAAGACACTGTTTGTGTATGTGTGTGTGTGTATTTATAAATGAATGCGTGGGTGGATTGAATGCGTGGGTGGATCAATTTTTTTGCCGTATGTGCTACTTTCAAATCGTATATATCCTGTGACCTATGCAGTTCAAACCATGGTAGATACCCAATGTGATTGATAGTATCGTGGTAGTTGTTGCGTTGACATGTTGTACAGTGCTTCACTCCATGCATTATCTAAACGCTGCAAATATCAACATGTAACATATTCTAAGGCGGTAATTTGTGATCTACGAGTTCGAATTGGGGTATAACTCCGTGGAAGCAACCAAAAACATTTATCGTGCGACAAGTAAAGGCGCAGTAGATCATTGCAAAGCAACCCGACGGTTCAAGAAATTTTGCTTAGATGGCCAGAACCTTGAAAATCCAGCAATGTTAGGTCGGACTATAACTATTCATCTTGTGTCCGTGCTTCAAAACAAAAAAAAAACAAATCTGGCGAGAAACATTCCGAGAGTATCAGGTGAGCTAATCAGGTCGCATTTCAATGTGGTTTGTTAAATCCACGACATCGGCAAACGCGCTCGTAACTACCGAACTGCGTCTCATATTACCAAATATTGCAAAACGTTTAAGTCGATGTAGTACTTGACTTTTCCTGGGTAAGCATATTTTACAGTCATGCCGTCGGCTTTAATACATTGGATAAATGCCAGAACATGTTTCATGATAAGAAAGGAAAATTAGAAATGATAAACTATGTTTACTTAGAACAAAATAACTTTGTTTTTTGAGAACATTTCTAAAAATTCCTTTCCGCTTTTGTTTTGTTGTAATGTGGAATTTCAAGCAGTTTTTCATCATCAGGGCAACAGGTGTTCTTCCTGTTAAAATAATCCATGCATTCACAAGGAAACACCATTCCTTAAAAATACAAAAAATGTGAAAACAAGTATGGAAGCATTAGTGGTAACAATAAATTTTCTTTTATGCTAAATTTACGGAATTCACTTCAAAATCAAAAGTCGTGGGACTAAAGAAAAACTATACGTCACATTCATTTATCAATGGCACTTCTTTTGTAAAATAATGAATGATTATTATCAAGTTAATAACAAATAAATTGTATTTTTCTCAAAACAATTTAGGCGAGAAATCACTCTCTGATAAAACTGATAAAACTTCTCTATTTCCTCACCTTGAAATACTACTTCAAGTCTTCAACTAACACTCTCTTCATTTTGTTTGTCGTGACGTATTTCATGTTCGCAAAACTTCTCGAATGACGACTTGAATGCTTTGTGTGTTGATTTTTTTTTTTTTTTTTTTTAGCAGAAAAATCACTACTGTTTTTCTACTTGGATAGTTTTGGCATTAAATACCCAACAAAGGTCGAAATGCAATTAACCAAAAAAACGACTAGGAACAAATATACTCACAAGAACAGAGATTACGAGAATATCTCGGCTGTTTAACTGAAGGATGTCCAGAAGAAATAGCAGAAAAAACTCAAATTTTATTTCCTGAACAAGATTTTTAAACCATGACGATTAATGATGTACAAGCACTTAAAATGTCACAGAAATCAACATTAAGAAGGGAATTCTCCAAAATCCTGGAGATTAAAAAAAAAGTGGGAGCTAAGTCAGAATTAAAATCTACTTGATAATATCCGTCTCCTTCCAAAAGAATGGCGAGTAGGAATTAGAGAGGTATAACTCTAACTTCTATTGCGGCTAAGGTTTATTATGCCCTGCTTTGCTATCGCATCAATCCTGAAATTAAGAAAGTTCTTAGGATAAATCAGAACGGTTTTCGGAGATATCGATCCACAAAATCACAATATAGAATTATCGAAGGTGTTCGTGCAAAAAATATCGAGGCCGCACTATTATTTGCTGGTTTCTCCAAGGAATTTGATTCCATGCTTAGAGGTAAGATGACAAATATTTCAAGAACATGGTCTCCCTCCAAAAAACTGTTAATGTCATAATAATGGTCAATGGAAACACGAAAGTCAAGATTCGCTCACCAGAAGAACTTAACCTCCAACAGCTCTGCGCTGACACAGTTTGGAAGACCTACCGTGAGTGGTGGATGATAGGGACGGATGAGAGAGAGAGAGGTTGAGAGAGAGAGTGAAAGAGAGAGAGAGTTTTGGAAATCTGTGCTAGCAGCACGACTTGATGCTGAAGATGATGTGTGTATATATATATATATATATATATACGTGTGCGTTTGTATTGTAGTTTTTGGTATCCATAAATAAAGTGTGCTCAGTATTGCTGACAGTACATTTGTAGACCTGAGTTAGTATAGAGTAGACACGGATTTAAAGGCGTCGCTGAGTTTTAATTTTTCGCCATTGTGATCATCTGATCAATGTGTCTGAGTGTGAATCCGCATGTATATACATGCGTATATATATATATATATATGTGTGTGTGTGTGTGTGTGTGTGTGTGTGTAAATACACGAATAGAATTAGCAGGCTATATCAAATGAACTGTTAAAATATGTCGTGTTAAACCTGTTCAGCAGTAACTCCTCAATGTATAAGAAATCACTAAACAAAATTAAACTTCTATTCAGCTTTTGAATAAAAGCTGTTCGACTGTTCAAAACGCCAACATACCAAAATTAAAATCGTCACTCTACATTCTTTTTTTTTACCGTAGATAATATGTGAGAGAGGAAAATGCAAGCAATCTCCGGCTGGATTAGAACTCCGTACACCGATTCCATTTTCTGCGCCAACAACAATACTGTGATCCACGTTTTCTTAAGATCTATACAAGAATCTCTAATTCTTCTACGGCCTGCATATGCGTATGCGGGTGTGTGGGATTATGCGACTGATTCCATTTTTAATTTCTTTTTGCAGCTCTCAATTTGACGATTCCTTACCAATGAATGGAATGCTTACAGAGAGCTGAGTGCAGCTGAGCTGCTCTAATAGCTGGCTGAAACGCCAATTCATGCGAAATTTCGAAAATACTAGGGGAGAGAAAAGGTTGCATAGAAACCCCTGGGATATAAGGATGATTACTTTAACCTCAGCTGCAGCCAGAGGTTTTGTCAGACATAAAATAAATGAATCCGAACGCCTCGAAACCTATATATATATATATATGTGTGTGTGTGCGTGTGTGTGTGTGTGCGTATATATAATCTTTTTTATCGATCGAATATTATCTTCCTCTTTTCAAATTCACACCGTTGTTCTGCGGAACATGTGCAATGTTAATATATATATATATATATATATATATATATATATATATATATATATATATATATATATATCAATGCCCGTAAGGTCTCGAGGAAACCGTTTTCGTCTGATCGATAGGCAACCTGTGTTTATTTACTGATTGCACATGCGCATAAAATATGAATCTTTCCGCTAACGCTTCCGGGCGAGTTTTTGAAGTCATTATTAATTGCATTGAAATCTCATCAGGATTTTAATCGAGAGCTCTGTTCAGCACCCTAACGCTTCAAGAGTTCAATAATACCTTCATATTGTTCAACTATACATCTTTTAAAAGACGAAACGAAAGGCAAAACCTACAGAACCTACTTTCATATAGATGTAAAATTCCAATGTTATAACTGTAATATTGAATACTTCTTATGCATATTCTGGGGCATACGTTGTCTGTATCCCTTCATGAGGTAGAAAATTCACTCAAAAAAGGGTGTCATAGCCATGGAACTAAACTACATCTGGTGATGAGGCTCCAGTTCTGTAAATCTTGGAAGTGGCGTGTACCTTTTCATTGCCATTGCGGACCTGATGTGATAGTACCAGTCAGGGTACGACCTATGAGTAGAATCAGTCACCTTTAAAATTATTTGTGTTAGATAAAATACGTTTTATCACAGAGCGAAATCGGCAAAAATGTACAAATTACATTGTTTATGAAAAAAGGGTTATACACAAACTCTCTGTTTTCATTACTCCCAGGTCCACTCTGAATCGGAGTGGTATTATGTGTTAGAGTCCCATCTTTGGGTGGAATAAATCTGCTTAAAATCATTAGTATTCTATCGTACAACCAGGAGCAAAATAACGTTTAAGAAACTTCATTAATTCTAAAAGAATGCAGGTTAGTTAATTGTGTACGTTATACCTTTATATTTACAATTAACTAAAGTATCGGCATGAAGTATCCCCAGTCAGAGTGGCATGTTATTTAAGTGAATCGATCAATACTTTATATATATATATATATATATATATATATGGAAGAAAATAATGGATAGTATTCCAACAATTTGTGAAGAAAAATTGACAAGTAATCCAAATAGAAAGTAGGGATTTAGAGAGAAACAAAGTCAGTCGACACTATAGCGTTTCGGGTCTGCTGAACCATCATCAGGGCTGTGAGGGATTTTATTAGTGATATTAAGTGTAGATGGATGTATAAAAAGTGTAAAAATATATAAAAATTTGGAAAAGTTGTACAACAAGAAAAGTTGGCTGTTTATGCCAAGAAAAATTGGCCGTTTGATCAATGAATCAGCGTTCGTTTCTTTAAAATACGTCACCTGATATTAGAAACATTGTGCATAATCCACGTTACTTGTTGTCAATATATATATATATATATATATATATATATATATATATATATATATATATATATGTATATACTTGTTGTCAATATATATATATATATATATATATCATATATATATATATATATGTCAATACTTGTTGTCAATATATATATATATATATATATATATATATATATATATATATCATCATCATCTCACGACGCTCGCACAGATTTCCTTGGGGTGTCCCCGTGACGTAATGGTTAAAGCGACGGACTGCAGAATCGTAGTAAGCGAGTTCGTACACCAGTGGCGCTATTACGTTCACTCTCGGACAAATACCCTTGGGAAAGGTATTAACCGCCTTATCCTCCCAGCAATGGGTTAAATAGTACCAGTACTGTTCTTCTAGGAGATTGGCTTTGGGGTTAAATAATCTTTAATATGCTATTAAACAAAGAAACCAAACCAAACCAAACAGATTTCCTTGACTCTCTATTGCCATTCGTCTCGATCATCCATTGCTTTCGCTAGGTCTTCTTGATTACATCCTCTGTCCGTATAGCGCTGTTGTAGATAAGTTCTAGTAGGTCTTCCACCACCTGCTCGTCCATGTGAAAAGGTCCATAGGAGAACGTCGTTTATTAGTTTGTCCTTACTTCGCCAACAGTTTCGTCTAACTTGGATGGTTTTATAGATGGAAGTTAGGTGGCTATACAGCTGTTGTAGTATAAGATGTTGCTTCAACGATTTGTTTAATATAGCTCGGAGCACTCGTGTACAATTGCTATCAGGGTTTTTTTTTTCTTCGCTTAGCGTCAATATATATATATATATATATATATATATATATATATATATATATATATATATATATATATATATAACGTTGATGGTTGTTAGCTATAGTCACCTACACATACAGAAATAAAATAATGAAGCAAAAAATAAGATACACTGACGAAATTAGGTCTGGTTAAAACAACGCACTCGTTTGTGCCTTCACTTCCACCCACACTTCAACACAATAATACGCAACTATAACCCACACAACCACACACACACACACACACACACATAATCACACACTTAAAATCACATGTAAAGATTCCTACAAAATTCCAACGGTTTTTTTACTCTATTTTTTCGATTTTCGATTCATTTCATTTTCTTATATATATATATATATATATATATATATATATATATATATATATATATATATATATATATATTAGCAAGTTTAATTTTGCTGCAGTGTTGTTGCAATTGAACTTTCAATGACAGATTTTCATGATGTAAAAGATGGAAAAATATTAATACCCTCAGTTTTCATTGTGTTACTGTAATTCCTATTTTTATTTTGAAATTTTACGTAATTATAACTGGGTTTTCTCCAAAAAAAATATTATTAATGAATTAACTTACAACGAAAGATGCCCGGCTAATGTGAGAGGAAATTATTGTCAGCGTCAAATTCTAATAAAATCTAAACAAAGGACGGATAACTCTGAGTGTCCTCATTTTGTTTTTATCAGAACACATAATTTAAATCATTGCAGCCTCCAGATTTCTTCCAGTGTTTCTTCTATCCAATAATTTTAAAAGTGAAATCTCTATTCAATCTCCTGGGGTAGATTGTTCTCATTTCACTGTCCAGACTTAGGCATATAACATTTGTGTCAATTCTAAGTTAATATAGATGCTTTTAAAGACCCAGCATGGCACTTTGACAAACGAAATCATAAAATCGCAACTGGGTTACTTTCTTTTCTGCTACTTGCTCTCTGAAACCTGAAACAAGTTTAACGTGTTACATGATTTGCAGAGGAAATGGGCGTTGCCAAGTAACTCCACTATTGAATCATCTTACTCTATGAATGCTGTAAAGGATAAAATCTGGAATAACGTCTATCATATCAAGTAGGTGTCTTCTACTAATGGGTCTACTTGGGCAAAGAGTCACAAAATGTAGCAGTTTGTAGTGCATTCTATTTTTGGTAACTCAGTCGCCTTAATATATGGCTAGGTCACCATATTAATAGAAATGCGAGATTTACTATGGATTTAGATTAAGATCGTCAATACTGAAAGTAAAACCAGATTGAGCTAAAACCTACAGGATTTAAGTAATTAGCTTCATAAAAAATGAAATAAAACTATTTGAATTCTTATGATTCTTTGCCATAATTATTAACTTTGGAAAAAAACCATCTTGATTCTATTCTTGTGTAAAATTCTCAACAAGTTACGATACAAATAACGAATGAATGAATACGCGATTCAAACTCATTATACAAATATAAATGAATGAAATATACCAATATCTATCTTTATAAGCAAAAGTAATAAGAAAGAAAGAAAGAGTTAATATAATAACAGAAGAAAAGGAAAGGAAGATGTATGCAAAGAATTTGGGTCTTGTAATGATTAATGATGATTAAGAGGGATATTTCAAACTATGACAATATGCTGCTCGGACAGCGGAGTGTATAATACACTGGCTGTATCCTCTGTAATATAAAAAGACTTCTCTCCACCAAAAGTGGTGTTCTGCGCATTACACTAAGCCGCATCTAGAGGTAAGGCTTCTATTCCGGAAATCTGGATAATGTGAAGGGAGTTTTATTGAGGTGTTTATTTATATTGTTACGGTGACACTTATGAATATATCATGCCATCTATATTTACAGGACAACAGAGATTCTCGTCTTAGAAATACTAGCCAAGATAAATTGGTTAAATCGGGGTTATTTTTGATATTGGAATTTACATACTTGCATTTCTTGGAGACTTGGACCCTTGGTGCTAATCTTAAATTGTCGTGGAAATGCTTATAAAAGTAAGAAAATTGAAAGTTGGGAAAGAAATGCGTCCTGGCTGGTTGTTTGTTCGGGTTTTATGGTATATGAACCTTTCCTGGTTATTTAATGCAAAATCCATTTTATACAAATAAACAATTCTATTTCAAACAATTCAGTTTAGCATAAGTACAGTTTAATAGTCAAAAACATTTCTATTTCAAGTTATTCAGTTTAGTCAAACACTTCTAATTCGAATAATTTAGTTTAGCCTAAGTATAGTTTTTGTTTACACAGTTAAATGTCAAAACATTTCTGTTTCGAGCAATTAAATTTAGCATTGTACAGATTCAATGTCAAAAACAGCCCTATTTCAAGCAACTCCGTTTAGCATAAGTAGGCAGTTTAGTTCTATTTTACCCGTAGATAGAGCCCTTTTAGGTGCTGCCACTCAGGGCCAGAGTTGACCTGGTAGAGATGGCAATGAAGAAGTGATCTGTATTCCCCATCAGATTGTTTAGGGTCATATCTAGGACATTCATTAGTGGGGGTCGTACCTCTCTGCCGACAACTAGTCAGTGTATTCTACAGCCCCAGCCGACTGGGAAAAATGTGTCCCTGGAAGGACACTAAACAACATCTGATAGTGAGATTTCGGATCTGGAGCTCTGGGTACAGTGGAGTACTTCATTATTACAATTACTCTAGAGCTTACTCTGACCCTGTGTGGTAGCGTCTATAAGAATCTTATCTCTTGGTCGAATAGACCTGTTTTATTTGTATTCGATTGAACTGTGTGCAAAATACGTAACAACAAAAAATATAAATAAGACCATATAACGAACGTGATTTCCGAGTCTCTAGATATGAAATAATTATAGACGAGTTGTCATGCCATTAAAATCTATCAATCATATAACACAGTCCATCGTTTCTTTGTTAGGAGGTGCCAGTCAATTCGAATGTCTTTCATGGTAAATAAAATTTCGTTTCTAATCCAAAATATGAAAGGAAGAAATACCCGAAATGAAGAAAAATATTCGTTACGAAAATGATTATACCGTGAGATACTGATAACTCATCTGCGAGTCGCATGCTACCTGAGAGTTGTGTGTTTCAGACCCCAGCTTTAGAAGACAGCATTCTAATTGAAATGTTCAAGCGTTGGGAAATAAATTATGGTAATGACTGTATGGATGTCATCCACTAGTGGATTCGACCTCCAAAATGCTGCGCTACAAGCAAAGGCTATAACGATCAATTTGACAATGACACGAAGACATTCAAATAACTGGTTTTCATTACTCGAGAAAATCAGCGAATTAAGAAGCAGATATTGCTTTATAGCAGTTATAGGCAAACTACGCAACGTGTAGGACTTTACTGTTATTTTAGAAAAATATCTTTTTATCGAAGAGAAAAATTTTTTTTTTCTTATTTTAAAGACAGATGCTTACACGTCTTGTTCTGTAGAGCAAATAGTTTAGGTACCTTCAATAATGTACCTTGAGTTTTTTTTTAGTAGCAGCTTGCTTTATATTTTATGAGGCCTGCGTTTCAAAAAAGGTTGCCCATGTTTGCTTAATGTCTTGACATTTCTCAAGAAACAACAGAGCTAATTGAAAAATGACCATTATATTTTCGGCGAATCACTGACACTTGCTATTTTCGTAATGGCTAATAGTCAGTTAGGGGAGTCGTAACACAAAAACACATTTGCTGCAATTGTTATTACTTCTGTCTCAGTGTTCTCTTTGTTGTCTTTATGCAGCTACTGAGACCGTGAAAGTAGGAGAAATGGTTACGGGAAACAGCATGCGAGGTAGGTTCTTCGTTCTAGTAGGATCAGTGTATTTTAAAGGTTCACTTAATTTCTATACGTGTCTGTGAGATCTATCTCCCAAAAGAGGGTGAATCGAGGAAACCATTGTTTTTTTTTATTACGATTTAGAGAATTTTCAATCCCTACTTCTGCCCTGCATAGAAGGTATCGTCGGGCTATCCACTGCCACCACGACCGATCGAATTTGGTGATCTGGCCAATCCTGGTTAAGAATTGCTTTAAAACTGCTGTTTACGATCATACCTATCTTGTTACACTTTACCTACAAGACTTTACCAATTTGTAATTCTTCAGGCGGTTATTCTCTTTTCAAGAAACAAAGAATAAACTGAAATTGTTCCACTCAGTTCCAGAAGAAAATTCTACATCCTTTTCATGGATAGATTCAGAAAATATAGGATGCGACAGAAATTCCTCCTACATTTAAAATTGTCATCCATGAGGGGATAATGAACATTTGGCAATGGTGTCTCGATTTCCCTAATGTCTTATCATTTTTCAGATACGATGAGTTTTAATTATGACATTGATCGGCCATGTATTTAGAGTTAGAAAAGACAAAGGTAACTGATATTAAAACTTGCATTTCACTGTTGTTTAAATTTAGGGCTACAGTTTTTAGTTTGGCGGGTTTCTTTTTATCGATGAACCAGTTATTCTGAAATTTTCAATCCTTACTAATATCGTTTTTCTATCCGGAACAGCATCATTCCAACGTAACATGAGATTAGCACGAAAATCTTTCTGGGTAGCAATTAACTCGTCTTAAAATGTCGTTTCAATAATATACGTGCGGTGTGTACACCGGTCCATGGCATAATAGTTACTGCTTGTGTCTGATAAAAATGAAAGGAAGTCATATAGATGGAGCTACCTTTATCACTTGCCTAATTCACTTTTCATCCTGCAGATGACAGTTAAAAATATGGGAGCTATTTCTGTCGCATCCTTAATGTTTGAAAAAATGTTTAGCTGTGAACGGCGACTGTGATAAAAAATAAACATTCAATTTAGAAACTTAAAAAAAATTGGATTGCGTTTGGAAAGAGACTATTTATTGTATTTGTTTTTAAAAAATGGGAAAAATACAAATATGGCACAAGGCCTAAAATGGGGGGGGAAGGCTGGTCAACACTATCCTAATCTCTAACTTAACTAGACTCATTCACTGACCAATATATATCTCCAAATTAAAAAAACACCAAAATACCTCAATTAAACATATCACTATCATACTGCATTCACCAAAAATAACAATCACCAAAACAACGCTACTGCTCCATGGACTTCTAAACTTAATCCCATATTTACAAAGTGAGGGAGAGGGGAGCGATTGAAAAGAAATAAACGAACACTATATACATTTATTAAAAACTCCCCTAAAAACGAAAGATGAACAAAACATATATACATTATGATGATTAGTATGGGGTCCCCCCCACGTACTAAAACATGGCAGAAAGAGGAGTTAACCAGTCGAAAATAGTGTCGAAGGAGGAAAAATAATTAAATAAGATAAATAAATGGTATAAAATATAAGTAAACAATAAATATGAATTAACATAAGCCCTCCATCGCACTCTGGAGAACTCCAATTCCTGTCATCTAACAAAGAGGAAGGGAAGGGAGAGTAAAACAAAAGAAGGGGACAAAAAAAAGGGGGCCCAATGACCTTGCATACTCTAGCTAAGTTAACTAAATTAGGAACAAACTAAATCAAAATGGCCTAAAAAAAATCTAACTTACCTGGGCTGGGTGGTCGCGTCTTTCCGGTAACGCAATATTCTTAGGTCCCTGGGATGTCCAAGGTGAAAATAAGGTTGGCGCCTACCACGCGACACAAGCGCGCAACAGTCACCCACCTTTCGCCAAACTCCAGTGAAGAGAGTCTTTTTCTCTCAGACCGGATTTTGACTTTAATTTGGTGTTTAAAAAATGCCACCAGGGTCTGAGAAGAAAAAGACTCATCCTCAAAGAGTTCCTTCTTTCTCGTCGTCCAAATCACGACACGCATAACGCCGAGTAAGCAGAGAAACACATAATGTTCCTGTCTGTTCAACTTCAGCACCACATTGCTGCACACAGAACTGGCTTCCAGGACAAAAAACTTTCCATTGAGGATGCGGACCATGTAGCCTTCAAGAAGCTTGCACAGCGGCCGTACGACCGGGCAATGAAAGAAGGTGTGACTAATAGTCTCCTCCAAATCACCGCACCGGCCGCACTCAGGCGAAATGACCTGTTGCGCAGCAAACAATTTCTTGCCGACCCAGAGGGCATTCCGAATGACCAGCAAGGTGAGGGAAGCCTCGTCATTATTGAGGCACCTCATCCTGGGGGCCCAAGGCCACAGTAAGCGACCCTCCGCCTCCGTCACGCCGAGCTCGCCAATCAAACCATCGCTAGCGGCCCCCCTCACTAAACATCGATATAATGCCCTCCTCGACAACGGCCGGCTGTCAGAGAGAACTGTCTGCAGCCGAGAGAGAACTTTCAAAGCATGCCGGCACTCGCGATAGAAGGGGCATTCACATCTGGGCAACCGATGGGCCTCCCCATCTGCAAAATGCACACTTCTTAGCGACGGGAAAGATTGTCTAGCGTCTTCTTTCCAGACGCTTCCCGTCGCTGTGTCCCGTGAACACATCCGGTCTAGGAAAGTAAGACGCAAAGTATGGCGCCGTACCTCGACGTTAGGTACTCCTAGACCGCCTTCAGAAGGGTGAAGGTAACAGATCTCCCGTCGCACCAAAGGATGTCTCTTAGCCCAGAGAAACTGGAAGAGAATCCTTTCCAGCTTGAATAGGATGGTGGCCGGGATAGGAAGCACTGAAAGTCGGTATACGGCTAGGGAGTAGATGTGCGAACTGCACACCTCTGCCCGACCCTTGAGGGAAAGCCTTCTACGCAGCCACAACTCAGTTGCGGCTACGACCTTATCCAGTTCATCCGACCAATTTTTCTCCAATTGAAGATCAGGCCCAAACCAGACGCCGAGTATCTTGCACGGACCGTCTTTCCAAGTGAAGGGGCCGGGAAGAGCACAGCCTTTCCACGAGCCCAACCGCAAGCCGACAGACTTTTCGCGGTTAATATTGGCCCCTGTTACAGCTTCGTAACTTCCGATTTCTTTGCTCACCTCCTCCACCTCGGCACTGCTCGTTACAAGCACGCTGACGTCGTCAGCGTATGCAGTGTACTTGGCAACCTCACTGGCGCCAGGTAACGTGAGGCCGCGTAGGACCGGGTTCGCCTTTATCCTGCGTAGAAAAGGTTCTAACGCCAGGATGTACAACATGGGCGATAACGGGCAACCCTGACGAATCGATCGAGTCAGAGTGAAGGGCTCCGACCTTACCCCATTCACCTCCACCATGACTCCGGGGGACGCATAAAGGAGACGTATCCAGGTGCGAAAATCAGCCCCGAAGCCAGCCGAAGACAAGACAGCCTCCAAAAAAGCATGGTCAACCCTATCGAAGGCCTTGGACTGATCTAAATTGATCAGCGCGGCATTTCCGTCGACTTTTTCTACGATCGTGCGGACCAGATGAAGACTGTCCTGGATAGTCCTACCCTTCACAGCACAAGTCTGCTCGGGGCAAATCAGACTAGGCAGGACAGTCTGCAAGCGGTTTGCCAAGATCTTCGCCAAAATCTTTAAGTCCGTATTTAACATCGTTAAAGGGCGAAAGTTGCTAATCCCATCCCCACCATGTTTGTTCTTACGTAGCAACTTCACTATACCCCTGGTTAAGCGTCTGGGTATAGTACCCTGCCTCATCCAGTTGTTATAGATGATTGCCAGCAAGGGGACAAACATGTGCGACAACCTCAAGTACACTTCGTAGGGCAGACCATCAATTCCGGGGGACTTATCCAGCCCGACCGACTTCAGTGCAAGCCGAATCTCCTCCTCCTTTATGAGCCCCTCACACCCAGCCGCTTCAGTCGCCGAAAGGCGAGGGAAGTCGGCAAGATAGGCGTCGAACTGAGCAGAACTCAGTCCGGGCTCCCTGGTGAAAAGCTTCAAGAAATACTGCCGAAACTCCCCACAGATGGCTTCGTTTGTAGTTCGACGGAGCCCCTCCGGCGATGTGACACTGGCGATATGCCGATCAGTAGCATGCCTGAGTTCCTCGGCCCGCAATTCCTGGGCCATATTCGTCGCCTCGCAGGACATTCTCTTTAACCTAGCCCTAACTACCAGAGCTTGGTACTCCTTAATTTGCAAGGAGGCCAGCTCGGCCTTAGCTACGTTAACTTGCCCACTATCTCCCGCCAACACCGCCCTATCTAGCTTATCCTTAATCGACCTTTGCTCCGCTACCCTAGCTGACTTGAGTCTCCTACTATAGTCGGCAGCAAAGGATCTAATGCTATCCTTAAGGTTAGCCCACCACCTATTTCCCATAATAGCCCCCGTCAATTCCCGCTTTAATGTTAGTTCTAGCTGGTTCCGGAAGTCAGCCTCCGCCAAATTGCGTTTGGAAAGAGGATTCCATTTTCACGTTGAAATCTTATTTATAATCCCCCTTATAAGCCATGGGCTTCTTTATTATCTGCATTTTAGAGGTGTATTGAAAACAGTCTACCGCACAAAAATCCCGAAGCTATTAACTTAAAGGAGGTACGCTTTGTGTACGATTCATCATCGTTGAATATTGAATCGGCGACCCGGGTTCAATTCCTGGACGTGAATGGTTACGTTTCACTTCGTTCTAAATACCTTAAAGGAAAACATGAATGGATTTGTTTTCTGCCCCACAACTACTAATAAATAGGGGGACAGAATACGTTTTCGAGACAAATGGTCTAGAAAGAACAACTGTGAATTCAATAGGAGTATGGAGAAGAGAATCTGTGATAAACTTGTGCAACAATCGCCTGGTATCAAACTCATCCAAAAATTGAAGCAGGCCCGATAAAAGACTTCACAACTATTAAAAAATAAACTATTTAAGCAGCTTAGTTTTTCAATGTTTAAGTCGACTATTGAGCACTCATATGTCGTTTGTAAAGTTGTCAGTTCTACAAATAATATTGATGTCTATTTATTCGCAAGCAGTCATCATTAAAGTCAAAGCTTACTAAAAGAACTAAATGGGTGATTCGTTTTGAACTAGTGGCGCGTTAGATGAGCTTACAACAGAATAATATCGCGGCAATGTTTCACGGATTCTTCTCTCGGTTTAAATACAGTTTTCTTTCTCAAAGATCCTTTACCCTACAAAAGCTATAGAGAACTAGGCAAGTCCAAGAATTTAACCCATACCTGGTGGTTTAAAAGATTTTGATTCAAGCCTTTAACAAAGACATTAGTGCGAAGTGAAACACGAACAGCCTCATTCAGATGTTAAACTCGGCTTGTAAAATTGTTTTCCAATCGACAGTAATCATGGCGCCACGCTAACGTCTTTTAATCAATATACATTGGAGGTGTTGTTCGTGCAAAAGCAGCTATTATAGATGGAAATAGACACGGTGATTCAAGTTCAAATTCAAGTGGAGGCTGTTTGTTCTTAAGATAGTGTTAAGTAAAAACTGAATAGAGGGACTCGTGGCGTAACGGTTATCATCGTAGGAAATGGATACGGCAAACCAAGATCACAACCTGAACGTGACTGTTTGCATTTCGCATAGCGCTAATATCCTTTTGAAAAATACGCATGCAACTATTCTCCCTCAAGTTATAGGTAAGTAAAACAAACTGGCCTTATAAACCTCCAAATGGAAACTGGGCTACGAAAAGCAAAATTCCGAATCAAAAACCCGCACTAAAAAATTGACTTCGTGTCGCATTCTGCTCGTGTGCAGGGGTTGGGTGAATGCATATAAAAATGAAAAAAGATATAATCCAATACTGTAAATTATACTGGTTGCCTTACCAAGGTTTCAGAGCCTAATCTACCGTCTATACGATTCATATATAAATACATGAACATTTTTACTTTGGTTGGATTTCACAGACTGCCAAAGCTTTTGATCTCAAGCTAGCAAATCCTATATACTAAGTACCGGGGTTAGAGAATGTTTTAAAGTAACATACATATAGATATAGATATTGTGCAATTAGAAGGAAACTCAAACCAGGTTAAATTGTCATTATAAATTTATTTCGCTGTGTGAGTTTTGTTAAATAAACATGAATGTAAAAAGATACGTAACAATTGCCATACATCGAGCACTATGATATTCCTCATATATTTTATCAGCGAATAATCTATACACTCTGTCTTCGGACGCTAACTGGATATTACTGATATATATATATATATATATATATATATATATATATATATATATATATATATACACAACAATAACACACATACACACACAAACACACACACACGCACTTATATATATATATATATATATATATATATATATATATACGACCACCTGCCTCCTATCACGAAAACTATTCAAGTTAGACGAACCAGACATGCAGGACACTGCTGGAGAAGCAGGGACAAACTCATAAGTGATGTACTCTTATGGACCCACACACATCAGCAACTATGTGAGGATACGGGATGTTGTCCAGAAGACCTGCCTGAGGCGATGAACGATAGGGAAAAGTGGTCAGGGATATCCGTGCTACCAGCACGACATGATGATGATGATGAGATATATATATATATATATATATATATATATATATATATATATATATATAATTATTCCTAATAGTGAAACAAAAGTTTGTTCTATCTCCAAAAAGAGATATTAGCAATAATGATTAACTAGTCAGAACTCACGTCGATGCAAGACATTACTTGTCAGACAGAAATTACCTTTTTAAAATTTCAAAGGAAAAAAAAAATCAACGAATTACATAACTGAAATAATTATTGACATTGGATAAAACAGAGCTGATCATCATCATCATCATGTCGTGCTGGTAGCACGGATATCCCTGACCCTCCCACGCCACTTTTCCCTATCGTTCATCGCCTCAGACAGGTCTTCTGGACAACATCCCGTATCCTCACATAGTTGCTGAATGTATGTTCGTGCTGGTCGTCCTGATTTTGCATGGCCATGTGTGGGGGTCCATAAGAGTACATCACTTATGAGTTCGTCTAACTTGAATAGTTTTCGTGATAGGAGGCAGGTTACCGTACAGTTGGTGTCTTGTGGGGTGTTGCCGCCAGCACTTGTTCAAGATTGCTCGCAGCATTCTTGTGTAATTGCCGTCTAGCTTCTTCTCCAGCCGTTTTGTTAGAGTCCATGTAGTGCATCCATATAGCAGTATCGATACGACCGCTGCCTGGAAGAAACTGTGTTTCATTTTATCGGTTAGGTCTGATTTCCATATAATCGATAGCCTATTGATAGCTATCCATGCTTTCGTTAACCTCGTGTCGATGTCCTTTTCGGTTGATGCGACGCTGCTTCCTAGGTAAGTGAATTTGTCTACTAGTTTAAGAGGGGTTCCGTCTCGAGTGGAGATGTCACCCGTTTGATTATAGCACATATATTCCGTTTTATTTATCTGTCAATTTATTAAATTATTTATTTTAAGGTTGAGGAATAAAATGATTGTATTGCATTATTTCTGACAAGACAGAAAAACACATAAGTGAATCATCATCATCATCATCACAGCAAAAAACATTAAATGGATATTTATGCCTTTGTGTTTATGACTTCTATTGAATTAGCAGAGTTGATAGTCCCCCTTGCGTATTGACTAACGTACAGGACAGTGACATTGTAGTAAGCGAATTCGAACCCCGGTCGTGCTATAACGATCAATTTCGAACTAATACTCATGGAAAATATATATACCTCTTTATCTACCCCCACGACCAGCTATCAGTTAAATAGTGCATCTACTGTTTTTCTAGAAGGATATTTTGGCATTAAATTACCCACGAATGTTGATATTCCATTAAACAAAAAAAACCCAACTCCGAACCAATTCGTTATTTAAGCAAACCAATAAATAGATCATACATGTATTCACCAACACCTCTGCCAGTCCAATCGACCGGGGCTCTGGAGTACACTGACTGCATTTCTGTAGAGAGTAAACCCCTCACTTACGAGTGTTCTGTTTATGACACTAAACAATCTGATGGTTATGTTGCAAATCTGGAGCTTTGGGTAATGTTGAGTAACCCTCTATTGCTATTGCTCTCAGGTCTACTTTGAACCGGAGTGGTAGCATCAGAGTGTGTTCTACCAATTATAAGTATTTAATATTTAAATATAAAACCATTTAAACTGTGAGCAAACAAATGACTTATGTATGTTAAATCGGATTGTTAAAAATAGAAATCTTTGACCATGTAAGTATTCATGAACACTTTCGCACAGACAAGATGCGACTCGAAGTCAATTTTTTAAAGCAGAATTTGAGAGATTAGAATTCTGAGTTATCCTTCTCCTAGACTGGTTACCTAACCAAAGCTGAAGAAACCACTCTACCCTACTATTTAACCATAGTTTGAGGGAGAATCATTGGATTCATATTTTTTCGAAGGGTATTAGAGCTATGTAAAATTCAATCAGCCTCGTTCCGGACGAACGAGAGAAATAAAATATGACAACGAAGTAAGAAAGAAAGAAAGAAAGAAGCAAGAAGCGATGAGCGAAATTGCCTACCTCAAAGTTCAAAGCGAACATGAATGTGACTTGCGTATGGAGTGCCGGAAGTATAGAAAAAATCGGAAGTAAGAGCGTCTCTGAGGGTGCAATTCGTAGGTCATGCGTCTCGTCTCTGGTGGGACGGATTTTGTGACATATGCAAATTTCGGCCAGCCAAAACAGGTATAAAAGGAGTAATCTCAGTATTGTTGTTATTGCATTTGTTGCTTCACAGTAGGACTGAACGAACCAGTGTATTGACCCGGCAAGTGAGAAAGACAGGACTGGTCGCAAGCAGTTAAAAGTTTTCAATATGATCGTATGCACCGTCCACAAAAAATGGAAGAAACAACTATATAAAGACATGAACGTAATTTCCAAATCTGTGAGAATAAAATAATCTGAGACCGGTTGACATGCCGTTAAAATCGATCGCCCAAATAGCATAAACAGTACTATCACCATGGCAAACAGAACAATGACAGACTTGAAAAACTAAAACGTAAATGACGGAGAGAAAATAGGATTTCTGGCGCCGAACCATTTTCCAAGAGATCTTCATATCCGTTGCAGTAATCGTTTTCACAGATAATGCATAATATTTGCAAAACCTTCAAATAATGGCAACTTCTCGGCGAGAGATTAGAAAACAATACTGACAAAATCGCTGATATCCACTCCTCGCGTGTCATTTGAACAATCTACTGATTACCAAAAGTCGATGTGGGCAATGATTATAAGACGGAGACGAAGAGCTTTCCATTCTGAGCCACACGAAGTCAAAACAGGGGAAAAGGAAATCCGTCACTTCTTATCCGGCCTGTTTCTCAGACGATCTGATATGAATAGTTTAATGACATTGCATTTCGATTTCTACAACGGGACACGGAAATCGATTGACTTGTTTTTGATAATACTTCCATCTGGACAGGTCACCGGCAGAAAAATAACCGTGTTAGTTTAAAGTAGGGATCTCAAATTGAAGGACTTTAAAGAGCCATTACGTCCCGTAGGAGAGGCACACTGAACAAAAAAGTAGGATTGGTAGTGATTTTCATCAGTCATGATCCTAATCTGAAATACAGCTTATTGGCTGATATTTACGTATTTTGCGACTTTCTGTAAAATTTAGCCTAATATTAGAGCGTCACATTATAATCGAAATGAGAAGTAAATTACTGCGTATACTTGAGTTACCGTCGGTCTCGCAAATTATTCCAACCCCTCATATTAGGCCAAAATTTAGATCTCAGAAAGTCACATGATATATATATATATATTTAGAAATAAATGAATATCCGTATGATAGTGAGTAGGATATATGAATGAGTACAAACTTTACAAGGAAATATTTCTGTAATTCCGTTTAAAAAAAACCAACAGCAGAAGACATTTCTAGTAAACTGTTTTGGTCGAGGAGGGCGTTACTCCTAGGACGAAAAGAACCCATCCCTTTTCAAGTCTACTAATAAAGTTAATTCAGAGCATTTCTTCTCCTAGACTCCATACTGAGGTTTAAAATCCCGCTCTATCCTATTTACCCATAGCTGGAGGTAGAATAGTTTAGATGTTAGTGTAGCATAGCCATACATGAATATGTGAAACGTACATAGAATGTTCATAACATATTTACATAGAACATAGGAATCCCGAAACACGAAAAACACGTAACGTCTTCTTAGTTCAGGTACGGAACCTTTTATTACCTTTAAGTTAAAGGTTTCGACATAAGGATGAGAGATGAAAATCTTTCTAAGATGACTTTTCCATCTGCCCCTCCATCACGTGCGATGCCCGTAGCGCACAAATTCGTCTGGCCTCAGCGAGCCCCGAAAGTCAACCCTTCCCGTTCGGAGTCTAGTTCTCAACTACTGATTTTTTCAAATCTCCCAAAATCCTCGGCACACGCTTCCGGTTCTTGACGTCATTCACATCCCTAGTCACATCCTCTCTTTGGGACTTTATTTTGACATCTGTGAACGACACATCCTCCCCGCACGCGCGTCAACACCTGTGCTCAAGTTTGCACCTAACTAAACCATGTGCTGAGCCGAAAGGTTCTCAGCCTAACTAAACCCAAAGGCAAGATATATAAAACGAAATTACTCGGCCATTATATTACATTAGTACGATACGAAATGCAAACAGCTTCTTTCAGGTTTTTGGACTCAGATAACAAGTCAACTTCCTACGACAATACCATTACGTCACGAGTGACTCACTTCTGTTCCTACTTGCGAACAACTTTATTTATTCCATTTTATTATATTTCATGGGCCATTGCAATAAATTGTACGATAAGGAATTATCAAAACAGAAAATACAAAAGCAAAACGAATCACATTTAAAAGAATAGCAGACACTGTTTCTGATCATTTAACAATCTGCGCTCTTACATTTTCTCTGGGGGTGTCCTCGTGGTGTAATGGTTAAAGCGATGGACTGTGGAATCGTAGTACGCGAGTTCGTACTCCAGTCACTCTATTACGTTCACTTTCGGGCAAATACCCTTGGGAAAGGTATGAACCCCCTTATCCTCCCAGCTATGGGTTAAATAGTACCACTACTGTTCTTCTAGGAGAATGGCTTTGGCATTAAATAACCTAAAAAGAGTTGATATGCCATTAAATAAGGAAACCAAACAAACTACATTTTCTCTGGTTTTCAATTTATATGTGTTGTCTGTCATATCAGTTCCACCTTCCTCATGTTATTATAAGTGTTGAAAACAACTTTTTTGTTATGAAGCCAAAAAATTTCCCCCAAGTTCTGTTGTGAGTGTTGTTTGTCATCTCAAGTAAATGCTCCACCCCACCAAGGGTTTCCAAATCTACCCATTCAAACGTTAGGAAACAAAAAGTCCATACGTTCTTTTGTATGAGTTAATTTTATTTGATCTCAGGTATCTATTCTTTTACCATAATAGGTCTTTAGATTTGGTCAATATAGATATCACTTACCAGTAAGAATTTTTATGCATATAAAATTAAATTATTTCTACTTTTCTATTGTTGATCTTGAAGTAAGTGCAATAATAAAGCTTATTTTCTGGTTAGAAGTATAGTGAGGAGCGAAAGACAAATTACCAAAATTTAGGAAAAATATGGGCACGAAATTTCTTTTGTCATATACCATTGAAAAGAAGTTTGCAGGCCGAATGTGGCCGCCGGCCCAGTGTTTGAGACCCACTCTGAAAAGCCAAGAAAAGGTGTTTGTATCTGCATAGATACTGTTACTGCATATGATACTTTGTGTAAGGACGATGCAGGGAAATATGGTGGGAGACGAGAATGGTGGCTGTTGGATAGAGAAAGAAGTGTTGACGGGATACGGGGTCGGGTAGTTTAAAAAGAAATCATCGAGGGACGATTACGTTGTCCGACCGTTACCATAGTTACAATGGCCGCCTGAAGCCGATGCTGAGGCAGATAAATGTAATGAGGCTTTTCAGTATCGATAAAACCTCTCCGTGGATCACACACATTGTCCAACCGTCACCAGTTGAACGTTTGTCCGACCCCCCCGTAGAGATCAGTTGATTGTGTTGTGTGATACGCCCACCAGAGGTTAGTCCCGCCATATTGACAAAGAGGGTCTGTCCTTCATTGCCAATGTGGCTGGACGATGTGGCTGCGACAATAAGACGACAAAAACATAATAAAGAAGGATACCTCAAGCTAGAAAGAGTAAGAATAAGCAGGAGAAAGGCAGGTTTTTGGTTGGAATAAAAGGAGGAAAGAGTTGTTTTTGGTGTCGATTGCTATCGACGGAATGACGTTTGGAAAATCCGTGGTAGGAATAAATGAACAAAAAAAAACTGCCTAAAGTGTCAGGCGAGGTTGCAAAAAGAGTAAAAGCATTAGTTGAAATAGGAAGGATGGAAGAAGCAAAAAGAAAGAAAACAATGAAAGAGAAAATGAAAATGTAAAAAGAGGAACTATAGAAAGGGAAAATATTCGAAAGATTGGCATATTGATAATCATAAATGACATTTGACACCAAATATTTTTTGTGTGAATGTTTTTGAGCGTGGGCCCTCTCTCTCTCTCTCTCTCCCCTCTCTCTCTCTCTCTATATATATATATATATATATATATCCCAGAGTCATTCAAAATGTTGTAAGCTTCACACAGAAAGTGGTATAACTGAACTTTTTTGTTGTGTCAACACCCAAACTCTTCTTATAAAACTAGAAAAAAACTAATTCAGATTTTTATCCTAATTTCTCTGCAGTTTAGGCTCACACATAGGTGCGAGATGTACAACGAATCTAAAATCTAGGGGATGCTGTGATCTTTTTGATTAACCCTTGTGTGTGTGTGTGTGTGTGTTTTGTTGTATATATATATATATATATATATATATATATATATATCATGTAATGAACAATATTTTAAGACAGAATTATCCCCTAAAAAACACGGGATCGCTCATTATGTGAAATGCGTTTTTTATTCAATCAAAGCGGTCCACCTCCCGATAACTTATAACTAACGCAAGTGAATCATTTGACTTAATACAGTTTTTACTAAGTATTTTTTACTATTTTTAACACCTCTTCAAACAATATGTATGAATATTTGAAATAGTGTCTAATTTTATGTAAAAACTTCATTATTTGAAGTAAACTCCTTGTGTGTTAAGAACATTCAGGATTATGTAGAGTGGTCCTTAAAAATGAGTACATTGCGTTAACCAAGCATACTTTATTAATTGAAAACGTAATTAACATTTCATCAACGCTTTTGTGTAGTAGTGGTAAGATTTGAGTATGTTTCTAGTAACCAAATAAACAAAAGCTACATAAAGGTTTAGACGCTATTGTTTATTGACGGTATTACATTGCGTTTGTTTTTGATCGGTTTTTATCGCATGCCAATCCTTTTCGGTTGTTTAATCCCAGATCTTGTTCACATACTCTCTTTCACACAAACACACACACTCACACACTTATATAAAAGTAAAGTTGGTGACCTTAGTCGAGGGCGAGCAGAGGGCTACCTTTTCAATAGCTACTACATCGAGGTGTAGGGGAAGGCGCTTCTCCTTTCCCTGAATTGTTCCATTTTACCCTTGATACGTACCTTATATTGCTGAGTGTTAAGCAAAGAGTTATCTAGTACTATTTTTAAAGTCTTTGGTATGACGCTACCTGGGATTGAACCCATGTCTCCCAGACCATTGGCGAACACTCTACCCACTAACTTTTTAGGTAACATTTTAAACAAGATATATCTCATTTATTTGCACACAGTTAAATTGTTTCAAGGATTGTTAGCTATCACAAATAATTCTTTTTAATATTAATCATATGTTTGCACATAGTTAAATAATTTCAAGAATTCTTACGAGCACGAATATATATGTTTTCACAAAGCTAAATTGTTTTAAGTTCTGATATTGAATACTAATAATTTTATTCCACTTTACCCATTTGCAAAAAGTTAACCGGTAAAACAGTCCTAATTGAACCAAAGATGAGACTCTAAAAGATACAAACAGTCCAGCTCAGAGTGTACATGGGAGTAATGGCAATGATGGGGTACACCACGTTTCCCAAATTTCCAGGACGGAAGTCGCATCGTCTGACACAGTTTTCTGTAATAATGTGGACACGAGATCACTTTGAACTCGAGTGGACATGTCCATTTCCTACGAGTGGTAACCATTAAACTACGAGGACAACCACAGACAGACAGACAGACACACACATACACACACACATATATATATATATATATATATATATATATATATATATATATATATCTACAGACAGATCTGTTTCGTTCTATCAGAACTCATCAGTGTGGCTAGACAGGCTAGATTTCTGAAGCTGTGATCGAAACCCGGTTGACTCAAACGCCAATCCAAGATTCTATCACTCAGCCACGAGGAAGTCAGCGCCAGTGAAGTAAATTTAAATGGTTATGAATCACAATTGTTATTGTTTACATACATCTGCTTAACGGCTACCGAAAGCTCGATTCATATGAAGAGCCTTGCATATACGCTCATGGCAACACTATTACTTCATTCGCTAGAGTGCTCAACCCTGTAGGGGTAGGAAAGCATATATATATATATTGTCATATTAGTGCTACAACTGCTTCAATTTAGACCCCCTCAGCAACTGCGAAGTAAGAATGACTGTCCTTGCAAAGGCAACTGTTTAACAAAAGATATTGTTGACAAAGCAACAGTAAAAAAGAAAAAAAAATAGATGGAAGTCTATTATTTATTAATGCCAAAGTAAGGCATTAGAATGAGTTATTCTCTAAACATAAAGCTTCTTCTGAATATAAGTGTTACGCTTACAGTATTGCTCTTGATTCATAGAGGCACGTAAAAAGGAAAATTATATAGCATTCAAAGTAGTGTAGAAGCCGTTAAAAAGAGTTTGTTATGAAGAGTGGAATCTTTGTAAATTGAGTTTAAAGAAGAAATTAAGGATAAATGGATTTTCTGAGATAGTGCAGTATACCATAATTATCAAATATCTTTTTAAAAAGAATCAAAATATGGGGTGTCCTCGCAGCGTAATTGTTAAAGCGATGGACTGCGGAATCGTAGTACGCGAGTTCGTACTCCAGTCGCGCTATTACGTTCACTTTCGGGCAACTACCCTTGGGAAAGGTATAAACCCGCGTATATCCAAGCTATGGGTTAAATAGTACCACTGTTGTTCTTCTCAGAGAATGGCTTTGGCATTAAATAACCTACAAAGGTTGATATGCCATTAAATAAAGAAACCAAGCCAAACCAAACCAAGAATCAAATTAGTGGTAATTTGCTTATTCTGGTCCAGTGGCTATGAACCTCAAACGGTAACTGCTCTTTTTTAGTGCTCACGCATGAGCATGGGTTGATATATACTTGTTTTACGTACTGTGTTGATTTCAACTAATATTGACTTGGTTTGTCGGAAATCCTCGACTGTTGACACCACCTTCTGTTGATAAAATTTTCTATTGGTGATTCTTCAAACTCAGCTTCAAAAAAGAGATCTTGTTAGAATGCAAAAAAGAAACCTGCTATTGGAATCTGTGGATTATTACCGTATTTTGCGGTGTATAAGTTGTCTTTTCAATGGAGGTGCCTTTGGTATAATGGTTATCGTCGCAGGAAATGGACACGGCGACACGAGTTCAAATCCTGGACGAGACTGATTACATAGCCCTAATACCTTTGGGAAAGGTATGAATCCAATTATTCTCCCTCCAGCTATGGATAAATAGTAGGACAGGCTAGGTTCTTCAGCCTTGGTTAAGCAACTAGTCTAGGAAAAGGAAAACTCTGAATTAAATCCTGTTAAACTCCGCTTAAAAATTGACCTTGTGTCATATCCTGCCCGAGCGGAGGGGTTGGTAAATAGGATAAGTTGTCTTTTCAAGTCTGAAAAATCTCTAACAGTTAAATTATTTTTTTACAATCCAATTGTTTACCCCGGTGTAGTAAACCAGTGATAAAAGTTTGTATTTTAGGCCTGCCATATAAAATCTCTAATTTTTAAGAGATTTTTCTTGCCTAACAGGCCAAATTATGCACTGCAAGTAAGTTTGGCGACTTTAGTCGAGGGTAATCTGAAGGCTCCCTTTTCAATAGCTACTACACCAAGGTGTCGGGGAGCGTGCTACTCTATTCCCAGGATTGACGCACTTTACCCTTGATCTGTACCTTATGATGCTGAGTGTTAAGCAAGGAGGCATCAGGTACCATTTTTTGAGTTTTGGTATGATTCAACCTGGGATTGAACCTCTTCTCATTAGACCAAATGGCCCGGTAAATTTACCATATTTTATGCCAAATCTGATCGAAAGTTCTATGTACGAGGGCTATTAATTAAATAAGGAGAATTTTTTTCTAAGGAGTCCGCAATAAGAATCGCTGTTTATAGTTGAATCTTTTTTTAAGGAAATCGATATTCATGGGTCTTTTCATGTCCCTGAAGACTGTCAATAAGTTATGATTTACTGACCACTGCTCCCTGATGGTTTGGTTTACCTGTCATTCAATGCGATTTTTGAGTCAGGCTCGAGCTAGTAATCCCATGTTAAGCAATTTGTAAACACTTTTCCACTGAAGCAAAATCTCTGCATACGTGAAACATTCTGTAAATTTCACATGGTTTGAATTTCTAATCGACCAAAATTTGATGATAGTCCTCTGTTCAAGCTAGGCGCACCATCTTAAATTCATTGTCATTTTCAATTTCCTTAAAGGGCTTTCTCGTGGTGTAATGGTTAAAGCTTTGGCCGGCAGAAACCTAGTCATGGAGTTCGAACTCCAGTCGCATTATTCTGTTCATTTTCGGACATATACTCTTGGGAAAATTATGAACCCCCTTATTCTCCCAGTTATGGGTTAAATAACATTACTGCCGTTCATCTAAAAGGATGGCTTTGGCATTACATAACCCGCGAAGGTTGATATGCCGTTAAAGCAAGTAATCAACTGCCTCAAAAGAAATATTCTTTGCGTAATTAAAATAACTTTCGAAAAAAATCATTTCCAAACAATGCTGTGTTCACACTGACAGAAAGAAATTGTAAAATCTATTTTTATCTTTAAAAAAATCATTACTTAGTGAATGACCTTTCTTCTGTCAACACACACACACACACACACATATATATATATATATATATATATATATATATAAGTGTGTATGTGTGTGTGTACACCACCAGTCAAAAGTATTTGGCCGCCCTCCATTTTTTTCATTTCTCATGGTAAAAATGTTATTTTTAATGAAACGATTTTACCACCACAGTTTTTTTTTCATTTATTATACTAGATACAAGTCTTCCTCAGTAACTTTGACATTAAGGTAACTTGATATCTTCTGAAAAATTGGTTTGAATGAGTTTTTCTTCTTGAGTACTGTGCGCGAATAAAAAGTTTTCCATACGTTTCATTATACCACCACCCAAACTCACATTAGACTATATTGTGTTTAATTACTGCTTCTGAGACTCTACTTGTTTTTATCTATCCAGGGGACGATTCTATCAGGGTCACCAGCTTGGGTAACTGATGGCCGACTGCTCCAAACAGTACAACACAACGGAACCAATGTTATGAAAAAATGAGTCACCATCTATTGTGAGATGACTGTGCAGCTTGCCTGTCAAGAAATCACTATTGAGAAATCAAAACAATGGCAAAATGATCCAGGCGGCGAAGGCATACAAAGGCTGAACTGTAGTGAAGCGGAATAAATACATTTCCTGTTCTGCAACCTCAAGTTTAACATGTAAAAAGTCATCTAACGAGACCGAGAGTATAATAATATTCTCCGGCGAAATAAATTTATAATGGCAACTCAACCAGGTTTGAGTTTACCTCTAATTGCACTATATATATATATATATATATATATATATATATATATATATATATATATATATATATATATATATATATAAAATTCTTGAATAGTAAATATATAAAAGAAAAGGAATTTTGTCACTAATGACTATCTATAGCTCCTAAGGTAATATTATTCTGAAATTTACGTAATGGACAGTTACAAATGGTAAGGAAGTTTGTGTTGCACCAGTAATCAAACTGGAAGTGAATAGAATGCCAAGAGAATTAATATGAAACAACTTGAATTTACAGGTTGTAGAACAGTAACACACATAGTTAGTCCGGGATCAGGTGCCCCCCCCAAAAAAAGAACTCCTATCAACAATTGTCTGTTATGCATCTATATTTTAGCAAGAATTGGCATCATTATTCAGTGTTTTGCCATTTAATTTTTTATTATCGTATATATATATATATATATATATATATATATATATATATATGTAGTTTTAGGGCTTCTTTTACTTTTCTAAAATTAGAAGTTATATCTAGGCTATTTCATTAGATTCGAAGAGAAGTAGCGATAAGCGTGAAGCAATAGTGAATTCTTATATGTATATATATATATATATATATATATATATATATATATATATATATATATATATATATATATATAATTCATATATTTACTCATGCGTGTATGTGCGTGTGTGTATGTCTGTGTGCTTCACTCTCTCCCCCTCTCCCTAATACACAGACATGCAAAAACACAAACATATAGAAATCTATGTTTATATATATGTATATACGATGAATCTGACTTCAGAAAATATTTTTGATTAATCAATATTTGATTAAGTCATTTGATTAAACTTGTTGATATTTCAAGTTTCATCATCAACCGCTGAACATTTTACGCATCACGACGTAAACAACTCATCCAATCATGCTTTAAAAATATTCAATTTATTATATTTTATCCTAAAGCAAGTTTTCTAAATGACTTTGTTTCCTCCGAATGTTTGTATAGATGTATGCGCACACACACACACACACACACACACACACACACACACACATATATATATATATATATATATGTGTGTGTGTGTGTGTATTCCCTTTAACTGGAGATCTGCCCACTATATAGCATAGGTTGTATTGAAGAAACTTTGCCTAAATATTCGTAAGAACAATGAAGTAGTTGCAAAATCCTGTCAATTCTCAATTTTTTTCTATTATTGAATTTGTGCAGTGTGTTTGATTCGTAAAGAAGAGGCTGATATAATGTACTTTCTACGACAGGTACATAATGATACAAAAAGAACGTTGATAATAATGGAGACCACCCAGCATATATATATATATATATATATATATATATATATATATATATATATGTATAAGTAAAGTTGGTGACCAGAAGGCTCCCTTTTCAATAGCTACTACACTGAGGTGTAGGAGAGGGCGCTACTTCTTTCCTAGGATTGCTCCACTTTATCCTATATTGCTGTGTGTTAGACAAGGAGGAATCAAGTACCATTTTTAAAGTCTTTGGTATGACGCGACCTGGGACTGAAGGCCGGTCTCCCGGGCCATTGGTGAACACTCTACCCTCAAGGCCAATGAGCCGCGCTAGATAGATAGATAGATAGATAGATAGATAGATAGGAGTGAGTTTTCCACACAATAAGGCTTTAGTAGAATCTCAAAACACTTTTGAAAATTTGCAGCAGAATGTTGTATGATTGGAACACTGTCAAGTAAGTGTTTATTTTTCATGTTAAAATATCTTATTATTCTAATAATCAAATATTTTGTCTGGATTTCTGCGTATTGCGAAACATTTTCGTAATTCGATAAACTGTAATAATTTGATATGCTTTACAACCGAAGGAAATGTACGCGTCCTTACATTCCCTGGGGGTTGTCTTCGTGGGGTAATGGTTAAAGCAGTGGACTGCGAGTTCGACCTCCAGTTGTGCTAATACGTTGACTTTCGGGCAAATACCCTTGGGAAAGGTATGAACTCTCTTAACTTCCAGATATTGGTTAAATAGCATCACATCTGTTCTCCTAGAAGGTTGGCTTAGGCATTAAATAACCCGCAAAGGTTAATATGTCATTAAACAAACAAACTAAACCATACATTCACCACACTTTATTCATGGATATAGTAATAGCGCAGACTGAGCTCTCTACTCTGGCTAGGTTAATATGTCACGGGGAGAGAAATGTATTAATTCAAAATCTATGGAAAGTTTGTTGTACATTGATTAAGCATTCTTCTGTTAGCGCCTTCCGCTAAACATTCTGTTTGTGCTCCACTTCCAAAAAATCACCTATTAGTTTCCACCATAAAATATGTGTCTGTTTGTGTGGATGTTGCGTAGCTCTCTGTTATCTTCTCTGGTCATGTTCTCTTCCTTTGATGCAACATATGCTGTTTTGTTATTAAGAACAAAAACGGAGACTTTTGTCATAAGAATTTTTGAACTAGTGTCTTCATCTTGATTGTTATAATCACAGGTTGATGGAAATATTACGTTTATAAGTCCCAAAAATTTACTCTGAATTGTTTAGTACCAGATATAGCACCGTGGATAAGAGATTCGGGTAGAAAGTGCTTTTGAGTGAAATCATCTGGAGGTTGCAGGTTCGATCTCAAAAACAAAGTTATACTTACTTAACACTTGTAACAGAATTAAAACAATTTAACCCCGTGGATTAAATAAAGGATACGTTTCTTTATTGGCTCCCGCGTTCGATATGATACACCTGAAGAAGGCCGGGAGATATATCGGTAGAAACGTTATGAAGGAAATAGTCTGAATATTCTAGTTGATAATAATTATCAGACTCCATCTTAACGATTTAAACAGAACAGAGAGTTATCTTATGCGGGGAAGAAAAAAAAAAAGACCTTCGTGTGCCAACGTTCTTTAATACTATATCTTTGTTTCATCATCATCATCATCATATCGTGCTGGCAGCACGGATATCCCTGACCCTCTCTCGCCACTCCTCCCTATCGTTCATCGCCCTAGGTAGGTCTTCAGGACAACATCCTGTATCCTCACATAGCTGCTGAATGTATGTTCGAGCTGGTCGTCCTGCTTTTGCGCGGCCATGTGTGGGGATCCATAAGTGTACTTCTCTTATGAGTTCATCTCTGCTTCTCCAGCAGTGTCCTGCATGTCTGGTTCGTCTAACTTGAATAGTTTTCGTGATAGGGGGCAGGTGGCCGTACAGTTGGTGTCTTATGGGGTGTTGCTGCCAGGACTTGTTCAGGATTGCACGCAGCATTCTTGTGTAATTGCCATCTAGTTTCTTCTCCAGCCGTTTTGTTGGCGTCCATGTAGTGCATCCATATAGCAGTATCGATGTGACCGCTGCCTGGAAGAAACTGCGTTTCATTTTATCGGTTAGGTCTGATTTCCATATAATCGATAGCCTATTGATAGCTGTCCATGCTTTCGTTAACATCGTTTCGATGTCCTTTTCGGTTGATTCAACGCTGCTTCCTAGGTACGTGAATTTGTCTACTAGTTTAAGTTGGGTTCCTTCTGGAGTGGAGATGTCCCCCGTTTGGTTATAGCACATATATTCCGTTTTGTGTGCATTAACATAGAGGCCTATGCTTGCTGCTGCTCGTTCCAAACTATGCAGAAGTGTTTCGGCTTGGTCAGGTGTATTTGCCAGTATCGCTATGTCATCGGCGTAGTCGGCATCGGTAATTGTTGTTGCATGGTACCTTCTGCTTCTTTTCTTCGTCAGTTCGAAGCCATTCTCTTTGATTTTGTCAATCGATGTTCTAAGTACGTAGTCTAGACAAATGATAAAGAGGTACGGGGCCAGCGTGTCCCCTTGTAGTACTCCTGCTACAATGTCAAAGTATTCTGTGTCTCCATCTGGTGATCGTACATTTACTTTAGTGTTTCTATAGAGAATCGTTATTGCCGCTACGGTTTCTTTAGGTATGCCGTACGCTAGTAGGATTTGTTCCATCCTTCCTCTGTGAATGGAGTCGAAAGCCTTGGTAAAGTCGACAAATATTAATGTCGCTTGTAGGTTCTTTGCCAATACACCTTCAAGGATTCTGCGGATGGTTAATATTTGTGAGGTCGTGGATCTATTTCTTCGGAAGCCATTTTGGTTTTTTCTAAGTATGTTGTCTATTTTGGGTTCTATTCGGTTTCGTAGTAGGGCATTGTAGATTTTGGCTGCTATGGATGTAAGTGTTATGCCTCGTTAGTTTTTGGCTAATCCGAGGTCCCCCTTTTTAGGGAAGGGGAGTATGCATCCCTTCATCCATCTATGTATCGGATTTTGATTGTATACTGCGTTGCAGTGTCGGAGCAGTATGTCGTCGAATTGTCTGGTCTTCCATACTTCCGGGGGAATTTCGTCCAGCCCTGCAGCTTTCCTATTTTTAGTTTTATTGAGAACCGAGTCGAGTTCTTCTTGTGTGAACGGTCCAAGTTTAATGTCTAATTGTTTGCTAATTATTCTGGTGATTGGTTCATGTGTTATTTTTGGTGGGTTTCCAAGTAAGTTTTCGAAGAGCTGTTTCCACAGTTTTATTCTTTCTTGTTGGTTTGCTGCTTTAAGTTTTGCTTTGGCTGTGTTCTTTCTTCTGCTCACTTCGTTTATTGTTTGCCAGGCTATTCTAGATTGTCTATCTTCCACCGAGTCTCTAATCTTATCTATCTGATTTTAAATGTATTCTCTCTGTTCCTTTATATATATGCCTGCTAATTGATATTGTGCCGTTTTTAGTTTTAAGGCATTTGTGTTTGTTGGGTTTTTTCGATAGTTTTTGGAGGCTGTTTTCACTAGTGCACGTTTTTCTCTCACCGCTAAAGTTTCCCATGGGACTCTATATTTAGTTTTAATTTTTGTTGGAATGTATTTTGCTGCTGCCTCGAGGTGTGCATTGACGAAATTTTCATATTCGTCGTTTGGTGTACTTTTTCCCGTCTTTTCTTGTAGTGTTTCGAATCTGTTTTTTAATTCTTATACGTATTTATCTCTTATATCTTTGTTGTTTAATAGGGCCCAGTCATAGTGTTTGGTGGTCGCTGTTCGTTTGGCGTTTTTTCGTAGGCTTAGCCGTATTTTCGCCGTGACTTTTCGGTGATCGGTGGACACACCCTCAAAAGAGGAGTATGCCTCGCAATTCAATGCACTATTTTTCCATTTCTTGTTTATAAGGACGTAGTCTATCTGAGCTTTAGTATTGTTTGCGTACGTGTATGTCCATAGTTTGCCCTCTCTTTTTTTTGTAGTTTGTATTGAGGCATGCTAATCTATTTTCTATCATGAAATCTGCTAGATGTTGCCCATTCCTATTTGACGTGTTGTGGAGGCTGTATTTGTTGTTTCCGTTTTTCCCGATTTGGGCATTCATGTCTCCGCCAATGACTAACATGTTGTGTTTCGGGGTGCTACGCACTAATGAGGATAACCCATCGTAGAAGGTGACTAGTTCATTTTCTTCACTAACATTGGTGGGGCTGTAGCATGAGATGATTATTGCTCTGGGGTTTCCGTTAAATGTAGCTGCCATCATTCTAGGTTGTATTTTCTCAACGCTATTAAGCGTTTTTAGTGCTCTAGGTCCTATAAGTAATCCTACCCCTCCTACTGCGGCGTTGACAGAGTTTTTCCATGCGGATACAGTGGCGAGCGACCAGCCATTGCCAGTTTCGTGATATTTGATATCTTCTGTGTGCGTGTATCTGTGTTCTTGTATGCATATTATGTCTATCTTATGTTCTTCGGCCGATGCGATTAGCTCTGGGAGTTGTCCTATTCTATTTAAGGTTCTTACGTTAAATGTGGCTATTTGTAGTGTTTGCTTGCATTTTAGTAGTTTTGATTGTTTGAGCTCTGTAGCTGATTTTTCGAACACCGAGGCCAGGGCTCCAACCTCAGCAGGACGCGCCCCTTTTTTTCCCGCGCGAAGAGCGATGCGGTTTGTGTAAGTGGTTTGAGTGTGGGTCATGGTTATCTTTCGATGGCTGTTTTATTCTCTTCTATAGAAGCCACTCTTATAGAGGAGCAGCAGTAGTTCCCCGATCGAACTAGCGATCCTGAGCGTAAAGTCGTCAAACTCACGTCCAGGACCCGTTTGGGTATTGAGTTTGGTCGTCCATTGGTTTATTCAAATACATTTACGTACATCATGCTGCTTCCCATGTGTACGCCAAAAAAAACAAAAACAAAAAAAAAGGGTGGGTAATTTTGGTTTAAGTTTTAAGTTTTAACTTGGGGGTGTGTGGTAGCATTAGGTGTTTTAGGCTTTTTCTTTTTCTTCTAAACTACTGTTAGGGCTTTCTTTACGAATTTTTAAATTATTCGATAGAAGACATTCAAAAACATTCTGCCTTGTTCGCTGACATGTGGAAAGGCTAATATCAATTTGGCTTTATAGTAGAGTAAGTGTGTCTTTACATTTAAAACGCATAGTTTAAGCATTATTTCACAAACAAAATACAGCATAACATTTTGTAAAATTCACCATTTTAAATTGATAGGACTTAAAGACATACTGACCAATATTGACATATTTCTTCCACTTGGCTCCTGAGTTCAAATGCTACTTCTTCGTTTTGACTTTTATTTACTACTGAAATTTTTGGTAGCTTTGGAGGCGGTCTACTGGGGGGGGGGAATTCATTTCATTTTTTTTTTTTCCCTTTCTCTTGGGGGTGGGGCTGTGGTAGCATTAGGTGTTTTAGGCTTTTTCTTTTTCTTCTAAACTACTGTTAGGGCTTTCTTTACGAATTTTTAAATTATTCGATAGAAGATATTCAAAAACATTCTGTCTTGTTCGCTGACATGTGGAAAGGCTAATATCAATTTGGCTTTATAGTAGAGTAAGTGTGTCTTTACATTTAAAACGCATAGTTTAAGCATTATTTCACAAACAAAATACAGCATAACATTTTGTAAAATTCAGCATGCCGTGTATTCGGAGACTTACCCTGGGAAAGTTAGAGTACACGATTTCTCATACAGGGCAGTTCTTTACTACACAGAAAATACTGACAAAAATTTAAACAATTATTTTCAAGTTCTAGGAGATTTTGATCTCTTGATTGAGACTATCCAATCCACACCAGACTCTAAATCTGATTTCCGTGTCTTACTCTCTCAGTCATACTAAATGACCCAACTGTATTTAAGGATAATGTTTTATTCACTTTTGCAAATTGTACAGTAACTCTGAAATCTTATACACTAAAACTCTTTAATTTAACACACACACACACACACACACACACACACACACACACACACACACACACACACACACACATATATATATATATATATATATATGTATGTATATACCAAATACAAATAAGAAATTTATTTGCGCAAAAAGAGCTCGATATTTCAGAAAAGCATGAATAAAACTTAGAATATACGAATTATGAACTCTCGATATTCGTTAGTGAAGTTTCAAGTGAATCATATAATGATCAGACGGAAATATACGAAAAATTGGCTATTTAACCGTATTCATGATGTGAGGTGTATATCACGTGGTAAAACATTTATTCGAATGACACTCAGACAAAAAAAATCATATATATATAGAAATTAGAGCAATTCAAATACAGAAAATAAGTTATGAAATTATCCTCTGGTAAATGTCTACTCTTAGAGATCAATTCACTTTATTTGGCACAGCAATTTATTTTCTGCATATTTCAGGAGACACATCTTTTCTTCCAGACATAATCTGTAGTAATTAACACCTCCTTTATAAGCCTGAGATTTTTTCATACAATCGATCTTTATAATAAGATATTTGCCTGTTTCGTCTCTAATCTGTCATATATTTTTAGATAATGTCCTACTGTGGTGTAACTTCTGTTCGTAAAGCTAGAATTATAGTTATACCATTTACTTTTCCTATTAAGATCAGTGGAACCGATGCATATTCTTAAATCATTTTTGTTAACTTCTTAATTTTTATATATCATATAATTAATCAGACAGTTACCCTTCAAAGGGCATCTTGCTCTATATCTGCAGTAGCGTCATTCATTCTACTTATTATTTATTATTTTATATTCAAAGATTGTATTGATTTACTTAAGACCTCTACTGAAGCAGTATGTGACACAATTAATTTTTGAGCAGAGTTTCACAGGTTTGAATTCAGAATTTTCCTTCTCCTAGACCGGTTGTCATCACAAAGCCAAAGAGCCTAGTGTACCCTACAATTCTACTCATAGCTTGAGAGAGCATAACTGGATTCATTGTGAAACACAAATAGCCTTGTCCAAAATCTGAACTCGAGTCACCGTGTCCATTTTTTACACCGGTAACCATTACACTATTTCACCAGCTGTTGAATTTTTAGGATATTTTTTATGCAATAATAAGTCATTTTAAGATCATTTTTGTTAAACAATTTTTTTTTTGGTATAAGAGATTTCTGAAAGTGTTTTCTTATTAATTTGAAAAATATTCTCCTCTCGTCTAACTGCAAGAGAAAATTTGATGCGTTTGTTATTATCATGGCTGTTGCTGTGTACGTAATTCATCTTCGTGCGAGTTACGCTATGATTTAGAACCTGACTGAAATATATTTCAGCTTTGTTGAAAGCATTAACATTGCTTAAATTAATTGCAAGCCACTGCACTAATTCACTTGTAAATATGATTTGTAATGTTAGATGGAAGATCACATTCGATATTTATGTATGTCGATTGTTTTTTCGGTTTTCTATAAGTTTGCCATATGCTGTTTTTTTTATCCATTATCACGCATAGACAATTAACAGTATTTTAAATCAGATGTTTCATCCTATTTTAAGCAATGTTTTTTCATACATTTATCAATTCATACGTATATATATATATATATATATATATATACAACTATTATACATATGCCCCAGTATATATATATATATATATATATATATATATATATATATATATATATATATATATATATATACGGCAAAAATGTATATAATAGCAAAGTTATCATTGGAGCAATACAATTCAAATATACTTAAACTGCTCATGGAAAACAGCAATTTAATCTTCAATTTGCACCTGACTAATTTTCTTGGTAAGCAATCCATCTCCTGTTCGATTTTTAATGGAATGCAACATTACTAACGTTTTTCGCTACTCTTCACCTAAATTTCAGAATGATGTTAGTTATTGAGCACACTGTATATGGTCGTGTGGGACAAAATTCTCTTTCTTTTATACATTAACTTGAGAAAAATATGTGTAATCAATTATATACATATGCTCCGAACATCATTTTTTCAACCATTCAAATGTTCAATATAATAGAAATATCAATGAAATGCTAATTAGAACTTTTCACACTTTCCTAAATAGAAGCATCAGTATCATTATGGTCTGCTGTTTACAATGAAATTCTAATTAGAATCGTCCAGTTTTTTTTTAAATAGAAGTATCAATATAATCAAAACCTGTTTATAATGAAAAGCCAATTAGAGTATTTCAACCATTCCTAAACAGGAACACCAATATAATCGCACACAGCTGTTATGAATGCTTATTAGAATCCTTTACTCCTTAACTCCTTAAATAGAAGCGTTAATATCATCATAGATAGCTGTTAGTTATGAAATACTAATTACCATGGTTTATTCCTTTCGAGATTAAAACAGCGATATCATTATGAACTGCAGTTAACTATAAAATGATTATCATTATCATGGTTGCTTGTTTTGTTTTACGGCGTATCGACACTTCTGGGATCATTTAACGCCAAATTGAATTTCAAACAATTCAATTAGTTGAAATATAGTTTTTCTTTACAAACAGTTTAATATCAAAACAGTTTAGTTAAATCTCAAAACGGTTCTATTTCGAACAATTTAGCTTAGCACAAGTACCGAGTTTCAAAGTCAAAATCAATTCTACTAGTATTATGTATGATTTTTTACCTGTGCTCATATTCGGATTTTTTTTTTCTCTTATCTTGCCTTCTTAATTATCGGTTCCCATATTGTATTCCACTGTATACTTGGTCTACACAGCAGGTCATTGTAGCCCAACATATATGCTGATTCCTTAAGGCGTCTAATCCTCTAGTGTTCAGCCCTATCTATTATTTCAACTTTATCCCAAAAGGGCAGATGGTTTCCCTTTTCCTTCCATATATGGTCCGCCATATCCGACTTTTCAATCTCGCCTCGTACTACTGCCTTCCGATGTTCTGCTAGCCTTAATTTTAGTGGGCGACCTGTCTCACCTTTGTATATTTTACCACAACTGCAAGGGATGGATTAAAGACAGTTCTTGATCATGTTGAATTCCGTTGGTGGCTTGACCCGGAAGAGATATCTCCAGAGAGTTGAACCACTTGCGAATTCAGTCCTGATGTCATATGGACTACATATCTTTTGGATCATTTCGGCAAGTCCTTTGACATAGGGCAGACATATTGTGGTGAGTTTTCGTGTATTGTCCTCCATCCTCCTATCTAGGTTTCTTGGAGCCGATTTTATCCGCTCTGAGTAGTTGTTACGATGGAGGTTGTGTCTCAGACTAATCATTTCTTCTTGATATGCATGCAACGGACTATTTCTTACTTTATTGTATATGGATGATGGGAGTTGAAATTGAGGTACTGTCCGGTGAAGGTGGGTTTACGGTACACAGATGACCTGAATCCTTGGTCAGTGCGTGTTACTAATACATCGAGGAAGGGTAATTTGTTGTCTTGCTCTTTCTTCACAATGAACTATATAAATGGTCTAATTGAGTTCACGTGATCAAGTAATATCTGATCATTTTCCTGATGAGGCCAGAGAATGAATGTGTCATCTACGTATCTAAGCCACATAGATGGCTTTAGTGATGTACATCCTAATGCCATTTCTTCGAAGTATTTCATGTATATGTTAGCCAACATCTGTGACAATGGCAAACCCATAGCCAGTCCTTTTTCTTGTAGGTATATACCAGATCCCCTCCCGAAATGGGTTGTCTCCTCACAGAAAGTCAACATTTCCATTAAATTATCTATCGGGATACAAGTGCGTTCTTCCAGCAAGAGGGGTCTGCAGCCAGTTTATCCGGTATTACAGCAAGTGTCTCATCAGTAGGTATCTTTGTAAACAGACTCACTACATCCAAACTCACCATCAGGTTAGAATGAATGGGGGCATCACTGATCCTCTCCACAATGTGGCCTGAGTTCTTAACATAGTTAGTGGGTTGATGATCTCCACAAGGAAGCGGCTCAATGGGTGACATGCTGAACCTTGATTGCTGACAATGGGTCTCCATGGAATACCATCCTTACAAATTTTGGGAAGGCCATATATGTATGGTAGCTTACTGTAATAATTAATTAGCTGTCTGTATTTTGTTTGTGGTATGAGATCTTTATTCTTTCTCAGGTTCTGTGACAGTTTCCTTTCCGTCTTCAGCGTCGGGTCCTTCTTTTTAAATTCGGACATAACTGACTGAGTGGAGTTTGAACTCTCTTTCTTTGAGGCTGCAGTGCTGCACTTAATCCATTACACCACAGGGACTATATTTCGCGACAGGGACTTGGTAAAAACATATTGTTGTTTTTGTATTACGATAACTAAACTTTTTCATCGAATTAATGCTTATAGTGTTTTTTGAAAGTAATTCATTAGTGAAATTAACTGTGATTAAAAAAGAATAGCAAATCTACTCTTTTGGTAAAAACCACTAACAACAAAATGATAATTACATTATGTAAAACTTTTCGTTTCAATTTTTTTGCGGTCTTGGACAGAATATAATATTTTCTTAATTCTTTTGCCAAAATAAAGGACAAAACACAACTATTTTTCTATTTAAATTTTGCATTTGAGACCAAGGAGAACAAGGAAAACATGTCGGAAGACAATAGTCTTCTATCATATTTTATTAGGAATTAAAAATAATTAATTATGTTTTAGATATTTTTCTGGAATTGATAAGATTTTTAAAATTAATCTTTAAAACAATTTTACATGTATGAAATCCAGGTCGGCATATGTGTAACCATAAAAGATTTACCAAAAATATTTTGGGACTGATATTTGAAAAATATTTATATTGCAGTTGAATATCTCGAAATTTCGCTCGCCTCTTTTGTTCATTTTTATACAACTTTAACTATTTTGATCAATGGCTGTGTCAGTGCTATAGTATAGTTGTGCCACTTGTACTCAAAAGAAATGACGTGAGAAAAAAGTAGACCAGAAGCATGCAAGGGAGGAACACACTGTTTTAAACAGATCCTAGTAGAACTCAATAAAAAAATACCCAGCTGTACGGCCACTTACCACCTATCTTACACGCA
This sequence comes from Sepioteuthis lessoniana, assembly GCA_963585895.1. NCBI lineage: Eukaryota > Metazoa > Mollusca > Cephalopoda > Myopsida > Loliginidae > Sepioteuthis > Sepioteuthis lessoniana. The sequence continues at coordinate 49,214,919 of OY757928.1, read as the reverse complement.
GTCCAAGTAAGTGTTCAAGATATGCTGGCCACTACTTCAAAAAGTAAAAAAAAAACAACTCATAAGCGACATTCTCCAATGGACTTGTACCCACTGATATCGACCGAATAGCAAAAACTTAAATTCAACAGCTCTTTACGAAGACTGGGTGATTTCTTGACGACCTGTATGATAAAGAAATGATGGTAAGAGAGTATTAGAGGGGGTGATATATATATATAGGCAGAGAGAGAGAGAGAGAGAGAGAGAGAGGGAAAGAGAGAGTGAGTGAGTAAGTGGAAAAGAGTGACCTTATTTAAGTGAAATAATGCATATTTTCTCATTTTTACGCCAGTCATATTGGCCTGGTTCAAACACTGGCAAAGCAAAATACCGACTTAAAGCTCCAGTAAATAAAAGGAGAGAAAGAAGAACGGACAAATGAAGGAAAAACAGAAGAATGAAAGGAAGAAAGAACGAAAGAAGAAAAAAAATTAAATGTAAAAAGTAGATAGTCATCATCCTCATCATCATCATGTCACGCCATCAGCACGGATCTCTCTCACCCTCTCCCGCCACCCTTCTCTATCGTCCATTGATTCTGGCAGGTCTTTGCTCTTCCATGTAAAGAGGTCAACAGGAGTATGTCACTTATCAGTTACGAGGGTCATTCAATAAGTTTCCAGACTTTTGGTACAGGCATTTAAAATTGTCACAGACTCTTGAAAATTCAGTATCTTATTGCTATACATTTTATGAGATGACTGACCCATTTGTATGACTTCAGGTTCAAATGAACAGCTACAGCAAGAATTGGAACACACCCTGTTAAAGCTCGATTGTCACAGCTGGTGAATTTCAAAAAATGTTATTTGGACGTGAGGACACTTTAGAAGAACGATATGCAATAAAATTCAGTTTTAAACTTGGAAAAAAATGCCACAGAAACGTAGGGGAATGCTTCAGACTGCTTTTGGGGCATCTTGCATGAATAGAGCATCAGTTTTTGAGTGTCATATGAGATTCAAGGAAGGCAGGGAGTCTGTGAGGGATGATGAGAGGTGTGGGAGGAGTAAAGAAGTCAATACACCACAGTTGATTGGCCAAATAGTTAGAGTTAGGGTTACTATGTTGAGGTTTTAAGGGAGTTCAGGAAGAGATTCCTAGGGAAGAGGCCAGCACTCTTCAAATCGGGTCAGTGGCATTTCCACCATCACAATGCACCAGTCCTCAACTCCATCTTTGTCACAGACTATTTGACCAAGATGGGCATCAAGACAGTTCCTCACCATCCCTATAGTCCAGACCTTGCTCCCTGTGACTTTTTGTTATTCCGTAAGCTCAGAGGCTGTCGTTATGAGACAATTGAGGAGATGAAAGAGGCTGTGACGAAGGTCATTAATACGCTCACACAAGAGGAATTCCATGGGGCCTTCCAGAAGTTATTGGAACGGTACAACAGGTGCATTGCAGCCGGGGAGATTACTTCGAAGGGGACTTGAGTTTCATGTGTGTATTATCAATAAAAGTGCCCATACGAAAAAAAAGTCTGGAAACGTATTTTCTGATTCTCGGAGTCCCTACTTCTCCAGCAGTGTCTGGTTCGTCTCACTTGAATAGTTTTCCTGATGAATGGTAGGGGGCACTACAGCTGCTGCTTTGTTGGGTGCTGCCTCCAGGACTTGTTCAAAATTGCTCGCAGCATTCTTATATAGTTGCCGTCAAGCTTTTTCTGCATAATTTTAGTTAGCGTCCAAAAAAAGTCTTAAAAAAGTAGAAAGTAATCAAATAAAAGAGGAAGAAAGCATAAAAAGAATAAAACAAAAAACTTAAATTATTTTTTTTTATTCTATCGGCACGTCAACCTGTATAGACTTATATTATGCTTAGAGGATGAGGAATTGCTTATTATTGTGCGTTTATATTTACAGTTTTTGAGTAGATACAGAAAAGCTTTCATATCGTTATTTGAATTCGAGTATTCTTATCAAATACACATACTTTTAAAACAAATCTATTTTATCTATGAATGTGAACCTGAAAGATACTAGCAATCATAGTCAGAGTGAAACTGGGAGTAATATGCATTGAAGACGCGGATTGAATGCTTGAATGATTTTAACGGCATGTCAACCTGTCTGACGTTATTTAAAGTCTAAATATCCAGGAATCGCATTCACTGGGCATTAATATGCACATTTTTGGTGTAGATCTTTTTTTGTTTATTGCTTGTTTTTATTTTGCACATTATCTAATTGAATAATTTTTGACATATCTGTATGGGACTGTAAGGGGGACTACCACCCCGGATCAGAGTGGACTTATCAGTAATTGAAATGAAGGCGTACTGTAACGTCCCTAGAGTTTCAGAACCTGATACTCACAACCACTTATATTTTGTGGTCATACTAAGGCACTCCTTTCCTCTCTTCAGGAGGGGGTTGGTTGGGTTGGGTTTTATTGCATATCAACCATTGCAGGTTATTTAATGCCAAATCCATTTTTATGTAAATAATCTGTTCTATTAAAAACAATTCAGTTTAGCATAAGTACAGAGTTTAATTGTCATAAACATTTCCATTTCAAACTATTCAAGCAGTTATATGCAACAATTCAGTCAAGTGTAAATACAGTTTTAATGTCAAAAAGAGTTCCATTTGAAATCATTCAGTTAAGCATAAGCACACAGTTTAAATGTAAGTACAGTTTAATTGTCAAAATCATTTCTATTTCAAGCTATTCAGTTTACTCAAACAATTCATTTTAGCATAAGTATGCTGCTGGTTCTATTTAACCTATAAATAGGGCCCTATCAGGTGCTACCACTCCAGACCAGAGTGGACCTGGGAGCGATGGCAATGAAGGGGTACTCTGCATTCTCCAAAGCTCCAGCATTGCTGGAACCTCACATTCAGATTGTTTAGTGTCATATCTAGGACACTCTTGTTGGGGGTCTTACCCCTCTGCAGAGAAGCAGTCGGTGTATTCTACAGCCCCAGCCGACTGGGCAATCTCTTCAGGAGATGCATTCAGTCTATTCTAAGTATCACCAGCAGCGCATCTCATGTGTTAGGGAGTATTTTCATTATTTTGGTTGGGGAATGGCTAAAGTTTTGGACTGTGACCTGAAAGTAAGCGAGTTCGAACTCCACTTGCGCTTTCCGACAAATACCCTAGAGAAAGGTATGAGCCTTTTTCTCTCTAAATGTGGTTCAAACAGTTTCACTGCTGTTTTTCTATTAAATATGGCTTTGGCTTTACCCATAGAGGTTGATAAGCCAATAAAGCTGGTGCCCGTGGTGTAATGGTAATCGTCATAGGAAATGGACACGGTGACACGAGTTTAAATCCTAGACGAGACTGATAGCATTTCACATAGCCCTAATGCTTTTGGGAAAGGTATGAATCAATTATTCTCTCTCCAGCTATGGGTAAATAGTAGAGCAGACTGGGTTCTTCAGCCTTGGTGAGGCAGCTAGTCAAAGAGAAGGAAAACTCTGACGTCAAACCTGTTAAACTCCGCTTAAAAATTGACCTTGTGTCATATCCTGCCCGAGTGGAGGGGTTGGTAAATATGGATTTGCCATTAAATATTGAAAGCAATCCAAAATTTAGCTTAATTTGATCTGAAAACTTGCTTTATTTTGCTACCGACAAACCGGAGGAGATGATAGTACACTGCGCATTGAGATATTGGCAAACTTTCTGTGCCACTCTGATATTTGTAAAGTATACAATTCTATCCTAACGCCCCCTATCGAGGACTTTTTAAAGAGATCATTGTAACCATTACTATATGACAGATGTTTTTAGATACGGAAAAGGAGAGAGAGAGAAGGAGAGAGAGAGAGAAAGAGAGAGGGAGAAAAAAAAACCAGCCAGACGGTATCGAAGATAATTTTGGTAGCTGAAATAGTTATTTTCAAATAAGGTTTAAGAGGTCAGACTCCAGGCGGCTGAGTGAATCCATGTGAGACAGACTTTCTTGACAAGGGAGCAACAAAAATATTCAGAACCGGGGTGGGGGGTTCTCTGAAACCTTTTTTTTTAAGCTTAGGACAGAATCAAATTTTCCCAGTCTGACCTGAAGGTTGCAGGCAAACAAAAACGGAAACTAGTATTACCATTTCTTCTTCTTCTTTTTCTTTTGAAATTATCGAATAGCGTTTAGTCAGTTACATTGACTAGAAAACGCAACAAAAGAAAAATAAATGTTTTTGAGGTTTGCCGATGTTATAGGGAATGACTCGCTATTAACATTCTTTTCCAGACGAAGTTATATGTGGAAGGAAGCTGTGTCCTTTGCTCGTCAAATCTGAAATAACTTACTTGGTTTCTATTAAGCGGAATCTTAAACAATTTTCTTTTAGAAAATACCAAAAATAAAAATGAACACAGGATAAAATGTGTGCATCTGAGTGTTTTTCCACTTTTTCCACGTGACCTTCTAAAACATGTTTTATTTTGCCAACAATCACACATAAGTACATAAATACAATTGTACACACATATGCCCACAATATATATATATATATATATATATATATGTGTGTGTGTGTGTGTGTGTGTGTGTCGGCCAGGCAAAAGAGGCTCTAAAATACGCCGACTGCACCTCTGTAGAGGAGTGAAACCCCACCCCGAAATAGTGTACTGGGTATGACGCTAAACTGCGTCTGATGGTGAGACTTCTGCACTGGTTTGTTTTGGTTTTTGGTTTTATCTCACTATCAGGTTGTTTAGTGTCATATCTAGGACACTAGTTTGCGGGTAGGATCTTATCCCTCATCAGAGAAGCAATCAGTGTATTCTAGAGCTTCAGCCGTCTTGGTAAGGTCCAGTTCTGGAGCTTTACGGAATGAGGAGTAAATCTTCATTGGGTCCCATTAAAGGGTCAAATCGAACTGTTACATCTTTTACTAAAAAATCATTAGTATCATCAGTTAGGTAAAACCGGATCTATGATGGCCCTTTCAGATCTTGAATGAAGATATTATTTGGGTGTTTGAGTGTTATCATAAACTTGAAATAAATTCATTATGACTCCAAAGATTTTTTATTTTTATTTTCATATAAAAATATTTTGGCTCTGCGCGTTGAGTTTAGATGTATTCTTAATTCCAAATTAATTATACGTCGATAGCCTTTGGCATTGAGTGAGTGCTCAAATTGAATAATCCCGCCCCCTAGATTTTTTCCTCAAATTATATATATATATATATATATATATATATATATATATATATACGCAACTCGTTATTTGAAGTCTCCAACCAAGAGACATCAAATAACGAGTTGCATTTATCAATTCTTGAGGTACTTCTCATTACATTGTGTATCCAAAAACAGTTTTATACAACCTTGCCTTACTACGGAAAAAAATTTACCCACATTGATTTTCCTCAGTGAATTAAAAAAAAAAAAAGAAGAAAAATCGATCTGTTTTCTCCCCTACTTATGCTTTTTCGACGGTTACTTTCCCAAGTCTCATGTCTCAATTATCTATCATAATGATTTATCTTTGAGAGATGTAACTGACCGAAAAGAATGGTCACATCTTTTAGAATTTTAAACTAATTTCATTTATTTTAAATTTTTTTAATTATTTGAAAATGTGCACGCTCTTAAAATAACTATTTCAATTCATCCCGTTCCACAAAATCTATCTATCTATCTATCTATCTATCTGATAACGTATACATATACTATAGTTCATCCATATGTACACTCCAATGATTTTTTATAAACTATTTCATTTTTTTTTTTGGAAATCAAAAATAACATAGCCCAGTCGGTTGGGGATGCAGAGTACATTGACTGTATATCTTCAGAAGAGTAAGTTTTTTTTCCCAACGAGTGTCCTTGATATGATACTAAATAATCTTATAGTGAGGCTTCAGTAATGCTGGAGCTTTGGGGAATGTGGAATACCCCTTCATTGCCATTGCTCCCAGATCTACTCTGCCCCGCAGTTGTAGCACTAGATAGGGTTCTATCTTTGGGTCCAATAGAAATGAACAGTATACTTATACTAAATTGAAGTTTTTGAAATAGAACTATTTCATCATTTAACTGTGTAAATAAATGACTGATGTTTAATTGAATCGTTAGGGATACATAGCAATACTTGGAACCATTTAACTTTGTTGACATGCTCAACTGAATTTTTTTCAAAAAGAACTGTTTTTCCATTGAACTGTATGTAACCAAAAACTGTTCTTATGATACAGTCTATTTTCTCCGGCGGTAAATGTTACGGGACTCAAACATATTTATCCAAATATATAATTATTCTGAAACCTGAAATAGAACAACTTCTATTTGGTATGATATAATTCATAATTGTAATTTTATAAGCTTTGTTTAATGCAAAAGCTAAGATTCATGTTTCCTACAGTATCTGCAGTAAACAAGCACCCACCCATCTGAATGTGGGAAAAAGTGACAAACACACAAAATTCTGTCCTGGTTCACTAACGTTTGTTCCCTACTACATTTTTAAAAGGTCGTCGAGGAGAGCAACAGAGTATGAAAACTGGGACGGCCACAAGAGAGAGAGAGAGAGAGAGAGAGAGAGAGAGAGAGAGAGAGAAAAGACCCAGATCTTGAATTTTCTTCCACGTTTTTCTTGTAGCCGTTAGTCCGGGCTCCCATTACCCTTTACATCGTCGTATCCTGCGGCCAATTCTCGTCTTTACCTCGTTGCGTTTGGGAGCCAACTCAATCTTTCCAGTTTTTTATATCCCGCATCCATTGCCTTCTCACGTTTTCATTGAATTCCTTTCAGCCAATCAGAACTCGTTGCCTTTTTGCTGCTGATACGTTTCTATTCTTAACCCAGACATTCCTAATTATTTTACAGTCATGTATCTGATTCATCTATGCTATGGGTTATTTAATCTTGGTTAGACAACCGGTTAAAAAAGAAAGATGGAATTCACACCAGTTTACCTTGCTTATGAATCAACCTCATGTCGCATTTTATCCGATAGTAAAAGAATTGGGTAAATACGTACAAAGAAAAACAAATATAAGAGAAACGGTTTGTTTTCAAATGCTTTTAAAAATTATCTTCATCCCTTTTGTGGTATACTTGTTTACAAGCAAATTTAACTGATCATTACTTTTCAGTTAGATACTAAGTGTCTCAAATTCTAGCCTTGTGTCATAATTAATCCATATATGGTAAATAACTGTTTGGTGTAATATTTAGTTAGCTCATCAATTACTGAGAAAGAGGTTTAGTCCTTACTTGGTTATCCACAGCTTTCTAATGCATACGCTAAATCAAACTCACCAGAAACCGTTTTAGAATATTCAATTGAATGATGATCTTGAAAAGCTAACTTAAAGTCTGTTTATGGCTGTGTTCAAAACTGAACGGTTTTCAGATGATTTTTAATCAAGGTTGTCAACCTGAAAAAAAAGATAAATAAATGAAAAAAATAAAACGATCATTTTTTTTATTCTTTATATCGATAATCTGTCGGTTTAAAATTTTAGCAAGATCAAATTCTCATCGCTTCTTTTATAACAAGTCAAAGGCTGCAACTTCTGTTATTCATTTATCTGTTTTTATTTGCCTTGACAGCACTTACTGCGTGCATTGACTACAAATAATACTTTTAACTACACTTCCTCTCTTCAATTTATTCCCACGTTCTCTTCAGTTTTTATTGTTGTTTTGTTTCTCTTATTGATTTCTAAAAGGCAGATAATGATCAGGTTCGATAGGGGAATTATATTATTAGGACTTCAAAACTGTCCGTTTAATTATTTACTTATTCTGTTTTTGGCACATTTTTCTAACATCCACAGAATCCATTTCTCGTTTTTTTTTCTTATATATATTTATTCTCTGCCTTCAAGAATAAAGCGGTTCTTACAGAGTGGCCATACATAATCACTTCATACAAATCCTGTTCGAAAAGATTCTTTTGATAAAAGATTAGCCAAGAAAATAAAATTATCATCAATAATTTTCGCTCGGACTATCTGAAAGGATAGAATTAGCGAGCCTAACACGAATAAGGATTTTCGATTATTTTCTATTTGCTTTTTAGGATTTGTGAATGAGAAGAAAAAAAGCCTCTCAGCTCTATTTCTGGCTGTCTGGCTGTCTGTCTCACACATACACACACTCTCTCTCTCTTTATATATATATATATATGCTTATGCATACGCACATTTATTTTGTTAACCTGCTCGTATTTGATGGTAAGAAACTGACATATTCAAGAAGCGGTATAGAAGCACCAAGGAACAGTGAAAACTTCCCTATTGTTATTTTAAGACGCAGTGAATCATCATGGAGTATTTAGAAGGCTAATAATTTTCATTAAATACGAATATTAACGAAACTGCAAAGAGGGTAACTAAAAAGCGGAATGCATTGACTTTTTACATTTCTATAATGATTTCAATGGAAAAAAAGTTGTGTTGAGCTTTATGATTTAGAGTCACCGGTAGAGGAGTTTCCAGTTGAAACATATTTCTTGTAAACTTTATCTGTGCTTTCTTGATATATTTGTTCTCAATATTAGTTCCACTCAAACAGTGTTTCTTTCCCAAAGAATAAATAAAATGTTAGATAAAGTTGCCCCATATAATCTTGTGATCCTGAAAACTTAGATCCATGAGTATTTCATTCATCCTTTATAAGCTGAGTCAATCCTAGACCCATTAAAAACCATGTTTGGCATATCTCTCACACTCCAATCACTCTTCGTATACATCTATGATCGTCATATCATCGAAATAATTTTTTGCGTATGAGTCAATTTGGTTTTATCTACTAAAAAGAAACAAATATATCCAGAAGATTAAATCAATAACGTTAAATTGACTAACGACAAAGCAATATAACATAGCTACTTATCTGTTCTAGGGGATATTTCGAAATACGAATTTGAAAATAATGAAGGAGAGGTGTAGTATGTAATAGAAGCATGCAGCAACATATTGTTACGTGGTTAACATTTGATAGGAGTGATTGGCTGATGAGTAGTCAAACTTAAAATCCTCACCCTTGAGATATTGAATGACCTTGTGCACACATGAATTTAAAAAGACTTTAAAACGTAAAGAATTGTGTTTTTGGCTCGAAGGGAAACAGACGCATATTTTAGAGCATAAGTGAGGTTCGCTGCATTCGAAGGGGCATGAATTTCTGAGACAATGAACTTAATCCTTATCAACTGAGCAGAAGCCAAAAGACATATTGCTTATGGAATCGGTTTAAAAAGAACATATAATTTTCAGAATTAACTTGAATCGATTTTTCTTATAACGCATTTATCCATTTTTTAATCACCGGGATTAATTGACAATCTCTTTCTTCATCTTCTTCTTTTCGAGGTCCTTTTCCAAAGAACCACAATGCCACGCACTCATCTTAGTAAAACAGTTTGGAAAATGAGTGTCTTTGTTATGAAAATAATTAGATAAATAAAAAAGTTTAAGGTTAAAACTAAGAATGACAAGACGTTACTGTTTAAAAAGATAAGCAGTTTAATTTTTTTACAAATGATACTCTTTTATTTAAACATATGTAAAGTCGTTGAATAGTTCAATGTTAGTTGCCAAGTCAGCTGGGGCTGTAGAATACACTGACTGCACCTCTGCAGATGGGTAAGACCCCCACCCCTTACGAGTGTCCTGGATATGACACTAAACAATCTGATGGTGAGGTTCCAGCAATGCTGGGGCTTTGGGGAATGCGGAGTACTCCTTCATTGCCATTGCTCCCTGGTCCACTCTGGACCGGAGTTGTAGCACCTGATAGGGCCCTATCTATGGGTTAAATAGAACTAACAGCATACTTATGCTAAAATGAATTGTTTGAGTAAACTGAATAGTTTGAAATAGAAACGCTTTTGACAATTAAACAGTACTTACATTTAAACTGTGTGCTTATGCTTAACTGAATTATTTGAAATAGAACTGTTCTTCGACATTAAAACTGTATTTACACTTAACTGAATTGTTACGTATAACTGCTTGAATAGTTTGAAATGGAAATGTTTTTGACAATTAAACTGTGTTCTTATGCTAAACTGAATTGTTTTCAATAGAACAGATTATTTACATAAAAATGGATTTGGCGTTAAAAAACCTATAAAGGTTGATATGCCATAAAACCCAACAAACCAAACAAACCTTCAATGTTAGTTTTAATAGACGGATTACAAAGGGGGTTATTCAAATGGGTGATGACAGTATGAACTTAGAATATATTATAATGAATAATGTTCGACAATCCGATTCAATGACGAGCATGAACTAAGCCGAAAATAAAAGAAATCAATCACACAAATGATTTATTTATATTGTAGAATCAGCCAAACTTGTGTAAAAACAGGACACTTTTTAGATAGGCTGATAACAGAAGAATATTACAGCTCCACATTGCAGAGTTTCTCAGGTTTGGAATTCTGAATTTTTAATTCTCTAAGACTGTTGTTTTACTAGGAATAACGCAAAAATAACAGCTGGGCTTTGAACAACACAAATACAATCGTTTTTAAAAGAGGCATATTTATTTACTTCAGTGAAAAAAATATCAGCTTTGAAGGTCTTCGAGAGTTACAGCAATAGTGGGGTCTCCATCCCAATATATATTCATATAACCCCTCCGACACGGGCAGGATGTGACACTAGGTCTTCGAGAGTTACAGCAATAGTAGGGTCTCCATTCCAATATATATTCATATAACCCTTCCGACACGGGCAGGATGTGACACAAGGTCCCGTTTTGGACAGAATGCTTAATTCTGCTCAAAACGGGACCTTGTGTCACATCCTGCCCGTTTAAGGGTTTCAATCCAAAATTGTTTAAGGGTTTCAATCCAAAATTTTCTATCCTTAAATATAGTTTTCCTACAAAGCTAAAGATGAAAGTCTACTCTGCTGTATTATATTACTCATAGCTGGAGAGAGAGAGAGAGAGAGAGAGAGAGGGAGAGAAAGAAAGAGAGAGAGAGGGAGCGAGAGAGAGAAAGAGAGAGAGGGGAGAGAGAGAGAGAGAGGGGAGAGAGAGAGAGAGAGAGAGAGATGGATGGATAGGTGGATTCTTGTCTTTCTAAAAAGTAGTATTTTGAAGTGAAATACTTATTGCCTCATACTAGATTTGAACTCCGCAAGTGTCTACCTTCTCTGATGACGGTCACACCATGAGCATATCCCTTTATTATTTTGCCCAGTCGGCTGGAGTTGTAGAATAGAATTACTTCATCTCTGCAGAGGAGTAATACCTCCTCCCACGCATGTCTTGGATATGACACAAAAGTCAATCTGATGGTAATACTCCACTCGTAGAACTTTGGGGAATGTGGAGTACTTCATCATTGCCAATTATCCCTTGTCCACTCGAATTAGGAGTGTTGGTGTTTGTTAGAGCCCCAGCTATTGGCTAAATAGAACTAGTGTCATGCGTATAGCACTAAATTGCATCTGATGCTGAGGCTCTTGACATGAAATTTTAGGAAATATGGAGTACTCTTTTCATTGCGTAGAGCACTCTGACACTAAATAGGGTCCTATCTATTGGGTCAAATCGAACGGTTTGAATGCTTAATTGTGTGCTAACAAATGACTGATGTTAAATTGAATTGTTAGTGTGATATAACAATACTTGAAACAATTTAACTCTGTGGAAACGAATGAGTAATGTTGAATAGAATTATTAGTGCTATTATAACAATACCTGCAGCTATTTAACTTTGAGCAAATAAAACTATTAGCGTTTAATAGCGGGACTTGAAACCATTTAAATATGTTCAAGCAAATGATTGATACTAAACAAAATTATAATTGTTAGTTAGCAATACTCAAGATCATTTAGCTATGTGCAGAGAAGTGTGCTCTGGCTAGTTTAAAATGTTACCTATAAACTATTCGTCTGCAAATTATATATATTTAATTCAGTTATATATATATATATATATATATATATATATATATATATATATATATATATATATATATATATATATATGAACAGGATTTTGCATTTAATAACTTAAAAGAGACTGTATGCCATAAAAACCAACCAACCAACCAACCAAATATTATTATTATTGAAGAATGGTTGGTTGCAGACCAGAATAAGAACAGACGGGAAAAAAATCACGGATACTTGGAACAGTCAGCCATAGCATCGAGGGCGGCGTGGGGAGGTCAAACGGTAAATTCGAGACATCAAAATAGGATAAGACGCATAATCAAATATAGCTTCATGATTTTATCTTGAATGATTCTGATTCTACTTTTCCAGTAGCCTAAAAAAGATATGCTAAGAAATAAAAAAATAAAGGTTCTCCGTTTAGAATACACACACACACACACACACACACACATACACATACATATATATATATATATATATATATATATATAGTCATATCACTTTCTTATGAGTTATTTAAAAATGGAAGTTTTATTCGTTTCTAAATGTTAGATTCCTATCGTATGTATATATCTAGTATTCTACTGCATTGGGTTTGTTTTTTAAATTATACTCTTTTTTATTCTTAATGGCTCATCAATCTTCATGGAGTATCTAATGCCAATGCCATCATCATAGAAAAACGAATTAATCCATAGCAGGGAGGTTTAAGAGGGATAACGTTTTCCGAGGGTATTACTAAGAAAGTGGACACAATAGTGTGAGCGGGGTTCGAACTCACATACTACGATCTCGCAGTCGTGAACTTCAGCCATTAAATTATGGAAATCCCCCACTGATTTTATTTTACAATCATTTATGAAATAATTCAGTTATGAGGTGTCGAATCACTAATGATGATAAAAGAAGAACTTGCTATCTCTTGGATTTTGCCATTCCAGCAGATCATTGAGTGGAGATGAAAGAAAGCAAAAAAAAAAAAAAAAATGACTAACGACATAAACTTGCAAATGAGCGAAAGGAGCTGTGGAGTATAAATGAGGCCGTGATATCAATTGTAGTTGGGGGCCTTGAAACGGTCCTCTAAGGCCTTATAAAGAGATTAGTGGAACTAAAGACCAGAGGAAGAATCATGGCTATCCATATGTTCTTGAAAACTTAAAAGAATTCTAAAGATTTTCTGTCTCTCAAAAATAAATGGGGCTGTAAAATACGCCGATGGCATCTCCACGGAGGGGTAAGACTCCCCAACGAGTGACCCAGTCGGTTGGGCTGTAGAATACACTGACTACATCTCCGCAGAGGGGTAAGACTCCTCCGAAGAGTGTCCTGTTTATGTCACTAAACAATCTGATAGCGGGACTCCAGTAATGCTGGAGCTTTGGGGAATGCGGAGTACCCCTTTATTGCCATCAGTGGGTTAAAGAGAATTAAACTGTAGGCTTATTTCAAACTGATTTATTTTAAATGGAGGTGTTTTTACATTTAACTGTGTGTAAACAAATGACATGTTTAATTGAATTGTTAGTGATACATAGCAATACTTGGAACCATTTAACTGTTGACTAAATTGAATAGTTTGAAATAGAACTTTTTCTAAACTGAATTTTTTAAAATAGAACTCTATATATGTATTAAATGGATTTGACGTTGAATAACCTGCGATGGTTTATATGCCATAAGTCCAAACCAAACTAAATTAAATGCAGTAATCAACCAGTTAAAACTGGCGTGAAAACCTCACTTAGTGTGATATAATAATAGCTGACTTTGCTGTTCCGGCTCATCGCAGGGTAAAACTGAAAGCAAGTGAACATCAAAATGAATACCTATACCTTGTTAGAAAATTTGAAAAAAATACTATAGTACATGAAAGTGACGGTGATACCAATTTTATTTGTATTTGGCGCGATTGGTACAGTCACCAAAGGATTGGTACAGAGACTGGGGGTCTTGGAAATTAGAGGACGAGTGAAGACCATCCAAACTACTGCATTGTTAAGATCGGCCAGGATACTGAGAAGAGTCCTGGAGACATGAGAAAACATGCTAGTACGTTCACTTTCGGCCAAATACTCCTGGAAAAGATATTAACCCGCTTATCCTCCCAGCTATTGGTTAAATAGCACCACTACTGTCATTCTAAAAGGACAAATCTGGCATTAAGTTACCAAAGAAGATTGATCTACCATGAAACAACAAAAAACTAAAAAACTTTCGCTTTCCGTCTAATACTCTTTGGAAAAGTATGAAGCTCTTAATCTTCCAAAATATGGACTAAATAGTACCTCTACTGTCCTTCAAAAAGGACTGACTTGGGTATTAAATAACCCACAAAAGTTGATATGCAATTAACCAAAGCAATCAAACTAAATGCACTGAAATATCTAACCAATGCATTTTGAATGGCGTTCACGATGAGAGAACTGAACAAAAATCATATACACGCTTGATCACCCTTTCTTTTCCTACCTTTTGAAGTGTCCATTATGTGGCAACGGGTATAATTATTTCCCAGCCGTACCACTTTAGCGCGGGAAATCGAGAAAACTGCATGCTGCGCTGAAACAACAAAGTCTGGGTGGGGGTCTGCTTCCGCACGCTGTTGTCAAGTAACACAAAGGAATAATTGACCACTCCTAAGGGTTTGATTAAGGTGATGATTGTTGGCTGAAGTAATGTATGGGGTTAGATCTACTTGGTGGGAGGGTGGCATGACGAGCGCAATCCAGTACGAATAAAATTTTCGAGTGCAAGCAGGAAATGAAAGTGATTCATATGATAAATCAAAATAATGAATAGTTTAGACGATTGATAGGATATAAAGCATGTATCAATGTAATATCAGTATCACTCTATGGACTGCTTAACCATGTTGAAGAAATCTTATTACTCTGATAAAATAAAACGGTAATTCTTCAAATCTGTAGCCATGTCAGTACTACTGTATGGTTGTACTACTTGAACTCTAGCGAAACGTGTGAAGAAAAAGCCTGATGGTAACTGCATAATAATGCTGTGAGCAGCACTCTACAATACCGCAGCTGTATGGTCACTAGCATCTCAGCTTACAAGCCATCCAAGTAAGACTGCTGGAAAAGTAAGAACGCACACATAAGTGGCGTTCTGCCATAGACTCCAAAACATGGACACATTAATGCTGACTGCCCTACAAAACCTATATTCATTAGCTCTGTGTGGGCTGTGGGTGTTGCTTAGAGGAATTATCAAGAGAGGATACTGATAGAGACAGAGTGTAAGGAAGAGTTTATGGAATCCATGCTGTTTGTACCTCTTGATGATGATGATGATCATCATCATCATCATCAAAATTGTATTTGTATATCTGCCTCTGTGTATCTGTCTCTGCCTCTGTTTCTGTCTCTCACTCATTCTCTATGAATGAATGTCCTGGTGTATGTCTACTCAACATCTTCCACCACAGTGAGAATGTGATACAAAGTCATTTTTAAAAACGTGTATATCTAATATGAATTCAGAGTTTTCTTCATGACAGAATCCTTGTCTTCTCAAGGCTGAAGGGCCCCGTCTTCTTTATTACTTATTTATTACGTCGAAATATTTGGTTCCTGATAGAATATTCAACCTATAGAAGTATCGATTTTCTATCCTGAACAGCATCTTTCCAACATAACATGAAGTGAGCACAAAAAGCTCTCTGTGTAGTAATTGCAATTTCAAAAATCTTTAAAAAACGTTTCAACAGCAAACGCCTCGTGTGCGCTGGTCACAGCCATGATTGTACCTGATCATATCTTAAAAATGAAATGGTGATACATTAGCTACAGAGAGCTACCATTGCCACTTGCCTAAGTTCATTCGCGCCACACAGGTGACGATTAAAAATATGCTTTTGTTTTTACTTAAATCTTAATTATCACTAAAATTGATTTGTATAATTGTAATGTAAACCATATCTCGATACGTATAACATGCAATTGTATTTATGTATACAACGAAATAGCCGCTTACAGTGCGCAGAAGAATTCTAATTTACACATTGATATTAAAGATTGGATTTTCATAAATATTCAATGACTATTATTGATTTCTAATGGCATGGGTTCATTGTGATAAATACGAATGGGAAGCTACCATTAGCATTTGCCTAAATTCACTTACATCACCTAGATGACAGTTTAGTCCGACAGGCATAAGCCGTTAGAACGATGGAGGTGCAAGCATCCATGTGGTGTAGTAGTAGTAGTAGTAGTAGTAGTAGAGCAAATGTCCATTTAACACTGAAGCGATACAAACAGTATTTGACACACAGAAGCATTGGCTTAAGATTAGAGTGTTCGCTAATTGTCCGGGAGACTGGGGTTCAATCCTATATCGAGTCATACCAAAGACTCAGAAAATGGTACTTGGCACTCAGTATTATAAGGTAGGAAACAAGGCTAAAGTGGAGCAAATCAGGGAACGGAGTAACGCCCTCCGCTACACCTCGGTGTAGTAGTTATTGAAAAGGGAGCCTTCGGGTCTCTTTTCACTACAGTCACCGACTTTACTTACTACTACAATAAATCTATATCAAAATTTTGTTATAAAAGTGATTTGTCCAGCTGTCTATACACGAAACAATGTCACCACTGACGTGACGATACCCTTACTTTATATATATATATATATATATATATATATATATATAATTTCAACAATTTTTACCTAAATCCCAATTTACTTCATATTATTATTACTGCAGGCCTTATCTTAGTTCTAAAAATATACAGTTATATTCATATATACAACAAAATAGCGATTTAGAGTTGGAAAGTAGAGTCTAATTTGCATACTGATCTTAAACATTTGATTTTGATAAATATTCCCTTGGGATATTTTATTTCTGATTACTCGGTTTTATTTTGATAAACATAAGCAAAAATAACGTCAATAAATCTTAAAAGAAATCTACTAGCAAAAAGAAATAACTATTCTATTCTTTACAATCTAATATATTGAAATTGTTAAGAAGTTTTAGTAATGAATGGAGGGAGTGATTGGAAGGGCTAGCGTATAAGCATTTCTATACTTCAAATATACTCCATTGTTTCAAATTAGTTTAACGAAGTAATAAATCATTGATAATTTGCAAAAAAATTAATCAAAATATAAGAGTACTCTTTTTAAATATGGCCTTATTTATTTTCCTTAGTCTGTTTAATTTTATATTTTGATATATAAAAGCTTAAAAACGTATGCCAATTTCGGCAACATTCAGTGCAAGTTTTAACTTTATGAAAAAGTCTTACAAATTCCAGAGCTTAGATATTTATTAATCTCTTATTATTTAACCCATACCCGGGGGTTTATGAAAGTTCGTATCTTTCTTACGGGTATTAGTCCGAAAGTGAACCAAATAGAGCGACTACAGTTCAAAACCGCTAGTTTGAGGCCGCAGACCTGCACTTTTGCAATTACATCACAACGATTCCCCACTAAGGTTGGTATGCCATTAAATAAAGAAACTAAATCAAGCTTATACCTATAAACATTTTTGCTAACAATCTATACCATCCTAGGCATAAATATATATATATATATATATATATATATATATATATATATATATACGTGTGGGTGTGTGTGTGTATTTGGGCAGCATTTCTTCGTTAATACATATTTGATTAAACAATATACACATTTGTCTACACATTCTTCTATTTATCCTTTCGAATCGTAGAAACGATTTTATGGTATACGGTGGGAATTGGTTAATAAACCTCCCATAATTAATTTGTTCTCTCGTACTTTCTGTCTGATCTTGGACCATCATCAGGGGTGAGTATATTGCAAAAGTGATGTGACTTTTGCATGTACATTACTATTTGGTAAGTATTGGGCATTTATTTTTCGTTTTTGGCGGGTTGCAGCATTTATTTTTAAACTGTAAGTAGCAGCAGTAGCTAATGACATCTAAGTAGATTAGTACTGGATTCGAAATTGATTCTATTGAGATTAAGTAGTTGTTTTTTTTTTATATAGAGCGCTTCGAGAATCTGTAATTTTTGCTTGTTATTTTGTTGTTCTAATATTGTTGTAGTTTCGGTAAGAGTTTTCAAAAACTCAGTTTTTGTGCAGGAATGTTTTTAGATGTGCTTTCGAACTGGCATCAGAGAGATGCATAGTGTGTCGCCTCGATAGGGAAATTGAGGTTAAACTAACGTATATATTGTTATTTTCAGAGATACTATTTCCTAAAGTACATTCAAGTTGAAATATAAGTTTAATTTTTGCAAAACCCCAATCAAGGTGGTGGAATTAGTATTAATAACTAATTCGGAGGTTTTGAATTTATTATAGTGTATGATAAGTATTAGTTTTTTTTAATAAGGATCAGTGGGGTGTATATTACATTTAATCAACGTTTTAAGAATATTTCCATCTAATTTATAATTGTAGTGCATTTGGTAAAACGTTTGATAAATGCTTGTTTATTGGTTGGGGTGTTGCAGTGTTTATTTTGTTGACTGACGTTTCTAATTGTACGTTTAAAATTGATGCGGATGTCTTGAAAGGATAGATACAAAAATGTATTGTAGAAAGCTGTCCATATTGTGTGTGTGTGCGCATGCGCGCCTAAATAATTTGGTCCTTTTGTACGGCCTTCAGTTTTTCCATATATGTAAAGTCTACACGAGTCAATTAAACACTGTTATTTTTATCATATGAAAAAACTATATGAGATTATGTGATAAGGAATGAGTGACTAATAACCAAGAGCAATTTATATTTTCGAAACCAAATTTGTTTGTTTTAGATTTATATATAATTTTTTTATTCTATTTAATTTTTAAAATTCGTTTCATAACTATCTTCGTATTTTTCAATTTCTACTTTTTAAAAGATATACTTTTATATTTCTTTGTCTTTGTTTGTTGATAATACATCAAATTGCATCTAGCGGTGAGACCCTAGTTTGGGAATTTTGCATGAATTTCACGATGACTAGGAGTATTAGAACCCGTTAACATCTAAACAACTCGTTAAATAGCTCTCTATGACATAATTGAAGTTTTACCGGTTTTAAGATGATTTTGAAAATATATTAACACTAGAAACTATAAATTGTAACCACTGGGTGTTCTCGTGGTGTAAAGGTAAAATCGCTGGACTGCAGAATTGTAGTAAATGAGTTCGATCTATAGAAGTGCTATTACGTTCGATTTCGGAAAATACCCTGGGGAAAGGTATGAAATCCCTTATCCTTCCTTATGGGTTAAATAACTGTTCTTCAAGAAGGATGGCTTTGGCATTAAATAACCTTCAAATGTTGATATGCCATTAAAAAACAGGAAAAAAGGGTGACAAACACGTTATGAAAATAATTAAGCATTTCTTTTTCATCGTGTGCTTTTATTTAAATTCTTCAAAATATTCTAGTTGATTTTAACAGGTTTTTAGTCAGAAGGGACTTAATTGATGTTTAATTGATCCAGATTCTTTTCCCGTTAATTCCATTATTTTTTGTGCTACCGATTCTAGTATTCTAACTACATTTGCTATTACTATCAACCTAAGATTAACAATATTTTGAGCTCTCTAGTAAGATCCAGTTATTTGTCCAGTTCTTAGCTTTCATTTATTTTCCCTCTACGAACAACTGGAACAGGAATATTTACGCGAGGTTGAGTTTTCTTCTTGTTAATTAAAAGTAGGGATCGTCGATTTACCAGAGTTGGGTAAATACGTTTGTATTTCGTTATTCCAATGAATTTTTTTTACATCTTTTTTCTAGGATAGATTTTTGCTTGAATGAGAATAAGATATCATCCTCTGAAAGTCATTTACTTTTTCAATCGCCTGAAAAATGTTCAGCATCACGTAGTAAATGCTTTTCGGAAATTCCGATAAGTTCGTCTAACTTCAATATCTATGTCACTCTGTCTCTCTTATGGTATATTTCTATCTTCCCGCCCGTTTCCTTTTAGAAAGTTAAAGCCAAATACATACATGTTTATGTAGCTTATTTATCTTTTGTAAATATAACTTTAGATCTAAAAAAATGTGCCCGAATATAAATTAAAAAGAAAATTATCCATGTTTTTGGAATCTGTTCAACCATATCTTGGCAGCTTTGTAGTACTAGAATCGCATTAAAGCGTTGATTTAAAAGAAAATCTAAATCAGATAATCAATTCAAACCGTTTCAAACCTATATTTTTGTGAATTGTAATCGTAAGTTTCTAATCTGGTAAGCAGTGTCCTGGCAGGCGTTTCTTTCCTCGTTGATTCAGTATAAATTTATTTTAGTCAACTTCAAGAATACATTTTTTAGCAATAAAAAATTATCTTTACAAAAGAAAAAAAGCCAATTTCTGATCCATATTAAGGAAAAACTAAACTAAATTTCATGAGATATAAGAAAAAGAAGAGATGTTATGATACATATGCATAACGCATAAAAAAAACAACAACACACGTGCCCCGTTCAGGCGTTGCTGTAA
Source organism: Sepioteuthis lessoniana (assembly GCA_963585895.1). Classification (NCBI taxonomy): domain Eukaryota; kingdom Metazoa; phylum Mollusca; class Cephalopoda; order Myopsida; family Loliginidae; genus Sepioteuthis; species Sepioteuthis lessoniana. The sequence continues at coordinate 49,194,570 of OY757928.1, read as the reverse complement.
GGCAAAAGTTATCCAGAAATATGATCACACAACGTGACTAAAATCAAACTTCTCCATTTCATACTATGAGTATCTAAATAGATGTAAAAAAATAAAATAAAGCCACACTAAGGCACTCCCGAAACGATTGATTATATTCTAAATATTCATTGTTCAGTTGGCAGGAGCGGTAGTATATAGCGACTAAATCTCAACAGAGAGGTGATACTCACCCTTATGAATGTCCTGGATATAACGGTAAACAATCTGATAGTAAGGCCCCTAAAATGCAGGAGTTTTAGTGACTGTAAAGTACCCCTTCATTGCCATCGCACTGGCCAGGAGATGTAGCACCTGATAGGGTCCTAATTATGGGTCAAATAGAACTGTTTTATATTAAAATGTGAACTTGTGCTTAATTGAATTATTTGAAATGGAACTGTTTTACATTTAACTGTGTGTAAACAAAAAACTGTACTTATGCTAAACTGAATTGTTTTAAATAGAACTGTTTTTACATTTAACTGTGGGTAAACAAAAAATGTACTTATGTTAAAAAAGAATTGAAATTAAGTGAAACCATTTAACTGTGTGCAGGAAATGAGACCAGGCTAATTTGGAAATGTTATCTACAAAGTTTTTGTTGGTTGGTTTCTTGAGTTTTATGACATATCAACCTTTGTAGGTTATTTAACACAAAATCCATTTTTTGTACTAAATAAACAGTTCTATTTCAAATCATTCAGTTTTGCTCAGTACACTGTTTAATTGTCAAAAAAACATATCTATTTCAAACTAAATAGTTTTAATTCAACCAACTCATTTTATTGTAAGTATAGATTTGTTTACACACTGTTAAATGTCAAAACAGTTCCATTTCAAACTATTCAGTTTAGCATACAAAACAGTTCCATTTCAAATAACTCAGTTTAGCATAATAGGAGATTAACATTTAAAAAGGTGAGCGAGTATAAGTTTGCCCTCAGGTAAATGGTTTCTAGTAATATAGTTATTTATTACTTCTTCAAGATTAAGGTTGGCAACAATGCGCTCTGTTTCGCTATCCTAAGTTCCTATACAATAGGTTCGTCGTAGGGGTTTTGTCAATCACTGAGCATGGCACTGTTTGATTCTTATCCATATTTACCAACCCCTCCGCTCGGGCAGGATATGACACAAGGTCAGTTTTTAAGCAGAGTTTAACAGGTTTGAATTCAGAGTTTTCTTTCTCCTAGACTACTTGCCGCATCAAGGCTGAAGAACCCAGACTGCCCTACTATTTACCCATAGGTGGAGGGAGAATAATAGGATTCATACCTTTCCCAATGGTATTAGTGCTATGTGAAATGCAATCATCCTCGTCCAGGATTTGAACTCGTGTTGCCGTGTCTATTTCTTATGACGAGAACCATGACACCACGAGCACCTCCATGTTTGATTCTGATCAGTGACTTTATTCTTGAGGGCCTTTTGAATGCGCTTCCTGGTTTTTCATTGTTCACTTTGGTGATCATCTGCATTTTCCCAGCTTGGCTAATGGGAGCTTTTGATTTAAGTTGTTCAGGTTTTATTGGAGACACGTTTTTAGTCAGTATATAATGCTTTCTAGTGGGCGGATTTTTGACATGTAACAAAATGTTTAGAAATTATATATTCAATATAAATATATAAAAAGGATTTGGCACTAAATAACCTACAAAGATCGATATGCCTTAAAACCCAACCAAAGCAGACTAGACAAATTATATATACTTAATATATATATATATATATATATATATATATATATATATATATATATATATATATATATATATATATTGTGATCCACAGACAGACTGTTTCGTTCTATCAGAACTCTTCAGTGTGGCTAGACACGCAGGACGCTTGAAGCCGGGATCGAAACCCGTCCAACTTTACGTTAGACTAAGTTTTGGACTTCTCGACCACCAAGCGGACCACGTTGGCTAAGGGAATTTTAAGGTATTTATTTTACAACAGCAGCAGCAGCAGCAGCCTTTGTTTATATATAAAGACGATTTGAAATGAAATAACCGACAATGGTTGATATGCCTTAAAAACCAACCAAAGCAGACTAAACAACGCCAACGGTCCTTGAGACTTAGCTTCAATCCCAGGTCGAGTCATACCAAAGACTTTAAAATGGTACTTGATACCTCCTTTCTTAACACTCAGTAATATAAAGTACGTATCAAGGGTAAAGTGGACGCATCCAGGGAAAGGAGTAGCGCCCTCCCCTACAACTTGGTGTATTAGCTATTGAAAAGGGAACCTTCTGATTGCCTTTGCCTACGCTCGCCAACTTTACTTAATATATATAAATGGGGATTTGGTATTAAAAAAACCTACAATGGTTGATATCCCTTAAAACCCAACCAAAGTTGACTAAACAAATCATATATACTTAAAATATATGTATAAAGAGGATTTGGCATTAAATAATTTACAATGGTTGATATAACCAAACCAAATCAAACCAAATCATATATATTTAATATATATGTATAAAGATTATTTGGAATTAAATAACTTACAATGGTTGATATTTCATAAACCCAAACGAAATCAAATCCAAATATTGAAAAAGCAAATAATTTAGCGCGTAAAAGGACTGTCAATATATTCTTAGTTTGAATCTGTTTGTAAAAAAAGTCCTTTAAATTTACAATGAATAATTGTTACTGATGTATTCTTTTATATTTCGATAATTAAAACACAAGAGTATTGTGTCTGTCAAGGATTAAAATTTAACATTCGATCAAGTCTATTAAATTACGAAATTACAATGAAATGGAAATATTTTCCGCCTAATTATTAACTTTTAATTACAGTTAATAACTCAATTTTATATAGAGACAGTAAGTGCAATCTACGTTGCCTTGCTAGGTGACACACGTATTATTACCTCTGACAATTTTTATTATTATTATGAGTTTATTTGTTTTTCATTATTATTTTTCACATCAGTTCTATCTTATGGTTTTTCATCGTTGTCAGAATAATACCAAGTCTCTTCAGAATGAACACGGCGACACGAGTTCAAATCCTGGACGAGACTGATTGCATTTCACATAGCACTAATGCCCTTGGGAAAGGTATGAATCCAATAATTCTCCCTCCAGCTATGGGTAAATAGTAGGACAGACTAGGTTCTTCAGCCTTGGTGAGGCAACTAGTCTAGGAGAAGGAAAACTCTGAATTCAAACCTGTTAAACTCCGCTTAAAAATTGACCTTGTGTCATATCCTGCCCGAGCGGAGGGGTTGGTAAATAGTACCAAGTCTCTTCAGATCTATAGTACTCTTCTAAATAGCCTTACCGATTTTAGTAATTTCAATTTAGTAGTTTTTACCCTCGTTTCGCCTTGTGGGTAGAGTGTTCACCAATGGTCTGCGAGACCAGGGTTCAATCCCAGGTCGAGTCATACCAAAGACTTTAAAAATTGTACTTGATACCTCCTTGCTTAACACTCAGCAATATAAGGTACGTATAAAGGGTAAAGTGGAGCAATCCAGGGAAAGGAGTAGCGCCCTACCCTCCAACTCAGTGTAAAAGCTATTGAAAAGGGAGCCTTCTGGTCACCCTCGACTACTGTCGCCAACATTATTTACTCTCGTTCCAAGATTCATGTACACCAAAAATACATTCGATCAATGTCACTTTTGTTCTTCAAAAAATTTTCATTTCTCTGGCAAGGTCTAAGCTTAACACGGCAAACTCTTTTGTTATTGGATGAATATATTATAATTACTCGATGCTGAGAGGTGAAATTAATGCAGATATTGTTACAGTATTGATAAGACGAATTTTGGAATTATGTAAGTTATTTCGATTATGTAATGATCCTTTTATGATGAACAACTGTTTTGAAGAGTCACCATGGCGTAGTGGCAAACGCACTGGACTGTGACATCGAAGTAAGCCAGTTCGAGCTCCTCTTACGCTATAATTTTGACTTCCAGACTAATGCTTTAAGAAAAGATTTTATCCCCTTTACCGCCCGCCAGCTGTATGTTAAATAGCTCCACTTCTGTTCTGCAAGAGGAGCTTTAGCATTCAGTAACACACGAAGGTTGATATATCATGAAATAATAAAACCAAACCAACAAACTTTTCTGTTCCTTTTAGAAATAAAGGTCAGCTTCCGCTTAGTAAAAATGTTTAGATTATTGTTATAGATTGACCCTCGACCGAGCAATCAATCAAGAGATGAACCTGTGTAAATAAGCGGAGAAAGCGGAACAATAATATAACCAGGGCACAAACGGCATGAGTCTGTTCGGGTCAGTTGGAGTCAGGGAGACAGGATGCCAGTAGAGTGAGAACCAGCTCCAGACAGAGGGCTTCGGCCCTCAGTAACCCACGGTTGAGCAACCCAGCCAAGATGAGGAAGATGTGATGCTAGGGTCGAAGAAGAATCTAGGTCAATATAGCAGTCTGTCTCCGTCTCCAGCTCATCTCTCACACATAACTAACATCACCCCTTCAAGAATAAAGAGTGAGAGATTATATTTTTATAAAGAAGCCTATTCGTTCGTTCATTGAAGTCGTCATTGTGTGTGATTGTGTTTCCGCTTATATTTGTATATGTACATGTAATATAGTATATAACAATATGTTGGAGCATTTTTTAAGTGTACTGAATTCAAAGTGCAAACATTTTTATTGCTTGTGTACTGAAGTCAATGGAAAAAAAACTCCAGCTTGCCTAAGAGTCTGGTTTCAGTTTATTTTTCAAAACAGAGGCCTGGAAAAGATGTCAATACAAATATAAATTTATAATTTTTGGAAATAAATTTCAATCGACTGTCCTTAATCAGAACCTTAAGTTATTTCAACAGAAATTATATGAACGATAATTTAGTTAATTGTCTTCTCTCACCGTGATGAGCATAAAAGACACGTCTGCTGGTTTGTTTGACACGAAGTTAATACGCTAATACCACTCATTCGTAATTGTCGAAAAGAGGGAAACAGATTATAAAAAATGAGTCAGTTGCTTTAGATAGACTTTGAAAAATAAAACGTCGCAGCCTTAATATTATTTTTCTCGTTGTCTGTTATAGTTCTCGTACGTGCTTGCTATTTCCATCTTCACATCTTCGCAGTAGGTTTGGGACTACTTCTCAGACCTCACCCAAAAAATGGGTGCCATAATTTTCAACGTCTTCTCCTCATCACATCTCGTGTCTAACTCATTTATTTTCTCTCTTATCTGTCCCACATTCCCTTTAACAGCTCCCCCGTTTGGGTTTCTTCCAACCAATCACACCAGCGGCTGATTTACAGCTAAAAGGTTTCTATTTTTAACTTGGGATGCTGCTATCATGAACGAGATTTTGAGAATCTATCGTTCCCCTTCCTTTCGTTTCTCCTTTATAATCGTGCCTCTCTCTATCTCTATCTCTCTCTCCGTCTCTCCCACTAACTCGAATTTCCCTCACGTATATACATTTCTTTTTCACCCTCATCAGTTTGAGCACATATCTAGCTAGGAAACAACTTACAAATAAAATAATCAACCGAAGTGCCTAGTTAATTACAGAAGAGCAGATTGAGCTATTTAGCTTTTTTATGGTTGCCGGTATTAAAGAAGGAAAACTCTTCATTCGAACCTGTTAAACTCCATTTTAAAATAACCTTGTGGCGCATCCCGCTTATTGAGAGGTTGGTATATATATATATATATATATATATATAAGTCAGTATAGCGTAGATATAGTGTCAACAAACCTTGATTACTGTCAGTTTCTCTGCTCTACGGTTTTCGGATATATATATATATATATATATATATATATATATATGTATGTGTGTGTGCGTGTGCGCGTACGTGCGTGTACCGAAGTTCCTTGAGAAGTATTGTGTGTAAAACTGTATTTATCAAACGAGAAATTAACAATTAATGAAACTTTAATTTTCTTCAAAATAGACCCCTGGGCATTCAGTATGCATATTCAGTTTTTCTTTTCTACCATTAAGTGTACTGCAACGCTCCCATTAATCAGAGCACGATTTTGTTGGTCTTCTAACTCTAGTGTCTGCGAGAATTCCGCACGAAAAACCCTTACGGCGATATTCACCTCGCAATTAATCAGACTTTGATAGAGTCTATGCGCTGAAATAGAAATAAAGAATACTTACAAACATGGCTGACCAGCGGTAAAATAGGTACCTCTCGGGTAGTCCTTTCAGCATTCGTTACCGGCTTTGTTAGCAGCGCCTCCTTACTGAAGCAACGAATACAATACGTATCGTCTCTTGGCCAGCGGCTAAATATGGCATTAACGCTCTGTTGGAGATATGTTTGCATGCTGGTGCTGGAAAGAGGAAGTAATCACGACGAGGCTTCTCTTGAGTAAATACAAATACAAATGAAAAGGTTACATCTAAATTAAACTGAAGTTTGCGTTAATATTCGTTTCCGTCGACGGAAAAAGACAAAATAAAATAAAAAAATCACAGGCTATCTGCTAATTCAAGAAAAACATTAGACGAAAAGTTCTGAGAAAATGTTGAATAAGTGAGTATAATTTTTTTTTTGGTTTCGGTTTCTTTTGTTTTAATGGCATATCAACCTTTGTTGGTTATTTAAAACCAAAACCCTTCTCCTAGAAGAACAGTAGTGGTACTATTTAAATCAAAACTAAGAGGATAAGAGGGTTAAAGCCTTTCACAAGGGTATTAGTCCGAAAGAGAACGTAATAGCGTGAGTAGAGTTTCAGTTTCAGTTTCTTTGTTGAATGGCATATCAAACTTTCTTGGTTATTTAATATCAAAGCCCTTCTCCTAGAAGAACAGTAGTAGTACTATTTAACCCATAGCTGGGAGGATAAGGGGTTTCATACCTTTCCCAAGAGTATTTGCCCGAAACTGAACGTAATAGCGCGACTGGAATGCGAACTCGCTTTTTACGATTCCGCAGTCCAGCGCTTTAACCATTATCCCTCGAGGACACCCTCCAAAGAGAGAAAAAGTAAATATTCTGCAGTCCATCGATTTAAGGACATCCCTCTTTTGGTTTCTGATGACATATCAACGGTTGTGGTTTATTTATTGATATAGCCATGCTTGCAGAAATATTGTCGTGGTACTGTTTAACCCATTGCTTGGTGGGGAGGATTAGAGTCTTCATAGCTTTCCAAAAATTAGTGAATCTAAAACGGGGACTAGAGTTGGAACTCTCTTACTACGAGGTAACAGTCTCGCAAGTTCGCAACTAACTCCTTGAAGAAATTAAGCGAATATGAAGAAATAGTACGAAATACATGAGTGCATACAAGTTTATATTTCAAGAAAGAGTGGAAGAAGATAAAGTGATAAAAAAAGAACGGGGGAACAAAGTATGAAAAAAAGTAGAAAGAAAGAAAAAAGAAAAAAAAATTGAAAAGAATGAATGAAAGAGAGGATTAAAAAAAAAAGAAGATCGAAACAGATCTCTGTTTAGGGGGCGAAAAATACCTTAAAATGAACTCTTCTAAAACAATTAAAAGTAAGTAAAGCTAGCGATCGTTGTCGAGGGCGATCGGAAGGCTCCCTTTTCAATAGCTACTACACCAAGGTGTAGGGGAGGGCGCTACTCCTTTCCCTGGATTGATTCACTTTACCTTTGATGCGTACCTTATATTACTGAGTCTTAAGCAAGGAGGTATCAAGAACCATTTTTAAAGTTTATGGTATGACCCGAACTGGGTTTGAACCCAAGTCTCCCGGACCATTGGCGCCCACTCTACCCACTAGGCCACTGAGCCGGTTCAAACATGTGAAAACACCAAAATAAGACGAAAGAAATCTGCTTCAGTATGTAGTTTCTTTTCTAAGTAATATTTTTTAACATTTAAGAGCAACTTAATAAATTATGGGTCGCTATGAGATAAAAAGAAACAAAAACTTCAACAAAAAATGAGGAACTGGGATAAGAATAACTTTCCTGATGAAAGCATCTGGTAATTCAATAAATAATCTTTGCCCTTTTGTCAGAAATACAGAGAAATATTGTCTATATTGATTATTCATGAAAAGTTCATTGACATTTCAATTAAATCATTTTTCTTAATTTAAAACATGCTAAAAAGGAAACTATATGACTTCTATTTCCTTGGGAATAGACAAAGTTAAACTGTGATTTTAAATACCAGATTCTTTTTCTTTGGTTTAATGGCATTTGAAACTTTGTTGGCTATTTCATGTCAAAACTATCCTTGCAGAAGGACCATAGTAGTACTTTTTAACCCATAACAAGAGGGATAAGTTATTCCTAAAGGTATTAGTTTGAAAATGAACGTATTAGCGAAACTGGAGTTCGAACGTGTTTGCTTCAATGTCCCACTCTAACACGGCAACCAATATGCCACGGTAACTCCTCCCATTTTTAATACGCAAGTAAATATACATATAAATCTTTTTTGTATTAAATATTAGATAAAATCAGTGTAGTAATCTCCTAGTTTTCTGTTTAATGGTCTTATCTTTCTGTTTTCTTTAGGGGAAATGTAGTTAGTCATATCTATACAGGTTGAATATCAAATGAAAACATGTGGGAGGATTCCAGGTAGTGTAGCAGCTAATGTGCTGTCCTGCCATATTGGAGTAAGCGAGTTCAAACTCCAGACACTCTATTTACTTCACTATTGGATTAATAATCTTGGAAAGGGCAGGTGTCCTCGTGGTATAATGATTAAAGAGATTGACTACGGAGTCGTAGTAAGCGAGTTCGAGCTCTGGTCGCGCTGTTGCGTTCGATTTCAGACAAATACCTTTGGGAAAGGTATGAATCTCCTTATCCTAACAGTTAATTAGTTCCACTACTGTTTTTCAAAAAGAATGGATATGGCATTAAATAACCCAAGATGGTTGATATGCCATTAAACAAAAAAAAAAAGCCAAACATTGGAAAGGTATGCCCTTTTTTACCCATAGCAAAGGGTTTGATAATACCGCTAGAATCCTTCAACATGTATTAATTTGGGCTTTAAGTAACCCATGAACGTTACTTCGCCCTAAACACAGAAACCAAACCGAACAAATCTGTTTATTAATTTAAAAAAAATCATTTTTGTAGTTGTTCAGTTTAATTTCTTCGTGCCATGACATATCTCTCTTAATAAATTATTGAACACATAGGCATAAACATAGAAGAGGTACTATTTAATCCATTGCTGGACATAAAAGGATTCATACTTTTCTCAAAAGTGAACCTAACAGCGCAATTGAAGTTCGAACTCACTAATCACGATATCACAGGTAAACCATTTAACCCTTATCCCACTGCAACTTACCGCCATGAAATTTTATCACCATACTTAAATCAAAAGAAAGAAAAAAAAAACACCTTATCTTTCAATAAAAGAAAACACCTTACCTTGCAACAAAAACACTAGTCTTTAGATTGACATGAAGCTTTATTAGATATATCACAATAGTGTTCAGTTAAAGTGGAGCTTTTTCCACAAAAGAAAACACCTTATCTTTCCACAAAAACACGAGTCTTTAGATTGACATGAAGCTTTATTTAATATATCACTATAGTGTTCAGTTAAAGTGGAGCTTCTTTTAAAATCGAAAGGTAGTTAATCCAGATTGATGCAAGTCTGTTGGACTTTACCATGTAAAAAAAAAAAAAAGGAAAAATAAAAAGAAAAAGAAAGAAAAATGTCAATGGTGCTGTAATAACCCCCCCCTCCGAAAATCTGAGTAAATAAATTGTCATGTTGCTTTATCAGAATATATCACAATAGTTTACAGTTAAATTGGAGCTTCGTTGATATTAATAGGTGGCTAATCCATATCGAGTTAACTATCTTTGACTTCACCTCATGAAAGAAAAAAACGGCAGAAAGAACATTACACGAGTTTTACAATAAAATGAAATTATAACTTTTTCATTAGTATACGTTGTTGTTTTTTAAATTTCAATTGCACTTATCGCAATGACTCACACTGCCATTTCGTTTAGTCGGCAGGGTTAAGAACACGTTATATCTTTTTCATAGGGTTACGACAGCTCCAAGAAGGGATTTCTAGAGTATGAAACCTGAATTTTATATCGTGGTGAGGTTTCAATTGTGAAAATCTTGGGAGTGCCGTGTCGCCTTTCTTTGCTATTACCTTCTGGTTCACTCAGAGCTTGAGTAAAAATACCTGTTTTTATATCCTATCTATTTGGACAAATAAATCTGATTAGAAATAATTCATATTCGATTGGACAGTGAGCTAAACAAACAATAAAATAAAAATACTCACATGCACTTATAATGAACGCGATTCCCTAATCACAAGGAATAAAACAACCCTAGACGAGTTGATATACCGTTAAAGTCAGTCACTCACATTGCCATTCTATGAAACTTAATAAACAGACAGAATCAAGGCAAGCTTTCGGTGAGATTCCACATATCTTAGCTAAGATTAACTGATTGAGTAGACCAGGCTGTTCTTTCTAGCGTGGTTGGTTAGTCTTGTTAGTCTTAAATAATTTTGAGAACATTTGAGTCTTACAGTAGGCTTTGAAAAATGCTTATGTATTATATAAGGATGTATCCACAAACAGAAATAAAATCATAACACTCTGAAAATGAGTTCTAAGCTGCTCTCAAATTTATAGGCACTAAATATACACAAAAAATTAAGTATATAAAGGAATATATCGACCGAAATTTAAAAAGAAGTTAAAAAAATCAACAAGAGGGTGTACCATAACTCTTGTAACAACCAGAGAAGCTTTAGTATTAAACAGATGTGTATTTGATGTGTATACAGTTGTTATTTGGGCAAGTGTACGTCCATTGTTTTTCGTTCTTTATTGAAATTATGTATTAAGGCATGCAAATTTGTTCTTGAGGAAAATATCTGTCATACATTCACTGTTTCCGTCTTTGTCTATTTAAGAATTCATGTCTCCACCGATGATTAGATAATTGTGTCTGCAAATATATAAACAAGGTAAGTATACTCCCACAGAACAGCAGTTATAGGGTCACTTAGCTCCCATCTCAAAAACATCAAAGTAAGTCGACTTAGACATGCTGGACACAACTACAAAAGTAAGGATGCATTCATAAGTGAAGGAATGTTATTGACTCCTACACATAGACGGATCATGGTGAGCCGACCAGCAAGGAGTTACATATATATAAGCTCTATGCGGACACTGGATACATTCTAAAAGACTTATCAGGAGTGATAGAAAATAGAGACGAATGGTGTGTCTTTATGTGGGTGTGATGGTAATATATATATATATATATATATATATATATAGGAAAGAGAGAGAGAGAGAGAGAGAGAGAGAGAGAGAGAGAGAGAGAGAGTGAGAGAATCAGAGAACCCTGTGATGTTAGCACGACTTGATAATGAGGATAGGGTATTTTAAATCCCAAGAACAATGACGGCTACAATAAAACATGGCAAGGAGTAATAATTGATCTAGTTAGAAGTAAATGCTGATAACTGAGTTTACAAAATTAATCTCAGAAGGGTTTAAACCATAAACTAACAAGCTTGCTCAAATGGTTTAATGATTCAATAAAGTTAGGTTTAAATCAGGAATTTGTCTGGTGTGTTTCTTTTGGGAAAATATTTCGTCTATTGGTTATGTAGTGAAGTCTGAAGGTTCTATATTTTTGATAAAAGAGAAAAAATCTGATAGGATTTAACCAGGAATCTTGTGGTATGTACTGTGAATATGTGAGAGCAAGAAAACCGGTATTATTCTGGTTAAGTGCATTAGAAGCGGTTGGGAGCGTATCTGTCTGCAGGGCGAAACTTGAAAAGATGTCTATGTTCGTAAACAACAGAAACCAACACTGAGCTTGTTGAAGCTTTGACTTAAGATGATAGACGCTTCAAACATTGTGATATGGCCGTATAGCAGGGTGTCATTTGAAGACAACCTCACGTCATGCTAATTCTTATTTCTCTTCTGCACATTATTGAGAGGTTCTGATCTGATGCAGGAAATGAAAAGGTAGAGCTTGTTCGTGACACTTCCCACTAACTAGAGTGATTCGATGATAGCTAGTTCCTTGAAAATGACCAGGTTCTTAGGGTCTCAGGCCAGAATTGTGTGTCATCTGTGGTCAAGAGGAAAACATTCTAAGCTGTCAAACGTCGTTTCGAAAGTTTGGTTCATACAGAAATTCCAGGATATCCTGAACCAATATATATATATATATATATATATGTATATGTATATATATGTATGTGTGTGTGTGTGTATAAATGTATGTGTGTGTGTGTGTGTGTGTGTGTGTGTGTGTGTGTGTGTGTGTGTGTGTGTGTGTGTGTGAATTGGAAACAGATTGGTTTTCGATCAAGTATTTAATACAGTGAGTATCGGGATTATACGATTCTCTCTCATAATTTGGAATAATACTTTAATACCACAAATTTCATGTGCCTTTTTTTTTTAAATGATGAAATAATAGATTTGAAAGACTCCGCTGTTACACACACTGAAGACATTCGTCTTGTAATCATTATTTAAGTGGGAAATGATCACGACGATTCGAGTGGGAATTATGAACTAAGCTATTGGTATTTTTCATAGTACTAACGCCCTTAAGAAAGGAATGAATCCGACTATTTTCTCTCTAGCTATAGGTAAATAGTAAATCAGACGAGGTTCTTTAATCTTAGTGTGGTAACCAGTCTAAGAGAAGGAAAACACTCAGTTTAAACCAGTTAAACTCTTCTTAAGAATTGACCTTGATTCATTTCCTGCTCGTGAGGAGGGTTTTGTAAATTTATATATCCACAACAAAATTTTATTTTGATGCCAAACAATAATACCAAAAACATAAAATGAACATTTAAGAGAGGGCAAAATTATTAATCATGAAATTATCAATCATGATTCAAGAATCAATTTTGTAACCGTTATTCTCGATTAATGCGTTTAATCATTTTTGATTGTTCCTAACGATATTGCAACTCTCTGTAAGATGTGGAAATATCTTTGAGGTTCTTCGAAATAGAAGAATTTCTGTCTCCAACGTTTCTTGTTCAAAATAGGCCGATAATATTTCAGTGAGATTTAAGTGGAGTCTTCGCGCGAGTTAAACCAATACCTTACTCCTGCTGTCATCTAAATATTTCACAATGTGTTTCGAATCATTCTCATGTTAAAACAAGCCCAGTCGGTTGGGTGTGTAGAATACTCTGAGAGATTAGACCTCTCACCCAACGAGTAATCGAGGAGTAACACTAAGTCATGTGATGGTGAAGCTCCAGTTCTGGAGCTTTGTGGACGTTGGAATATCATTTTACTGCCATTACTCCCAGGTCAACTCTGACTCCAAATGTTAGTTCCAGATAGGACTCCATCGACAGATCAAATACAACAGTTTTGTCTCTTAATTATGTCCAAATAAGTGAATGATGTTTAATTAAATTGTTTGCGTTACACAGTATATTGAACAATGTACGTATGTGGAAGCGAATATATAATACTGTTGAGAATTAACTGTGCTGAATGGCAATATTTGAAACCCTTTAACAGTGTGCAAAAATTGAATTATTAGAATGACATAGCGATACTTGGAATAATTCAACTGTGTGTAAATAAATTAGTCGTAACTATAAAAAAAAAGCTTCTAATTATTCACTTACTAATAAAATATGTATACCCATTCAATTGTGTGCAAGCAAATGATCAATATTAAAGCGAATTATTAATGTTAGCTCGAAATACTCAAAAACATTTAACTATGTGCAAACAAATACGCTCTGGCTCGTTTTAAAATGACATCTCCAAAATATGCCTTTGTAAATCACATCTGTTATATATGCATGAACAGGACATGAAATGAAATAACCTAGGAGGGTTGACAAGCCATAAAACCCAACTAAACAGAGCCCAGACGGTTTGGTTGCTGTATCTCAAAGGAATAAGAATATGCTGGGTTGCCGAGGAATAAGAATATGCTAACTGCTTTGCAGAGGAATAAAAATATGCTAACTGTGTTTGCCAAGGAATAAGAATATGCTGTGTTGCCGAAGGAATAAGAATATGCTAACTGTGTTGCCGAGGAATACGAATATGCTAACTGTGTTGCCGAAGGAATAAGAATATGCTAACTGTGTTGCCGAGGAATACGAATATGCTAACTGCGTTGCCGAAGGAATAAGAATATGCTGTGTTGCCGAGGAATACGAATATGCTAACTGTGTTGCCGAGGAATAAGAATATGCTAACTGTGTTGCCGAAGGAATAAGAATATGTTAACTGCTGTGCCGAGGGATAAAACTATGCTAATTGCGTTGCCGAGGAATAAGAATATGCTAACTGCGTTGCCGAAGGAATAAGAATATGCTAACTGCGTTGCAGAAGGAATAAGAATATGCTAACTGCGTTGCCGAGGAATACGAATATGCTAACTGCGTTGTAGAAGGAATGAGAATATGTTAACTGCGTTGCTGAAGGAATAAGAATATGCTGTGTTGCCGAGGATTAAGAATATGCTAACTGCGTTGCCGAAGGAATAAGAATATGCTATCTGCGTTGCAGAGGGGTAAAACCCCGGAACGAGTGTGTAGGTTATGACACAAAACCATTTGATGGTGAGACTCTAGACTTAGAGCTTTAGGTAATGTGGGGTACCACTTCAATGCTATTACTCCCATGTCTACTCTGACTTGGGGTGGGCGTCTCTGGTAATGTAATGGTCAGCAAGATAGACTAGCAAACCTATCCGAGTAAGTTCAAGTCTTATTGGGTGCCCCCTTTATTGTTTCACAGCTAAGTAAAAGCTTAGTAAATTACCACTCTGACCCGGAGCTGAAGTACTTGATAACGTCCTATAAATGGGCTAAATTAAATTGCTTGCGCATATAACAGTGTGTTAACAAATGACTGATGCTAAATTGAATTAGTAGTTTTACATAGCAATACTAGAAACCATTTAACCGGGAGAAAACAAAGGAGCAATGTTAAATAGAATTATCAGTGTTGAATAGCAATACTTAAAAGTCTTTGACTGTTTTATGCAGCTTTTAGAAGAGATTCAGTTTTTCTCTTAAGGTTTCCTTTTAGAAGCAATGTCTAAAACATCTCGTGTAGTATTTTGCAAGTTAGTCTTTAGAAATATGCATATAATTGTTTTTCTTCCAATTTCCACTTCTTAGTTATTGGTGTCATGTTGTTTATATTGTCTTGGCCTTGTCGCAGTAATTAGTCAATCTTTGCTCTTTTGATGTTGTCCTCAAGTCGCTGTATCGATGAATCGACGTTATCGTCAATTCTGGTGAATACCCTTCCTCCTTCTTTTCTTGACACCTATATGACATCGATCGGATGCATCGTCATTACGTTTCTTGTTCTCTGAGTCATTCTTAAAGTTCTTCCCTCTTCCATTTCAAGAATGGTATCTTACTGAGTATCTTAATAGGTTTTTATATCTTTGATGAGATTCCTGCAATAGTTTTTGGTTTTGAGACGTAACTCTTTATACATTTTTCTTTCATCTTCATTTGTTTGATGGTGTCCGGTTCAAATATCCTCAATTACTTATTATTATTATTAATATTAGTATTAGTATTATTGTAACTCTTCGTGAGTTCTTCATATTATTTTTTACAGATGGTATCTCTCTGGAGTCTGAGTGACAGCAAGTCATCTCAGATCTCCTGGAATCTTCTTATTTCTTGGTTGTGTTTTATGGCACATCAACTCTTGGATGTCATTTTATGCCAAATTCTATTTATATCTAACTATAAATATATATATGATGCGAAAAATAATTTGTAATATTATCTTTAAATGAGCCAAAGCTCATTCGTTTTCACACAGTTTGGTCAAGGATTAATGTTTTCAAGTATTGTCATGTGATATTAATAAATCAATTAAACATTAGACCTTTCTTTGCGCTCATTTAAATGGTTTTAAGCATATGAAATGATAAAATATTTCTATTTGGATCTCAGATGGACCTTAACAGGTACACTGCTGGTCAGAGTGGACCAAGATGTAATGACAATGAAGGGGTACTCTATATTGGTCCAAGCTCCAAAACTGGAGCCTCACCATCATATGATTTATTTTCATATCCAGAACATTAGAACTGTAGAGATGCAGTCGGCTTATTCAACTGCTACAGCCAAGTTGGCTGTGAAATTTTCCGAGTATTCAAGCGGATCTCAACAATGCTCAATTCATCCTCTGATTACACGTTCCTTCATTACTTTTATTCCAAGCCTTTGAAAACTGCTATATACGGTTCAAACAATCATTATCATCAACGTAACCCTCAAATTCCACACCTATTATTATTATTATTATTATTATTATTATTATTATTATTATTATTATTATTATTATTATTTACCCATTAGAGTTTTTCACATCAGCATTAGCTGATGGTTGTTCCCTGGAGTGATAGCAAGTCTCCTTAAGTTTCCAGGACTCTTCTCAGTATTCTGGCCGTTCTCAATAATATAGTAGTTTGGATGGTCTCCACTCGTCTGCCAACTTCCAAGTCATCCAGTCCCTTTAGTAATCTTTTGGTCATTGCACCAAAAGCAACAATTACCATCGGTATAATTGTCACTTGCATGTTCCGCAGTTTTTTTCAGTCCCCTATCAAGGTCGAAGTACTTATCCTTCTTTTCACATTCTTTCAGTTTTATTCTGTGGTCAGCCGGGACAGCAAAGTCGACAATTTTGCAAGTTCTCTTTATTATTATTATTATTATTATTATTATTATTATTATTATTAATATTATTATTATTATTAGCAGCAGTAGCAGTAGTAGTGATATAATTATTGAGGAATACTTTTTGTAATGTCTTTAAAAACCTGGAGAGGTATCTAGAATAGAATTTTTCTGTCAACCTGTTCAATTTTTATTTATCTTGCATTTTATTTCGAACAGCATGTGTCGATATGTTTCATTGCCTATCGTACATAAGTGTCTAACAACTTCAATACTCATTAAGATTTCACTTTCTTAGTTTCAAGACCGTACGGTATCATTCATGTAGGAGGAAATAATGAAAACAGAGATATGTTAGGGACACAAATTAAAAAAACAAAAACAAAAACAAAAACAAAGATAGGGTAAGTGCAAAAAAAAAAATGAGAAAACAAACGCAAAAATATCTCATGCAGAATAACACGAGATTTGTGTCGAAGTATATCGATAATCGATTGCTTTCTTCAAAGCAGCAAGAATGCTATAATCAGAGGTCTTCATCTTGAAATGAAAGAAATATGTTTTCACGGCACATCTACTGAGGACATTGCTTTCATCTAACGTGGTGACGAACAAGACTGAATTGGACTTGATTATTTGAATAAGTAAAGATGACGAAAATTTCATGCAATCGATCAATGTGACTGAAAGTAGAAACATATTTTTTGTATATACAGGGGAAGAATTTTCAGTGGTTCAAAGGAGACAGAAAACCGAACTCTCCCACCAAGAATGAATTGTAATCTTGTTTGCAGTTTGTTATTCAGGCCAGTCTGCTTGAGCTTCTGAATAAGTCCACAGCATCTTGTAAATGGGTAAGACTCCTCCCAAGGGCACTCCTGGATATGACACTAAACTGAATACGATAATCAGTTTCTTCCTATATCATCATTTTAACTGGAGTAGGCTTTCTTGCGTAGAGTAACTAAGATATTTTGGTGGTTATGTTATGATCGAGACGAATGATTGTCAATGTTGGCAGAATTAATGGTTCAATGATTGTAGTCAGGTAAGATTAGCTTAAAATAGCTTCAGTTGTACAGAAGACTGCTCTCCTTCTCACTTCCCAAGAAAATATCAGGAACTTGCGCTTAATTGTAAATGGAAGAACTCTTTTGCAGCAAACAAAATCTGTACTAGATGCATGTATTCATTTGTCGCAGATGGGTGCCACTATTTGCAATAAACATCAATCAGCCTCAAGGTTTAAAAACCCTGTCTTTATTTCATCTATTTCCAGCTACTTTGTGACAACAACTCACGTCTGTATACTACACACAAAAATTCAGTTGGCAAGCCTATCTGGGTATTAATTTATCCACTGTGACTGGAGTTCAATAACCACCCTGTTACATTTGCATAGCATCATTAGAATACTGACTGAAGATTTATTGCATGTATTCCACACAACAATTCTCAGGACTGAACCCTGTTCTCATGGGTAGTATGAGACTAATGTCAGTCACTACTTCTAGGTCTAGAGAATATGGTATGGAGAGAATTGTAGAAATAAGAATATTTGTTATATGAATAAATTTGAATGTCTTTCCTGATAACAACTTTATGAGGTTTAATGAATGAGATAACAGTCAATGTCATATAAACTCCCAAGGACACGGAATGCAAAATAAATATTGTCCTATTCTTATTCTTTATTCCTAGAAAACTAACCTGGTCTTGTGATAAAAAAGCAAAATAATAATCATAAAATAAAATAAAAAAGATAATAATCATGAAACAAAAAATAATTGTCATGAGATAAAAAAAAAAGCAAAATAATAATCTTAAAATAAAGAAGCCAAAAAAACATGATAATGGAAATCATACAAATCAACATATATTCAAGATATAGGGGGAAATCCATTTTTGTTGTATAAATTCCTTTTTCATTACAGGAATTCTTTCACAATACTTAGCGTCTCTGTCGTTTTCTATCCCTATTTGCTTCATTTTCACTTTTATTCATTGTCTTTGAATTTAATAATTTGCTATTTTCATTCTCTCTCTCTCTTCTCTCTCCCTGTCCTCCTCCTCTCTCTCACACTCTATCTCTTTAGCTAATATCTTCTATCAATGATATTTCCGTCTATTTTTCGACTTCTTTCACTTTGTATATATTACTTCCCCTTTCCTTTTTTTTTTATTTTCTAATAATAACATTCATTTATTGATATCTCTTAATCCTTTCTCTCTCACTTACTGTTTCTATTTTTTTACGTATGAATCTACACTCTTTTTCCGTGTCATTCAGCAATTTTCTTTCTTTCTTTCTTTCTTTCTTTCTATCTTTCTTCTCTCGTATATCTTTATCTCCACCTTTTAAAAATCTTTCCTTTCTCAACCTTTTTTTTTTATCTATCTATTTCTTATTTTTGTCTCCATTCAACTTCTTTTTTCAATCTATTATTTTACCTTTTTTTTTTATCATTCTATTTTCTATTCTTTTTTTTATCACTCTCATCATTCAGAGTTTTCTTTTATTTCTCTATCGTTTTTTTTTGGAACTGAGAGTTTCGCCATAATGTAGAAATAGTCCATAAAAATGGCGGAAAATATCAACATAAAACATAAACATAAATTGCTATGAAAAAATGACGTCAGTAAAAAATAATTACTTGGGCGAATCAAATGTTTTGCAATATTTTTAGACACAATTGAACAGATTCTGATGAGTTTACAGTGATCATGAAGATAACGACGTGTACCGAACAGTAAATTGTTAAACTTATCTGAAACTTTTTGGGTGCTTCTCGAAAGATTAGCTTCCATGGCAGCGGAAACTAAGGTTTTTGGTTTCCATGACCTTGCCTGATCGGCTAGTTTCTTGTAACCCAAGCAAGATTTCTTGAACCAACCGTTAACTTCACCTTTTGCACAATAAATATTTTCGAATATTTCCACGTCAATATGGCCTGATTTGAACTCGTAAAGCCTAATTTCCGAAATTCGATAATACTGCATGGTCGTCTGAGCGGCTATTAAATCTCGCATTGAGTAAAACAATGCGTTAACACACCAACTAGGAAAAGGCTATAAACCACAACGGTTATGTTCCACAAATTGAACTGCATTCGTCACGTGATATACATGCCATCTACGAGCATGTACCAAAATATTGCAAAACTTTGGACCCATTCTAGTAATGCTATAAATGCCGATTTTGTCTCACGTAAACTATTAAAAATAATTAGCTTCCAAAAAGAGGACTATCAGATAAATTATAGAATGGCTAAAAAATAAAATAAAATGTCTCTTAAAGAAAGAGGATCCAAACCCTCAGTTCTCTAACTGATCTAAGGGGGATGACGGGACAAGAATTTTCACTAGTTGATGACTTATTAGATCTTCAAAGCAGCTGAGGCCGCCCGAGTTGGATACCTCACCTTTTCTCACCTTACTTCAAAGTTACCACAGTTTAGATAACATTTTTCATTTCCAACAGGAGACATGGAGAAAAAAAAACTTTTTCGAGTTGCGTAATATGTAAACGAAACCTTTTACAACTCAAAGCTTAAAACGCCTCCAGGGAAAAAATCTCTTTCTAGGGAATATTGGTAACTAAAAGAGTGAATAACGAAGAAAAACTGTTGCTTTCCATGTCTGGAATGTTTTTCTTTGAAGAGAAATTATTGCAAATTTTTTCCAAGTTAGTTCCCGGAGAGCGGTTTACGCGTGTTAGTTAAAAGATTATGACTTCTCTTCAATAATCGTGATTATATTTACTGTATAAAATAATATCTATTCCTTAGGCTAGTTGTGGCACAAGGCCAGAAATACATTGTGATAATGGAAATTACGAGTAATGTCCGTGTTTTATCTTAGTAAGGAAGAGATACACACCGAAAGAGAGTTAACTATTCATTAACTGAAGTGGTACAGTCCGACAAATATTATAAGTCTCGTGCTGTGGGTGTTACGACCGAAGTTGGTCTTACTACTGACCGAGATTTTACAGAACGAAGATCTTTCAGTACCAACGAGGTTAAGAAAAACGACGTCTTTTATACGTCCGAGATACCGGAAGTCACGTGGTACGAACCACTGTACAGCAGATTGGCTGAGTTTAATTTCTTATCAATGAGATATATATACAAATGTAAGAAGTGTTGGTTGGTTGGTTGTTTTATGGTATATCAACCTCTGTATGTTATTTTATGCCAGATCCATTTTTATGCAGATAGTCAGTTCTATTCAAAAAAAATAGTTTAGCATGAGTACACTGTTTAATTATCAAAAACATTTCTATTTCAAGCTATTCAGTTTATTCAAACAGTTCTAATTCATTTTTTTTTTATAAATATCGATTTTGTTTACACTCAGTTAAATGTCAAAACAGTTCTATATTAAACAATTCATTTTAGTGTAAGCACAGTTCCAATGTCAAAAACAGTTCGATTTCAAACAATTCAGTTTACCATAAGCACACAGTTTAAATGTAAGTACAGTTTAATAGTCAAAACCATTTCTATTTCAAGCTATTCAATTTAGTCAAGTCGTTTGAATTCAAACAATTCAGTTTAGCATGAGTATGAAGTTTGTTCTATTTAACCCCTAGATAGGACCGTATCAGGTGCTACCACTACGGGCTAGAGAGGACCTCGGAGCAATAGCAATGAAGGGATGCACCGCATTCCCCAAAGCTCCAGCATTATTGGAACCTCACAATCAGATTGTTTAGTGTCATATCTAGGACACTTGTTTGGTGGTGAGTCTTACCCCTCTGCAGAGGTGCAGTCGGTGTATTCAGCTCCAGCCGACTGGGCAATGTAAGAAGTGTTATTGAAATGGCAGTATATGAGTTTATAAATGAAAGAAACAGGTAATAATCTACTCTATTGTCATATAAAAGTAATTCGGTCGACACTGTGGATTCTTTAAAGCAAGTTTTGGATCAACTGTATTTAAAAACGTATTTCTTTGATCAAGAAAGTGCTCAAATACTTACCAGCAGAGCAGGATACAACCAAATATAACGTCTTATATAACTTCATCCGGTCGGCTTCCTAACATATAGTTTCTACATTAAAAATGAAATTGTCTGCTGAAACGCGACCGCAAATGTGCGAAGGAAATAGCTATTAAATCCTGAATATGCCCGGTACAATGCAAAGAATGTGCGCATGAAATAGGAAAGGATGGAGGAAAGAGGAAGTAAAAAGATAAAATGAAACAAAAGATATCATAATATAAAAATTAGTAATAAACTGGCCCAAGGATATAGCGAAAGATAAATCAAGTGTATTAAAAAGAAAAATGACCGTATTGATAGATTTATGATAAAAAATCAAACACTAATAAGTCAATTCACAGAAAATCTTGAAGAGAAATAACGCTAAAAAAAACTGTTTAACACAGATTTCAATGTAGGAAGAAAAATACTACTACTACTACTACTACTACTACTTTTAGGTGGGGTCCCATTAGTAAAGTGGCTAACTCACTAGAGTGAGACATCGAAGTTAGTGACTTGCTCTGCTATATTCACTTTTGGACTAATAAGCTTGGGAAGGGTATGGATTAAAAAGTACGATTATTGTTCTTCTCATAGGATGGTACTGAGAATTGATAACCTGAAGGTTGATACGCCATTAAATAAAAGAAACCAAACTAATATATATATATATATATATGTGTGTGTGTGTGTGTGTGCGTGTATATAATTTGGTGTCGTCTGGTTTATATATATATATATATATATATATATATATATATATATATATATCCAGGTAAAGGCTTAGTGCCCTCTCCAAACCTCTGTGTTGTAGCTATTGAAAAGACAGCCTTCGGTTGCCATCGATTACGGCCAGCTTATATATATATATATATATATATGTGTGTGTGTGTGTGTGTGTGAGTATAAATAAAGCATCTCGTCTCAATATGTATGCACGATCAATTAACTATACATATCTTGTAATTAATTGAAAATATCATTTGATTAAGATTATATGAGATAGTCTGTAGATTCATATGGGTTTACATTTGTTTAACGCTTTGAAAATATAACAAATTGTCATTCAATTATATTGCTGAAATAAATCTTTCCCTTTATCTAACAGGACCAATGTTTATATATATATATATATATATATATATATATATATATATATATATATATATATATATGTGTGTGTGTGTGTGTGTGTGTGTGTGTGTCTATTTCTTTTGTTTAATGGCATACCAACTTTCGAGAAATATTTGATGCCAAAGGAATTCTTGTGGAAGGAGATTAGTGCCACTTATTAATCCTTAACTGGAAGATAAACATGTTCATAACTTTTCACAATAGTCTTAGTCCTAAAGTGAACGTCATAGTGTTATTAGAGTTCCAACTGGCGTATTACAGTTTTGCTGTTCAGCATGCTATCCATTATACCACTAGGACTCTACCCTATATACATGTAGCGACAATCGCAGTGTACAAGTTGACATAAAATATTTTGACTCAATATTCTATGTTAGAATCTGTATAGGTCGATCTCGGCATATACGGTGGGATACTGGTAAAATATAGGAAACATGCAATCCTTCACATTACAGTCTATATCAATATGATCTCACCACCTATTGCACTATCATGGATTTGTGCTGATAAATAACATTGCATAGCTGTCCAACTGGGTGATGTGACTTTCCGTTTGGTGTTTACAGAAAATGTTCCATCTGTTGGAAACGGCGTGTTATAATATATAATAGATTATTTATATTACTTTTATTTTCTTATTTGAACCTGTATTTACTTGTTAAGTATGTTTACCAAACACAGTTTAAAGCTTGAAATATGTGTGGTAGTCTGCTGGAGTTACATTAAGTAGTGAATGTCGATTCGATCGTTAGATATACTGTCCTCCTGGTTGACGAGTCTGTGGTAAAGGAATTTAGCCATTCTGAATAAGTCAACCCTTTGATTTTTTTCAGCATTAAAACGTCACCGTAAACTACAATTTACAGTATATATATATATATATATATATATATATATATATATATATATATATATATATATATATATATATAAGCGTATATAATAAGAAAAGCTTTTGCAAAAAAGAGTGCTCGATGCTAAGATGGAAGGGAAGGCATGAAAGCTGAAATTCTTCATAATTATGAACACTTGATGTCTGGTATGTGAATTTTGACACGGTGTACACCAATATCAGACAGAAATGTGAGGAAAATGCCTAATCAGTCGTTTAAATAGGGAACACACACTCACACACGAAGAATTTTCTTAAGTCAGATGGCAAGAAAATAAATAATGAAATTAGTGAGGTGATAAATAATAGCAGAGAAGTGTCAACATGCTTATGCATTTTTTATTTAGTGTCAGGTTTTCCGTATTTCTGTGGATGCATAAATTTTCTTACAGTCGTCGGGAGCTGTAGAATACACTGATTGCTTCTCTGCAGAAGGGCAAGAAACCCCCATCGACGAGTGTCCTAGATATGACACTAAACAATCTGATGGTGAAACACCAGTAATGATGGGGAATGTGGAGTACCCCTTCATTGCCGTTGTTTTCATGTCAACTTTGACCCGGATTGGTTGCAACTGACAAGTTTTAAGGGTCAAATAGAACTGTTTGAGATTTAAACTGTGCAAACAAATAACTTATGCTTAATATAATTGTTAGAAATAAAACTGGTTGAACATTTAAATGCGTGTAAATAAATGACTAATGTTAAATTGAATCGTTAGTGATACATATCAGTTCTAGAAACCATTTAACTGTGTGCAAACGAATGGGTTTTATCAAATCGAATAATTAGTGTTAAATAGCAATACTTGTATCCTCTTCGCTGTGTAAAAACAATTGTTTAATATTGAATGGAATAATTTTTTGATAGCAATACTTCAACCCATTTAACTGTGTAGAAACAAATGACTAATAGTACGTAGCGGTGCCCGTGGTGTAATGGTTCTCGACGTAGGAAATGAAAACGGCGACACGAGTTCAAATCCTGGACGAGACTGATTGCATTTCACATAGCACTAATAGGTATGAATCCAATTGTTCTCCCTCCAGCTATGGGTAAATAGTAGGGCGGACTGATTTCTTCAGCCTTGGTGAGACAACTAGTCTAGGAGAAGGAAAACTCTGAATTCAAACCAGTTAAACTCTGTTTAAAAATTGACCTCGTGTCATATCCTGCACGAGTGGAGGGGTTGGGTAAATAAGGATCAATACTACATAGATACTTGAAACCAATTATCTGTGAGTCAGGCAAATGTATTTACACATCATATATTTCTAATGTATATGTACAAATAGAATTGACATTGAATAAGGTACAATTGTTGATATACCCTAAAAACAAACCATAGCAAACCTATTTTATGATTTGAGATTTTACAGCGTCATCTTTTATTTTCCAAATATGTTTGTGTTGGGTATCATCCACCTTTTTCCTCACAATGAACTAGTGCATCTGCCATATATAGCAGTAGCTACTAATACCAGGGCAGACTAGAAGGTGAAGAGCAGCTTCTTATAGGAATAGTCTTAGAGCGTTGGAAACTGGAGATCGCACTAGATCACCTTACTTGCTACCGTAATAACGGAAGCCCATACTATCGTTGGACTATATCTTTATTCTGTATTCACTAATCCTATGTTCTTGTCTACTAATAGTCTCTCTATTGTACATACTTTTTCCTGAGAATATATCTCTATTTCCTCTCATATCGTGGTTTGTCCTTTATTTAATATTACTAGCGTTCACTCACCAGAACGCAACAGTTTGTATAGAGTTTTACTGATGTGTTTTTTTCCGTTAGTAAAAATAAATAAATAATGTATGGGTGTTATTCGTAGACATGCACCAATACCCACATCATGGTATTCCCAAACGCATATGTCTGCCATTTGGGAGCACTTGTTGAATATATATGCATGCTGAGTAACCTATTCAAACCGTTTGCTTGAGTTCTGAATAGGACTTGGTATAAGCACATCATCGTCTTTGAAATTGTAATCAATTCACAACGTTCCATTTTATAAAAACAGGGAGAGAGAGAGAGAGAGAGAGAGAGAGAGAGAGAGAGAGACAGAGAGAGAGACAGAGAGACAGAGACAGAGAGACAGAGAGAGAGAGACAGAGAGACTGAGAGAAAAATTAAACGTAAATTAGAAATATTCAGGAAGTCATTCATTTGAATAATGTATAATGCTCTTTTTTTACCTCCTCCCAATTTTGTGATCTTTTTCTTTTGAAAATTTCATTTTGTACATTTTACCGATGATTGACTTTGAAGAAATGTCGGTCGAAAAGCGACGGCGTTTTATATTTGTCTTGATCGATTTTCCCTATTTTACAAATTATTTCTATCTATCTATCTATCTATTTATCTTATATTACTTGGTTTTATGGTGATATAAAAACCATTGATCATTTCTATTCTTATCATTTCTACCAATCAATTCATCATGTCAGTTTCTTTCTCTACCATCTCTTCTTTTCTTCTCTACTTGTTCTTTCTTCCATTCTTTTCATTTAAAGCAGACGATAAGCATCCGACATATAAAATTAGCACGTTATCTCTGGATCCCTTTATTTGTTTGTTTTGATGTATGGCGTTATCTCTTGATCTCTCTTTTACTTTCTTTCATATTGTATTTGTTTTTTATTACTCTCTGATGTATACCATATATTTCTTTCATTCTTTAACACAATAAAACCGGTATAGTCATTTTATCAAACGTGATAAAAGCGTATAACATTCAAACACATCCATTTTGCTATCATATATTATGTAACTGTTTCATTGAAGTTTCCAATAGAGTTTCCGTGGTGTACTATCTAAAGTGCTGGATTGCCTCTTCGATTGCGGACTTATACACTTAGGAAACACATCAACCTCCAACCCTCTTTACTATGAGTTGAAAAGTATCACAGATGTTTTTTCTAGAATGATGGTATTGGCATTTAATAGCCTATGAAGGTTGATTTGACATTAAACAATGAAATAAACACTTCAGTGACGTTTACCTATTTACCAACCCCTCCACTCGTGCAGGATATGACACGAGGTCAATTTTTAAACAGAGTTTAACTGGTTTGAATTCAGTTTTCCTTCTCCTAGACTAGTTGTCTCACCAAGGCTGAAGAAATCAGTCCGCCCTACTATTTACCCATAGCTGGAGGGAGAACAATTGGATTCATACCTTTTCCAAGGGTATTAGTGCTATGTGAAATGCAATCAGTCTCGTCCAGGATTTGAACTCGTGTCGCTGTGTTCATTTCCTACGACGATAACAATTACACCACGGGCACCTCCAAATTTTTGTTGTTTATTTAATGTTTACTGGCTCGTTATTTATCTATTCGTTAATTTTTTAACCTGCAATTGACGTTCACGTAAAACAAATTACGAAACGTCTTTAAACGGTTAGAATCGGCAAAGATTTTTGTATCTAACTGTATTTATATATAGAAGAAACTTTTAGATTCAATATTCAGTCGGATTTAATCTACTACTACCATTCCACAGCTGCAGAAAATGTCACTATGCTTAAGTGCACACGCATGTGCACCAAAGCATACGGAGCACATGCACATATTCATTACTGATTGGAAGGACATGGCTGACTGCAGAAACGAACATACGCCCTAAACGTTGCACAGAAGGTAATAATTTAAAATTATCCGCATAAATATTTTATATATGTTTACTTTTAAAATATGTGTGCAAGGGTTCCCGGCATTTATAACATGGATATATGCATGGATACATCCATTGCCTCAAGATATACCTAATCATTTGCAGATTTATGTGTGCGTATGCAGATTTTCTTGTGTGTGTGTATATGCCAAAGTGCACACGTATGTGCGTTCGTCTTCAGATTTGTAAGTTTTGCAACATATTAATATTTGTATGCATTAATAACAGATTGCCTTTGCGTATTCATAGTATAATGGTGTCATATATTTAGATTCACATAGAATACACAATCTGCTTATATATATATATATATATATATATATATATATATATATATAAGCAGATTGTGTATGTTATGTGAATCTAAGTATATGACACCATTATATATATATATATATATATATATATATATATGTATAAGACTTTTGATTTTATCATACAACGTGTGAAAACGCGTGCGATACTCAGCTCCATCAGCCACAAATCAGGGGTGATTCCATATTTTCGTTGGTTTTATATATGTAGATTCACATAAAATACACAATAATCTGCATATATGTATGAATGGGTAGAGTATTCGCCAATGGCCCAGGAGAACGGAGTCTAATCTTAGGTCAACTCATATCAAAGACTCAAAAATGGTACTTGATGTCTCTTTGCTTAATACTCAGTATCATAAGGTACGGACCAAGAGTAAAGTTGAGCAATCAAGGGAAAGGAGTAGGGCTCTCTTACTCTGTAGTATAGTTACTCATGAAAAGGGAGCCTTCGTTTCGCCCACGACTACCCTCACCAACTTTAGTTACTTTAGTGAAAAAACAAAATATTCAGATAATGTATTTTTTTTATAATTGATATCATACCAAAATTTTTTTTAAAACCATCTTTAGACAGGTGTTCATAATACCTCATCTCCAAACTACTATCAGATTAAAAAAATTGAAAAAAAGGAAAACAAAATTTAACGTTCTATTATCTCTGCACGCAATAATTTTTGAAATATAGTGAAGTTACAAGTGTTTGATTTTTTTGTTTCATAAAGGCTAATGTCTTTGTTATGAATTTTAAATCGAATATAAAAATAGAATAATGAATTACAAAAACATGTCAGTATAAATGATATCAATAACACTTTCGACCAAAATCTTCTTCTTTTATCTGGCGCAGACAGACACCCCAGCTAGTCTCTCTCTCTCTCTCTCTCTATATATATATATATATATATATGTATATATTGGAAATGTGTGTGGCGTTGGAAATGAACTCGGCGAGCCGATGTTAAAACATGCCCTTGAGAAGAGTGATTTCACCTCTACCCCAAGGAATGGCCAAACACTAAGACAAACTAGACTCTTTAACCTCGTTCAAGCAAATGCTTTAAGTGAAGAAAATTTTGAAATTTAAACCTGAGATGATTATAAAACATTTTTATAATCATATATATTTATTTGAATAACATCATAAAAATGTAACCAAATTTTTAAGGTGCGTCGATAACAATGTTCGTATCCAGGTCCAGATATCCAAACTTGCAAGTACAATATCCTACATATAAAGAAAAAGTATTATCCATCTGATTTTCAATTCCACACAGTACTTACTCACTTTCGACTCCAAATTCCGCGACGAAAGTCTCTAGCCTTGAAGAAAGGAGAACGTTGAATACTAATTCAATACAATTACTCTCAGGTCGACTCTGACGCAGAGTGGAAGTACCTGTTAGGGTCCCATTCATTGTCAAATATATAAATAAAAAAGGGATCAATGGTCCGGATTCCAAATCTACACAGAACTACCTCACTTTTGCTCATGCACCAATAGCTACCCTATCCATTCCTCAAAAAAAAAAAAAAAAAGCAACAGTTTTTATGCAGAAGACAGAAACTTATAGGTTAATGACTTAACACTGTAATTCTTATGCAAATGACACTTCCATTTCTCAGGTTACACAGATTTCGTTTGCAGAGTGTCATAGACAATTACTCTTTACGTACTAAACTCAGCCTAATGGCGCTCGTCTCGAGCAACCGTCCGCTTCTCAGCTAAGTAAGGACGGCAACCCAACGGGAAGGCAACTCTTTTTATTCCACTTTAACGAAATCGGGGGTTGTCTTTGAAAAAAGTATTTGATTGACG
This sequence comes from Sepioteuthis lessoniana, assembly GCA_963585895.1. Taxonomy (NCBI): domain Eukaryota; kingdom Metazoa; phylum Mollusca; class Cephalopoda; order Myopsida; family Loliginidae; genus Sepioteuthis; species Sepioteuthis lessoniana. The sequence goes on along the minus strand of OY757928.1, from coordinate 49,165,084 downwards.
ATTTTCAACTTCTTTGTTCCTGAATTTTTTAAAAAGTTATCAAAACAAATAAAAAGTTGTCCATCGAAATTTGGGGAGCATAGAATGATTATAATGATTTAACCTTCTCTTGGGTTTGTTGCATTTCAGTCTTTGAAATTGAAAGCGATTACATTTTTTCTGATTTATATTTAAATGCATTTAATGTATTTTTGTTTTATCTTACCGAGAAAAACGTAATTACTTTCCCAATTGCATAATATTAGGTTTGGTTTGGTTTCTTTGTTTAATGGCATATCAACCTTTCAAGGTTATTTAATGCCAAAGCCATTCTCCTAGAAGAACAGTAGTGGTACTATTTAACCCATAGCTGGGAGAATAAGGGGGTTCATACCTTTCCCAAGGGTATTTGCCCGAAAGTGAACGTAATAGCGCGACTGGAATACGAACTCGCATACTACGATTCCGCAGTCCATCGCTTTAACCATTACACCACGAGGACACCCCTGCATAATATTAGTAAAGTTGTAAAAAATTTGAGATATCTACGTGAAATAAGACTCGGAGTAAATGTCAGAAAAAGAAGAAAACAACTTTAAAAAATCCGTGTCAACATCGATCTGACGAACCACTCGCGGTATCTCACTAAAAAGTATTGGTTGACAGTCTAGTCACGCTGGCTGTTTCGATAAATGTGAGTTCAAATGAACTGGATACCTCTCGATCGAGTTTTGCCTGACTAAATTTAGAGATAAAGGCTTTTATCATTCGCATCCACGGTTTTTGGAAAAATCATGAGGAGCCATCGCTGTGAAGCAATCTTTAAGACGCTATTTTGGCAGTGAATTTGATTCTCATTGGGTTCCACCTTCATGGGCTCTTCTTTATAAAAATCTATCGAAACTTGCGTTTAATATTAGCATTGTGATTAGTTTTATCTATTTTAATTAAACACTTAAAATTTGATAATCGTAAATGTTTGTCACAGGAGATTTTTTTAAAAGTGCTTCAGTCCAAATTTGAACCGACCTTGCTGATGTTACTTATTCGAGATAAGGACAAATGTATATTAAATTTTCTTGAAAATAAACACGGAAGATTGCAATTTAAAAACTCAACAAAAATAAGTTTCATTAAAAGTTAATTTCACTTAAATTTAGCATATAAAACTGAAAACTAGCCAAGAAGAGACATATTTTTATTAGATTAAATATAGTTATTAGTATTAGATAGCAATACTTGAAAGCGTTTAACAGTGAGTGAGCAAACGAACGAATAATATTAAAAGGAATAATTAACATTAGATAGCAATACCTGGAAAATATTTACCGGTACATAAACGAATCAACAAAATCAAACTAAATTATTAGCGTTACTTAGCAATACTTGAGCCTATTTAAATATGTGCAAATGAATCAATATTTAAAAGAATTATTAGTGTTAAATTACAATACGTGAAACAATTGTTCTCTGTGCGAACGAGAGGAAAATTTTGTATAGAATTATTGGTGTTGGTAAGCAACCCTTGGAATCCTTTTTAGTGTCCAAGGTATAGCATTAAACAACATCTGATGGTGAGGCTTCATTCCTGGAGTTTGGAGAATGAATAATACAACTTTATTATCTTTACTCTCTAAGCCGGAGTGGTAGAGCCTGTTAAGTACCCAACTAAGGTTCAAATGAAACTGCTTTATTTTTGCTTGAAACAATCATTAGTTATTTGTAACTATACGCCTGTGTGCAGGTTCTTTGTATTAGGGAGGAATGTTTGATAACTAAAATTATTAATACGTAAGACCATTTAGTTGTTTGCAGACACAAATTGATACTGATCAGAATTATTAGTGTTAGGATTACTTGAAACCATCTTATTGTATGTAAAGCAAATGAGCTCTTGTCTTTTGAAAACCTAAAAAGTACTCACTATTTGCTTACAAAGTACATATAGTAAGTAAGTAAAGTTGGCAACTATAGTCAAGGGTGAGCTGAAGACCCACTTTTCAATAGCTACGACACCTAGGTGCAGGAAAGGGTGCTACTCCTTTCCCTGGATTGCTCCACTTTACCCTTGATCCATACCTTATAATGCAGTGTGTTAAGCAAGGAGGGATTAAGTAGCAATTTTTGAGTCTATATATATTCATATATATATAAGCAAAAGTGATACATATGCATTAAAACCTTTCGCTTACGCTGAGTTTGTTGGTGGCTGCGTGGTAGAATATCCAGCTGGCATAAAGTCCGCAAAGTTTTGATCCTATCTTTAAGTATCTCATATGTCTAACCACACTGATGACTTGTGATAAAACAAAACTGTCAGTACATGACAATATATATATATATATATATATATATATATATATATATATATATATATATATATATATATATATATGATTTGGAATTAGATAGCCCAGATGGTTTGATATGCTATAAAACACGCACACACAAACTATAAAGTCAGCAAAGTTTTGATCCTAACTTTAAGTATCTCATATGTCTAACCACACTGATGAGTTGTGATACAACAAAACTCTCAGTTGATGACAATATATATATATATATATATATATATATAGGATTTGGAATTAGATAGCCCAGGAGGTTTGATATGATATAAAACACGCCCACATAAACTATCCAAACATGTTTCCTTAATAAAGCTTAATTATAGTTTAATAAATCGTAAATATAGTTTTTTCAACAAAGTTTCATTACTTTGATGGCATATCAACATTCGTGGGTTATTTGATACCAAATCCATCCTTTTAAACGAATAGCAACGATGCCATTTAACCAATAGCTATGAGATACGGGGATTCATACCTTCCCTACAATATTAGTCCAAAAGTGAACGTAATAGCACGATTGAAATTCAAACTCGTTTGCTTTGAGGCCACAGGCCAGTACTTTAACTATTAAACCTGTCTTTCTCCCAAAAATAATCTTTAATATATATATATATATAAATCAAATTGACATTTTTTAAAAACTATATGTCAATGCACACAAAACGGAATATATGTGCTATAATCAAACGGGTGACATCTCCACTCTAGACGGAACCCCTCTAAAACTAGTAGACAAATTTACTTACCTAGGAAACAGCGTCTCATCAACCGAAAAGGACATCGAGACGAGGTTAACGAAGGCACGGACAGCTATTAATAGGCTATCGATTATATGGAAATCAGACCTAACCGATAAAATGAAACGCAGTTTCTTCCAGGCAGCGGTCGCATCGATGCTGCTATATGGGTGCACTACATGGGCGCTAACAAAACGGCTGGAGAAGAAGCTAGACGGCAATTACACAAGAATGCTGCGAGCAATCTTGAACAAGTCCTGGCGGCAACACCCCACAAGACACCAACTGTACGGCCACCTGCCTTCTATAACGAAAACTATTCAAGTTAGACGAACCAGACATGCAGGACACTGCTGGAGAAGCAGGGACGAACTCATAAGTGAAGTACTCCTATGGACCCCCACATATGGCCGAGCAAAAGCAGGACGACCTGCAGGAACATACATTCAGCAACTATGTGAGGATACGGGATGTAGTCAAGAAGACCTGCCAGAGGCGATGAACGATAGGGAGGAGTGGCGAGGGAGGGTCAGGGATATCTGTGCTACCAGCACGACATGATGATGACATGATGATAAATCAAATGCTTTCCAGCTTTTTAGACAGGTTTAATAAAACACCTCTAACACGATTCCCTATAAAATGTATGTTGGGCAAGGTATGAATTTTATTTTATTTTTTTAATTCGGTAGGTAAGCAATGAACCAAATATATCTAATTCCCAAGCAGTCCGAAGAATTTCTGGAAGCAACGAAAATTTGGCAAAGGTTTTTCTCTCCAGACTTTTCCTTTTTAAAATCTCTAACAGTCGGATGAATTTTCAGAAAAAAACAAACCAACAAACAAACAAAAAATACGCAAACATCTCAAGGCATTGCGACTGCGACTGGTTTATTTAGTTGACTGACGCTTTGTAAATATTTTAAAAGCTACTTCAAAAATAAATGTAAACTAGTTGATGATTTTATTAAAATGCCTATAATGGAATTATATAAGATCAATTTTAGATATTGAAGTAACAATGCAAATTAAGAAAACGAAATAATTATTTTCGAAATTCCGAGACGGGAAATAACCATTATGCTACACAAGACTACTCTAGCCATACCAGTTGGCTAAGGCTGTAGAATACACCCACTTTATATCTGCAGTGGGTTTCAACTATTCCCAACGAGTGTCACTGATATGACGCTAAACTGCATCAGATGGAGCTTTGAGGAATACGGAGTACTCCCTTCACTGTCATTACCCCAAGTCCACTTTAGCCCAGAGTAGTAAACCCTGTTTGGGTCCCATCTATAGGTCAAATAAAATAGTTTAAGCATTTAACTCTGACCAAAAAAAAATGACTTACGTTAAATTGAATTGATGTGGTTAAATGGCGATTCTTGTAACCATTTAACAGCGTGCAAACTTATTAGTGCTAGATAGTAATACTTGAAGCCATTTAAGAGAGGATACAAATGATTAATAAAAGTTATTTGTTTAGATACTTGAAAAATTTTAACTGAGCAAATATACAATTATTGTTATTACATAGTTGAAACCATAAAGATGTTAATACTTGAAAACTCAGTGTATTAAAAAAATGATTAACATTAAATAAAAAGAAAAGGGTTATATAGCAATAATTGAAAACATTTAACAGTGGGCAAATAAACTTAATGTTAGATAGAAATACTTAAAGCCATCTAAGTGTGTGTAGAAATGATTTTAAAAAATTTTCGTTTTAGAGCGGAATACTTGAAACTTTTTAACTGTGAGCAAAAATAAGATTATTGGTATTACACAGTAATACTTGAAGCAATAAAACCGTAAATACTTGAAATATCTTCAGCGTGTGCAAAGAAATGATTAATATTAAACAGAAATATAAGGGTCTGATAGCAATAATTGAAAAAAATTAACTGTGTTCAAACAATTCATTCAAAAATAAAATTACCAACTAACTCTTCATTCACAAATCATATATGCATAACCTTTTAACTGAACAAACAAACGATAGATATTGAATTGTTTAATGTCTCATAGAAATACTTGAAACCATTTGTCTGTGTGCAAACAAATGAGCTCAGGCTTCTTTAAGATGTTACCGACAAACTTCTTGTTTACAAGTCATATATCCAATATATTTGTAAACATGATTTGGCATTAAATAATCTATAATCATATTTACCAAACCCTCCACTCGAGCAGGATATGCCACAAGGTAAATTTAAAGCGGAGTTTAACAGGTTTGAATTCAGAGTTTTCCTTCTCCTAGATTAGTTGCCTCACTAAGGCTGCAGAACACAGTCTGTCCTACTATTTTCCCATAGCTGGAGGAAAAATAACTGGATTCATAACTTTCCCAATGGTATTAGTGCTATATAAATGCAATTAGCCTCGTTCAGGATTTGAACTCGTGCCATCGTGTCCATTTCCTACGACGATAACCATTACACCACGGGCACCTCCATAATCTATAATGATACGCCATAAACTCAACCAACTATTGTATTCATGGGTGGACTGAGTACTTTATTATTAATAAGTTACCCAGTCAAGAAAAAGGAAAAGTCTTAATTCAAACCAGATATACCCCGCAAAAATATTTGACTAGTGTCACTTGTTGCTCATAGTCGAGGGAATTGATTGACTGACTGATTGATTTTAAGGGCATGCCATCTCGTCTAGTGCTGTTTTATGCCGAGAAATGAAGAGAATCACGTTCCTTGTTTGTTTCTATTTACATTTTTTTGTAATTGC
>OY757928.1:48916769-49154269 GCA_963585895.1 Sepioteuthis lessoniana | reverse complement strand
TTGCGTAGAACATCTTGTGTGAATGCTGGATGCTGTCTAAAAGACACCTCAAGTGTAATGGACGATAAAGACGGATGGGAAAACAATGAAAGACAGAGGGTGTAAAGCTATCAGCATACCTTTATATGTCCCTCTCTCTCTTTCTCTCTCTATCTCTCTTTATCTCTGTATATATATATATATATTTGATGAAACAGAATTGTCATCATTTGTCAATACATTTTTGTATTTATCCTTTCGAGTCACCGCATCGATTTTAGGACATCCAGCGGATATTTGTTTAAAAAACCCCGATGATAAATTGGTTCCCGAACAATTTCTGTGCAATATTGGGCTATCATCATGGGTGTGCATATTGCAAGAGAGATGTGACTTTTGTTTGTACATTACAACTTTGTAAGTATTGAACATTTATTATTTATAAAGTCGTATTGTTGTAGCGTTTATTTTAAATTTGGTTCTATAAATAGCAGTAGTCTAAGGATTTGGACTACTAAGTAAGTAAAGTTGGCGACCATAGTCGAGGGTGAACCGAAGGCCCCCTTTTCAATAGCTACTACACCAAGGTGTAGGGGAGGGCGTTACTCCTTTCCCTGGATTGCTCCACTTTACCCTTGATCCGTACCTTATAATGCTGAGTGTTAAACAAGGAGGCATCAAGTACCATTTGTTGAGTCTTTGGTATGACTCGACCTGGGAATGAACTCAGGTCTCCCGGTCCATTGGCGAACACTGCTCAGGGTGTAATGGTTATCGTCGTAGGATATAAACAGATCAAATCGATTTCTAATCGTGTGCAGCGCTTGGTGTCTCTCCGGTGCCCATTTCAGAGCATGGTATAATCCTACACAGTGTTTTGAATATAACAAAAATTGCACTTTATGTAATTCCCGAATTGTGAAAGGATAAATACTCGTGTTTTTGGAGGTAGACTTGGTGTTATAGTTACCATCTTACAAAACAAACACAGCTATCTGAGTTAAAACCCTTAACGAGATTATTTTCATTTTACATTGTGCAGATACACTTGGGAAAAGTATGTATCTATTTTTCGCGCAGCAATGGAAAAATTGTTGGACATACTGGGTAATCTAACTTTGGTATAGCAACTATTCTAAGAGAAAGAAAAGACTGTATTAAAATATTAGTTGTCTAAATTTCTGAGATGAAGCTTGTTGATTTTTATCATTAAAGGTTTTCGGACTATTGTTATACATAATAGTAGTAGAGGTGAAGGTAAAAAAATCATTCATAATAGTAGTAATTCTTGTCAAGTAAGAACATTAAGTTTATAAGTCCCAAAAATTCTCTCTGAATTGTCCAGCTGGCATAACGGTTATAGGCGTTGGTTCCCTAAGCTTCTAGGGAGACAATCATCAGGAGGTTGCAGGTTCAATCCTCACGACAGGCAAGTAAAACTACAGGAATACTTAACACTTATACCCGGTTATGGCTAACGGAATCAGAACAGGTGAACCCGTGGATTCATTAAAGGACATAGTTCAAAGTTACATGAAGGTTACCAAGTTCGACAAACACCTGTAGAAGGCCGGAGGACATATCGGTCGAAACGTTTTGGAAATAACAATAAAGATGAAGACAATAGTCCGAAAACCCTTAATGATAAAAATCTGTATTCAAACTTGTTAAAATCTGTTTAAAATGACATTGTTTTATTTTGTTCATACAAGGTGTTGGTATATATATATATATATATATATATATATATATATATATATATATGTGAGTGTGTGTGTGTGTGTGCGTGTGTGTGTGTGTGTTATTATATATATAGATGTGTATGGGTGTGTATGTATGTATATACGTGTGTGTGTATGGGTGTGTATCTATGTATGTGAATATGTGTATATACAGGGTGATCCAAAAAAAAAAAAAATCAAAAAAGCAGAACATATAAACTTTTTATTACTTCTACAAAAATAAAGCAAAATAATTCTAATGTCTTTTCCTTGGTAGACCAGGACATGTTAGTGAATACTATGGTCCCAATTTTTCATGCACAGAATCTACTTCAGTCCAAAATAAATGGGTTCTGGGTTTTTTTTTGGCCACCCTGTATATGTGTACGTGTATATATATATATATATATATATATATATATATATATATAGAGAGAGAGAGAGAGAGAGAGAGAGAGCTATAAAAATACTTCTGAAAACTTATATCAAAGTTGATTTTTAAGCTAAGTTGGTTTGTATTCTGAGTAATTTTCTCTTCTTGACTGGTTGATTAACCAAGGCTAAAAAAAACCCCAAAATCAAAAAACAAAAAAAAAACGGTCTTTCCGATTATTTACTCATAGCTAGGGAGGAGAGAAGAGATAGATTCATGATTTTCCCAAAGATACTACCCTCAAGTGTAATGCGTACGGTTTCGTCCAGGATTTCTATTTTTCTGTTGCTACTAAGAAAGTCGAGTATTATTATAAATGCCTCTCCAAAGAGGAATGAATTAATAAAATGATAAACTTAACAGAATTCGATCGGCATCGGAATAAAGAGATACCCTTGAGGATTCAATTTCTTTTTTTAGTGTTATACTAATGTGTGGTGCGTTTTATGTGTCTGAGGCAAACGGTAACAAGGGAGACTTTCTTTGACCTGATTCCACTTACTGCTAAGCAGCCCGAAGACAATCTTTGCGATTACTGCAACACAAATCATCTTCAATGAGTGTAAGAACACCGGTGACTTATTACAGACTGCTTTTGATTCTGCTGTATATTCGAAGAAGTAATTCCTGTGGTATCGAAAGAAAAATATCTGTGCTCGATTTCTTGTTCAAACTGTCTGTACCTTTAGGCATTCAAAAACATTATTACTTTTTTCGGTCGATTTCGAACAAGCAGAGAATAGGGACAAGTCACACTGACAATATACATGATTTTCTTTCTGCAAAGAAATGTGTAAACTTGATTTAATTAAATGCGTGAGAAAAAAAAAAACACAAATAAATACAGATATATTTAGACACAAATGCACATGGAGAAAGACAACTTAACACACACGCGCACACACACACACACACACACACACACATATATATATATATATATAGATGAAATTAATGTCACAATTACCGCATAGAACCCAAAATCGACAACATACTTAGAAAAAACCAAAATGGCTTCCGAAGAAATAGATCTACGACCTCACAAATACTAACCATCCGCAGAATCCTTGAGGGTGTACGGGCAAAGAACCTACAAGCGACATTAATATTTGTCGACTTTACCAAGGCTTTCGACTCCATTCACAGAGGAAAGATGGAACAAATCCTACTAGCGTACGGCATACCTAAAGAAACCGTAGCGGCAATAACGATTCTCTATAGAAACACTAAAGTAAAAGTACGATCACCAGATGGAGACACAGAATACTTCGACATTGTAGCAGGAGTACTACAAGGGGACACGCTGGCTCCGTATCTCTTTATCATTTGTCTAGACTACGTACTTAGAACATCGATTGACAAAATCAAAGAGAATGGCTTCGAACTGACGAAGAAAAGAAGCAGAAGATATCCCGCAACAACAATTACCGACGCCGACTACGCCGATGACATAGCGATACTGGCAAATACACCTGACCAAGCCGAAACACTTCTGCATAGCCTGGAACGAGCAGCAGCAAGCATAGGCCTCCATGTTAATGCACACAAAACGGAATATATGTGCTATAACCAAACAGGGGACATCTCCACTCTAGAAGGAACCCCTCTTAAACTAGTAGACAAATTCACGTACCTAGGAAGCAGCGTCGAATCAACCGAAAAGGACATCGAAACGAGGTTAACGAAAGCATGGACAGCTATCAATAGGCTATCGACTATATGGAAATCAGACCTAACCGATAAAATGAAACGCAGTTTCTTCCAGGCAGCGGTCACATCGATACTGCTATATGGATGCACTACATGGACGCTAACAAAACGGCTGGAGAAGAAACTAGATGGCAATTACACAAGAATGCTGCGTGCAATCCTCAACAAGTCCTGGCAGCAACACCCCACAAGACACCAACTGTACGGCCACCTGCCCCCTATCACGAAATCTATTCAAGTTAGGCGAACCAGACATGCAGGACATTGCTGGAGAAGCAGAGATGAACTCATAAGAGATGTACTCTTATGGATCCCCACACACGGCCGCGCAAAAGCAGGACGACCAGCACGAACGTACATTCAGCAGCTATGTGAGGATACAGGTTGTTGTCCTGAAGACCTACCTAGGGCGATGAACGATAGGGAGGAGTGGCGAGAGAGGGTCAGGGATATCCGTGCTGCCAGCACGATATGATGATGATGATGAGTCCGGTCGTTGATTGGGTACATCTGCTAAGATATATATATATATTTATATATATATATATATATATATATATATATATATATATATATATATATATTTATATTATATATATATATTTCAGTCTGTTTATATTAATCTCTGCACTAGAAATGTCCCTATTCTTTGATTTATCGGTGTATGACAGTATGCTCGGATATTATTCTATGATTTTCAAACCACACACACACACACACACACACACACACACACACACATATGTATATATATATATATATATATATATATCTCCTGAACTAATACATATCCAGAATCTACAAAATACAATATATATTGATAAAAAGTTACAAAAAGGTATATACACTCATATAAGTGAATATATATATATATATGTGTGTGTGTGTGTGTGTGCGTGTGTGTGTGCGCGCGCGCACGCGCAAAACGTTCCCAAAGCCCTGCAGCAGTCTTTAATTTTAATTCCTAACATTGTTCGGATGAAAGAATTCTTTTGTAAAAAAACTTTGAAAGTTCAACCCTTGAGATTTTAATCTAGATGTACTTTTTGATTATTTTACTCCAGTATGACTACAATAATTGCTTATATATTTTTAAGCTGATTCTTGCAATCTCTGTGAATATTCTGTAACTGATACCGTGATATGATTTGAATGTTAAAACTACTTTATCTAGAATTTTCTTCTTCTAACGATTAAAAGTCAATTATAAAAATACGCTTTTGGTTTAAAAATATCTGATAAATAAAAAATCCATTTTCTAAAAATGTAGCTGTTAGTTCATAAAAATAACTATTAGTTCAGAAAAAGTTGCATGTTGTCGATCTTCAAGTGAGGTATTAATCAACAGGTCTTATTTTCCTTTTGACTATATATATATATATATATATATATATATATGAGGCGTGTTAGAAAAGTAAAGGGGCTATGTCACAAATAAATTGTTTCAATTACAAACTCAAACTGGGACCCCTTCAAAGTAAGCCCTTTGTGCCTAATGCACTTTTATCCATGCATCAATTCACTGCTTTAAGAATTCTTCTGGACTGCTCCCCAGTGTCGTCATTTCGGCTCTTTTGATGGCTTTCATGTCCTCAAAACTGTTCAACTTGAATTTGGTGATAGAAAAGATCGTTCCAGTACGGTGATATTCTTGGTCAGGAACAATTAGTTGCCCAAGATAATGAGAGAAGCAGCATTGTTGTTGTGAAGCATCCACGGTTTTTCTGGTCACAACTGTTGGTTTTTCTTGTGATCTGAGCGAAGCATACGTTAGAGAGTCTCCTTTTACACTTGATAATTGATCTTATAGCCCACTCAGAGCTCCTATAGACAATACCCTCAAATCTAAGAATGGGATCAACATAACTGACATTTTACTTCCACTGGTGCTAAGTTTCCAGCTTCTAATGAAAACTACATGTCTCATCTTTAGAGAGGACTTAACGATGCAGGTCTAGTACAATTTGAAGACGTTCGATGATTTCCTGATGTACCTGCATACGGTGACCCTCCTAAAATAATCATTCAGCAGTCTTGTGCAGGTTTTCTGTATGATTAAATCTACAGTGAAATTCTTCCAAACTCTGCATTCTTTATCTAGCTTACTTGCAATTATCCGAACAGTCAACCGACGATTGCAACACAGAACCTGCTTTACTCACTCGACGATATTTGTAGAAGCCCTCCCCTGCCTGAAGTTATCTTTCATAGCTTTGCGACCTTCTTTAAATCCTTTTTGCTACTCAAAAACACGTGGGCGTGTCTTGCTGTTATAACCATACACTTACTGTACCATTTCCAGTTTTTTGTGACAGAGTATTACTCAACGCGACCAAGGTTACGGGTTTATTTCTTGCAAACTGTTCATTGTTTGCTCCTCAGGGCTCATAGCAGAATGATCTTGTCGTCAAAAGAATCATGTGAAAAAAACCAAATTTAAAGAAAACTAAGATTACAGTTATAAACTCCAAAGATATCATATTAGATGATTGTACAATTCTCGTATCCTTCTCTCACGCAGTACAGCTTGTTCTGTTTCATAAAAATTGACCTCGTGAGGAGCTTAAAAGAAAAAAAAAAAAGGAAAAAGAAAAACCAAAAAAGAAAAGCGTTTTTTTGTAAGTTGTTCTCATGAATAGGAGGTCTGTATTGTTTTGAATTGGTTTATACCAAAAGATTTTTTTAATATTGCGGTAATAATTGAGGTTATTCAAAATAGCGGTAAATCAAACAGACCTCTCCTAACATGAACAGATATCAGTCATCAAATTGTTCTTTACTGTGAAGTGCAAACTATTAAAAATTTTCAGAAGACTGTGATGTGTACGCAGAAATTATCAGAAGACTGTGATGTGTACTCGGACATTTACTAAAAACTGCTGTGTACGCAGAAATTTACAGAACATTGCGATGTGTACACAAAAAGATATTTTAGTCAAAGCAATATTTACTCATGGAATATAGGTTTTCTATGACTAGTTAAAGGTAAAAAGAAGTTCTTCTTATAACCCCCCCCCTAAAATACCGATAAAGAAAAGGTTCTGAGCACAGCGGCCATAAAAACATGGTCACAATTTTCTGGGACAGGACAGGACCTTTCATTATTAATTTCCTTGAAAGAAACAGTAGTTCCTCTTGCCAAATCCTTAGACAAAATTAACATTATTTGATGAACCACACACACACACACACACACACACACACATATATATATATATATATATATATATATATATATATATATATATATATATATATATACATGATTGTGTATGCATGTAGGGTATGATATTGATAGTCTGAGGAAAGCAAAAAAAGACTGCCAGATACCAGTACTGAAATGATTGCCGATAAAATAAGTAAAATTCAAATAAATTGTGCGTAAGTTATCTATCTATTTACATATCAATCTATCTCTCTATGTAAGAGCGTTCATATATATATATATATATATATATATATATATATATATATATCGGTCTTTTTTTGTCTCTTCTCCTACCTCTTCGATTATTCTTTTTCAACTGAGTATCGGATATAATTGCATACCTGTCAAATACCTTCCAGTCATTCACTTTATCCTTTTTTACTCCCATTTGCACGATTGCATCGGATACGCTATCAAAGGATGGCCAATATTTTCAATCCCGCCACAACCTCAAGAGATTTCATTCTTTGTTTCAGCTATCGATATTTCCTTGCCCATTCCACTTCCGGGATACTTCCGGTGTTCGATTTCCTGTTTATATTCCGTCCTTCATATTGAATTGTGTTCGACAAGTGTCGTTTTGTTTGGTTTGCTCGAGCCGAGGCGATCCCCCAGCGGTTTTGTTATTGATACTCAGCCAATATAAGCCCGACCCTAAAGAAAACAGACGAAGATGCTAAGCAATCGATCTTATCACGTTAGCACTCGGCTTACCGTCCGTAGAACAGAGAAAAAAGTAAACCAACAAAAAATATAATGATAATAATAGACAACCTGATGACAAACAGAACTACAATAACTTAGAAAAATGGAAAGAGAAACAACTATATGGATATTCTAAGCAGCAAACAGGCAAGATCTCACTCGAGAAAAAACTAGACATGGCTACTAAAGGGAAACTTTAAGAGATAAAATAAATCTTTTCTAATAGCTGTATAAAAAAACATCATAAGGACAAATTATCTTAAAGCGAAAATAGATAATACGCAACGCAAGTGTAAATTATGTGATATTAGTGACGAAACAAGCTGCATAAGTGAAAGTAGGAAACTAGCCTAAATGGTATATACGACTAGATACGACTGGTTGAGAAAGGTTATCAACAAAGAACTGTAAAGAAAATGATGTAATGGTTATCGTCGTAGGAAATAGACACGGCGACACGAGTTCAAATCCTGGACGAGACAGATTGCATTTCACATTGTACTAATACCTTTCGGAAAGGTATGAATCAAATTATTCTCCCTCCAGCTATGGGTAAATAGTAGGGCGGACTGAGTTCTTCAACCTTGGTGAGGCAACTAGTCAAGAAGAAGGAAAACTCTAAATTCAAACCAGTTAAACTACGCTTAAAAATTGACCTTGTGTCGTATCCTGCCCGAGCGGAGGGGTTGATAAATATGGTAAAGAAAATGAAATTTAACTTATACTAATAAATGTTACATGAAGAAACCGGATTTCATCTTAGAGAATAAAACGCATGAAATTCACTCGGGCTTTGAAATAAAACTGATCCCCTAATCCCCACGAGAAAATAAGAACGAAAGTTAATTACCAAGAAAAAAAAAGAAGAGAACCCCCCCCCCCCGTCAAGTCGATTTTTCCCTCCCGGCTGTTCTCAAAGAGAAAACAAAAAAAATGAAAAGAGAAACAGATAATTCGCCCTTGCGGGAGAAATAAAGACGCTATGAAACATGATAATAACAGTGATACCAACTCTAATTGGTGCACTCGAAACGGTCCCTAGAGGCTTAGGAAGCGGGCTGGAAGAGTTCAAAATCGGAGGACGAATCAAAACCATCAAAACTACAGCATCAGTCAGAATACTGGAGTATACAAAGTTCTAGAGATCTGAGGAAACTTTCACACAACTCTCCAGTGAAAAACCATCAGCTAACTCTGATTTGAAAAAAAAAAAAAACTCGGAAGAAATCACAATAATAATAATTGAGAAAAAATAAGTACAGTGACCAGAAACAATACTAACAGCGCAATCATCAACAGAACAACAATAACTAGGGGACTGTTGGGTATCACCTACCTTTTCAACACAATATAAAGTTCACGGTGATACCTATTGTAATTGTTGCAATCGGAACAATCCCCAAGAGCTTAGTGAAGTGACTGGAAGACATAGAAAAAAAGGAGAGGTGGAGACCATCAAGACTACAGTAGTGGTATCGTCCTGAATACTAAGAAGAATCATGAAAAACTCAGGGGAAAAACCATCAGCAAACGCTGATGTGAAAACTTTCAAAGAAGTAAAATAATAATTATTATAGGAAGGACAGGTTATATGCTGAGAAAGATGAAACGAGCACATTACTAAAAGAGCAAGCACTACTTAGTGGGAAAAGTTTTCCCCCGATAATTGTGCAAGAAATCTAAATTTGACCATACTACCAAATGGTACATGTACAAACCAGAATTCATTCAAGTGAATGAAACTCATGAAATTCTCTGGGATTTCAAGATGCAAGCAGTTCATCTAATCCGACTAAAAGACCAGACTAAATGTTAACAATAAAAGAACTTGCCGTCAAGCATATTTTGTTGTCCCTGTTGAGCACTAAGGTAAAATAAGTGAAAAGAGAGACAAATAACTGAACTAAAAAACAGTGAAACATGAGGGTGACGGTGATATCAATGGTAACTGATGCACTAGGAATAGTCCCAGAAAGCTTGGAAAGACGACTTGCAAAATAGGGTATCATAGAAGAATCCCGACAATGCTATGATCAGAATACTGAGAAGAGTCCTGACAACCAGAGGAAACTTACTGTCACTCAGTCTCCAGTAAACGACTAGCAACTGATGCACGTATGAAGTGGGGCAAAGAAGAACTCCTACAAATGAACCAGAGAACAAGAAAACTAATGATCACGCATAAGTCATTACATCCCAGAGATTATTTGGCAGATTATATGTGTCAAGAAAAGAAAGGGAAAGAGGACATGCTAACAGTAAAGTAAGAGTTGATGCATCGATACAACAACTCGAAGTCTACATAAAAAAAAGCTTGGTGGAAAACTGATAACAGTTACCAGAAACAATACTGACAACACGAAGAGCAAAAGAAGTAAACAAACCAGAAAACAGAAATGAGAAGAATAAAAAATCTACAGATGTTTTAAGTGACTGAAAAGCATAACCTCGCATGAAAAGACATAGTTGTGTCTAAAAAAAAGGAAAATCTTAAGACAGAAACTGAATCTGTTCTAATAGCAAAAAAAAACTACGATATAAGGACCAATTATATCAAAGCCATAATAGATAAGACACAACAAAATAGCAAATGTAGGTTATGTGGTGATAGAGACGAAACGATCAATCACATTATAAGCGAATGCAGCTAACTTGCAAAAAAAGAGTATAAGACGAGACACGATAGGGTGGAAAAGGTGTTCACTTGGAAATTGTGCAAGAAATTTAAATTTGACCATACGAACTAATGATATATGCACAGTCCATAATCCATCCTGGAAAATGAGATGCACTAACTCTACTGAGATTTTGAAATACAAACTGATCACCACATCTCGACCAGACGACAAGACCTAATAATAGTCAACAAATAAAAAAAGAAAACTTGCCGAATTGTGGAAATTGCTATCCCGGTTGACCACAGAGTAAAACTGAAAGAAATCTAAAATAAGCATAAGCATGTAGACTTTGCTAGGGAATTGGAAAAATGTAGAACATGAAAGTGACGATAATAGCAAATGTAATTATTGCTCTAGGTACAGTCAGCAAATAATTGACACAGTGACTGGAGGACATAGAAATAAGAGGAAAAGTGGAGACCATCCAAACTGCAGCATTATTAAGATCGGCCGGAATGCCGAGAAGAGTCCTGAAGACTTAAGGAGACTAACTGTCGCTCAAAGTCCAGTAAGAAGCCAACAGCTAACGTGGGTGGGAAAAACGCTCAAAAGAGTTATAAAAAAACTATCGGGCATGAAAGTGATGGTGATACGAATAATAATTGGTGGGCTCACTACAGTCACCTTTGGTTTGGTATGGTAACTGAAGGACTTGGAAATAAGAGGATGAGTGGAGACAATTCAAACTACAGCATCGTTGAAATCGGCCAGAATGCTGAAAAGTGTCTTGTAGACACGAGGGGGCTTGTCACTCAATTGAAAAACGTCAGCTAACTCTAGTGTGAAGAACTCTCAAAATAATAATAATAATAATAATAATAATAATAATAATAATAATAAGAAGAAGAAGAACAACAACAACAACAAGTGATTTAAAATCACTTCAGAGTAGCAATAATTGTTTATGTAGTGACAGAAATAAAACGGTATATAAGAGAATCACCGAATTTAGCTAACTTTCATAGAAATAATATTAAATGAGGCATGACTGTATTGGAAAAGCGTTCGACTGGAAATCATATAAGAGATTAAAATTTGACTTCCAGTGTTTAATTCATATTTTATTGTTTGTGTAAGAATAGATATAGAGTTCCAGACCAAGATGCATAAAAAACAACGAGGAAATAGTAAAAGAAAAAGAAAAGAAAATCACAAATCAAGAAGATTGATTAGAGCTGACTAGTATCGATAGTATGACATACTATTCTCCCTCCAGCTATGGGTAAATAGTAGGGTAGACTAGGTTCTTCAGCCTTGGTGAGGCAACTAGTCTAGGAGAAGGAAAACTCTGAATTCAAACCTATTAAACTCCGCTTAAAAAGTGACCTTGTGTCATATCCTGCCCGAGCGGAGGGGTTGGTAAATATGATAGTATGACATACTACAACTACTCTGGCCTAGTTAGCTGGGGTTGTAGAATACACCGTTCGCGTGTCTGGAGATGGGTGAGAACCTCTAATGAGTGTACTGGATATAACACTAAACAAGCTGATGGTGAGACTCCAGTATTTCTGGAGGTTTGGGGAATGTGTAATACCCTTTCGTTATCATGGCTCACTTGTACAGTCTGGCCTGGAGTTATTGCACCTGATAGGGCACAAATAATTATGGGTCAAATTGAACTGCTTGACATTTAAACTATGAACTTTGACATTGAAACTGAGTACAAACAAATGACATATGCTAAACCGAATTGCTTTGGATAGAACTATTTACTCGTTGAAATGTATGTAAACAAATGATTGATATCTTAATTGAATTGTTAGTGATTTATAGCAATACTTGTAACCATTTAACTTTTTTGACATGCACATCTGAATTGTTTGAAATAAAACTGTTTGTTCATTAAACGGTGTGTCAAGAAATGACTGATGTTCAATTGAATTATGAGTGACACATAGGAATATTTGAGAAAATTACACTGTGTGCACACAAATGATAAGTTGTACAGGGTGGAACGATAAAATTGTCGTCCTAAAGAAAACAACACTAAAACTTTTATTGAAAAAATCAATCCAGGTAACTTGATTATCTAGTAGAGCCGACATATATTCAATGTAGCTATCTTCAGCCTCAATCACCGCCTCGATACGGATCCAGAACTGGGATCATTTCTTTTCGATAAGCACCGGCGGGAGCTCGGCGAATACTCGGCGGATGGCGGCGATCAGGCTGGCTTTGGTGTTGTGGGAGGTCATGTTGGTGATATTCTCAACGTCTGACCAAACGAAATCGTCCAGCAGGTTCAGGTCGGGGGAGGAGGGGTCCAGTGAGAGAAGGGTACAAAGTCGTAGCATTCCTTCTGAAGCCAAGCCTGGGTCTCTTTGGACTTGTGTGACGGCGCCGAGTCCTGCTGTCACACCCAGGGTCTGCCACCAGCCACCTGATTGCACCAGATGATCACCACACTCTTCAGCAAATCCAGGTACACTTTGGTGTTGACTTTCAAGTCGATTTCGATGATGTGAGGTGGTATGATGTGACCCTCACTTGAAACCACACCAAAGACCATAACCGTAGCCAGGAACTTTGTTTTCATCACCCTGGGCACGTCCCTGTTATTCGTGGCGATCCAGATTTGTATTTTGAGGGTGCTGGCAACGGTCCTATTGTCATAACTTAGATTGGTAGGAAGCATGAGTTGTACAGGAGCACATCTCTGATCTCGCTCGTTTTACATTGTGTCACTTTCAGACATGATAGAAGGCTCCTATCGCTCTTGGGATTTGTACACAACTGGTCTTCAACAAAAAAAGAAAACTGGTTTTCATTAATCGGAAACGGAATCATGTCGTCTTTTCTTGGGTGATAATTTTATCGTTCCACCCTGTAAATAGAATTATTCGTATTAGATAGAAATAAGTTAAATCATTTAACTGTGCCAAAAAAAAAAAAAAAAAAGAAAAGAAAATTAGCTCAGATTCGTTAAAAAATGGTATCTACAAAATGTTTAGAAATCATATATGTATAAAAAGGATTCGGTAATAAATAACTTACATTTGTTGATACATCATAATACCAAACCGAACCAAACTACTACTACTACTACAACTACTGCAAAAAGTACAGCTGTTGTTGCTAATGCTGCTGATAATATTGATAACAGTGCATGAAAAAACAGCAACTAGATGCAAGAGAAAAAAAAATACAATTTTGGAATAAAATATTGAAAGGAAAAGAACATATCAGAAATTCTGAGTGGGTAAATAACATTAAAAACGTGTTAGAAAAACTTGAAGAATGCTCCGAGGTAAACGAATAACTAAGCGAACATTTGTGGACTTGCTTAGAACAACGCTCAAGGAAACGCCAAATTTTTAAAAAATCGACGTCGATCCACAACAGATTGGCGCAACGACATTGAAGTTAGCGTTGATGCATCAGTACAAGGGCTCGCGAACTACATTAAAAAAAATGATTAATTACAGCAGCTAATGGCAACTAAGGCAGCATGAGTAGGGAGAGAAAAAGAACAAAAACTAAGAAACAGTAATGGGAAGAAAATATATCTACGGATGTTTCATAGGACAAACAGGTGAGATTGGACGCATGAAGACATGAAAATGTCCACGAAAGGAAATCTCGTGAGAGAAAAGAAAATCCCGTGAGAGAAGTTGAATCTCTACTAATAGAAAAAGGAATCAGTGACATACGTACCAGTTATGTTAAAAGGAAAATAGATTATATGTAACAGATTAGTAAGTGTTAGTTAGGCAGAGAAGATTAAACAACCAAGTACATAGTGAATGCATCAAACTAGCACAAAAGGAGTATAAAACAAGATGTGACTGGGTGGGAAAGATGATCCGGTTAGAATTGTGCAAGAGATTAAAATTTGACCATATTACCAAATATTATATACATAAACCAGAATCCTTCCAAGAAAATGAGACGCTTTAGATTTTGTGGGATTTTGAGGTACAAATGCCAGAAGACCAAAACTACAAAAAATCAATTTTAAAAATTGCTAAAAAAATTAAACGTTACCGTTCCTGTATGGAACCTAAAAATGACGGTGATACCAATAATAATTGGTGTGCTCTGAACCGTCATTAACGACTTGGTAATGGGGTTAAAGAGTTAGAAATAAAAGGACGAAATCTATATACCATCTACATAATTACTAACAACGGTCAGAATACTGAGAAGAGTTCTGGAGGACGGAAAAAAAACTTGCCGTCACTCAGACTCTAGTGAAAAACCACCAGCTAACGCTGTTGTGAAAAACTCATAATAATAATATAATGATAATAATGATAACAATACTGTCCCGGCTGACCACACAATAAAATTGAAAAAAAAAAAGCGAAAAGAAAAGAAGGGTAAGTACATGAACCTTTCAAGAGAATAAGAAAAATGTTGGACATGAAAGGGACGGGGATAAAAATTGCCATTCAAATTCTTGGTACAGTCACAAAAGGATTAATAAAGAAACTGGGGGACTTGGAAATAAGAGGACGAGTGGAGGTCATCCAAACTACAGCATTATTGAGATCGACCGGAATACTGAGAAGAGTCCTGGAGACTTAAAAAGACTTGTTGTCACTCAAACTCCGGTGAAAGACCCACAGCTAATACTGATGTGAAAAACTCTCAAGGAGTAAAATATTGATAATAATAATAATAATAATAATAATAATAATAATAATAATAATAATAATAACTATAATAATAATAATAATAATTGCATTAACAACAACAACAATGATAATAATAATAATAATAATAATAATAATAATAATAATAATAAGAAGAAGAAGAAGAAGAAGAAGAAGAAGAAGAATATTTTCTCCGATTTTGAGATATAAAAGAATCATCTAATACTGGCTAGATGACCAGACCTAATGTTTATTAACTAGGACAAAAACTTGTTATCTAATAATATTTGTCGTTCCAGTAGACTACAAAGGAAAAATAAAAGAAAGCAAAAAGATGGAGAAATACCTTCATCTTGACAAATAACAAAAAAAAAAAGTGTTGGATATGAGAATAACTGAATTGGAATTTGGAGGATAAATGGAGAGCATCCAGACCTCGGCATTGTTAAGATTGGCAAGAATTCTCAAAAGAGTCCAGGAGACTTGCTGTCACACAGAGTTCAGTGAAAGACCACCAGTATTAACTGGTGGGGAAAAAGGGCAAAGAGCGAAATAATAAAAAGTGTTAACACACAAAAGAAAACCAAGCGTAGTTTATGTGGTGACTGACATGATACGATTAATCACAGAATACAGCAAACAGGCAAACAGGTACACTGGAATTAAAGATTAAGGACAAGTGCGTGGGAAATGAAATCCACTGGGAAATGTACAAGAGATTATAAGTTGACAATGTTGACAAATGGTATTTGCACAAACTAGAATCTATCGTAAGAAATGTGATGCAGAAAATTCTCTGGAGTTTTGTGATTCAAACAGATCATCTAATCCTAGCCAGAAGACTTGAATACAGTTAATTAACGATAAAGGAGCTAGTAAAGGCGCGGGTTTTGATGCATCATCGGACCACAGTGATAATAAAAGAAAACAAAAAGATTAATTACATCAAATAACTACAAATAGTTTGCACACGTATGCATATGGTTTTCAGCATTCCTAACTCATAGCAATATTTTATATCAATTTAGACGGTCTAAAATAAGTAATCATCATCATCATCATCATGTCGTGCCGCTAGCACGGATATCCCTGACACTCTCTCGCCACTTCTCCCTATCATTCACCGCCTCTGGCAGGTCTTCAGGGCTACATCCCGTATCCTCACATAGCTGCTGTATGTATGTTCAAGCTGGTCGTCCTGCTTTTGCTTGGCCATATGTGGGGGTCCATAGGAATACATCGCTTATGAGCTCGTCCTTGCTTCTCCAGCAGTGTCCTGCATGTCTGGTTCGTCTAGTTTGGATAGTTTTCGTGATGGGAGGCATATAGCCGTATAGTTGGTGCCTTGTTGGGTGTTGGTGACAACACAACAAAATAAGTAATAATAGGTGAAAATTATACCATAACGAAAAAGCGATTTACGGTTTTAATTGGTTTCAAATATAATACTGATAATTTTAAAATAGATCTATTTGTTACAAACATAGTACCCTGGGACATCGTTGGAAGCAAGTTCGAACTCCAGTCGCGCTATGACGTACCCAGTCGGACTAATATCCTTGCAAAAGGTATAACGTCCCTTATACTCCCAACGATGGGTGAAATAGTACCACTACACCAATTTTACTGGGATGATTTTAGCATTAAATAACCCACGAAATAGATATGCCAGGAAACAGTTAAACAACTCCGAAACTACTACCAGTGTTGTATAGTCATGATAGAATTCATGAACGATACTTTCTTTTTACAAAAATAAATACGTCTTCATTTCTCTTGAAAGAGGTCAAAGCTGCTGTGGTGTGAGAGAGACGGAGATAAACTGAGATGGAGGGAGACGAAGACAGACTGTGATACTGACCCACAACTTCTTAGCTGCGGTATTGACGTTCCCTCAGTAGGGCGCCAAGCTACTCCCTGGCGCTCCTTGTAACTGACCGAAGCGTTTCTGGCCTCAAGCTGAGTCTGACTGTATTTCAGGTGGGCATCTGCATATATCATTTTACATTGTCCACAATTTTCATTCAATCACGTGAGTTCTTCCGCTTATTTACACAGGTGCGTGCTGTGCAGAGAAATCTCTGATTTACGGTTGGGTCAAGGGTCAGTATGCAGTACCACTCCTGGTCAAAGTTGGAATGGCAGTAATTGTAAAAAAAAGAGTGACTCAGATATTTGAGCACCACTAGATGCAGTATAGTACTATATATAAATGTATATAAAGAGTGTACTGATTTTTGTACGTATACTTCAGTCATTGTATGTTTTTATTGTATGGTTCTTTATGTTAAAAGTTCTGTTTATTTTTGTTTGGAAGATTAATAAGATTTTATTAATATTTGATTTGCAGTTTAAATGTATTTATTGAATTTGGAAATATAAATAATGTTTTGTTTTATATATTGTTATAAGTGAAATTATTTAGGATAGACATGAAAGTACTCATTGTATATTCTATTGCTTTTATATGGACGACAGATAGATACAATTATTTATCTACTTACCGGACCATTGGCCTTATTAGTTGAATGTTCGCTAATGGTCCCAGAGACAGGGGTTCAATCCACGGTCGAGTCATACCAACGACTCAAAAAATGATACTTGGTGCCACCTTGCTTACCACTCAGCATTATATGTTAAGGATTAAGTGTAAAGTGGAGTAATCCAGGTAATGGATTAGCGTCTTCCACTACACCTTGGTTTAGTAGCTATTGAAAAGGGAGCCTTTGGTTCACCCTCGACTAAGGTCTCTAGCTTATTTGCCTACAAATGCATGTCTGTGTGATTATATATATAATCTTAATAAACCTAATTCAGATCTCACGATGAGTTATAATATCTCAATATATATATATATATATATATATATATATTTATATATATGCAAGACATATACGTAAATCAGAGGTGATACGTCCTATTACATTGAGCATTCAATCATTACTTATATATATATATATATATATATATATTATCTTAAAAACAACAATCGGTCACATTAAGATAATACATTTATTTTCATTCTGTTAAAAGTATTGATATAAATCAATGCTCAAAAAAATTAAAAGGAATTCTTCATGTCAAACAAGAAAAAGGATTAAAACATTTTTTCACATTCACAACAAGACTAAAAAAAACAAACAAACAATAAACCAAACTTATTTCTCCTTTGTAAAAGTAACCCTTCTAGTTTTTGTAACAATTAGTATCAACTTATTTTGGCATGTATAGGAACATCCGGTTTTTATCATATTTCAAATTTAACAAGGGAAAGATTTGCAGCTATAATAAGTAAAGTAAATTTGGCGACTGTAATCGAGGGCGACCAGAAGGCTCCCTTTTCAATTGTTAGTATATCGAGGTGTAGGGGAGAGCGTTACTCCTTTCCTTGGATTGCTCCATTCTACCCTTGATAAGTACCTTATATTGCTGAGTGTTAAGCAAGGAGGTATCAAGCACCATTTTTAAAGTCTTTGGGTTAAACCCAGGTCTCTCGGACCGTTGGCGAACACTCTACCCACTAGTGAAATGTCTAAACATTCAAATATTTATATATATGAACAAAATATATTATTCAGACATATCTAATTTTTGTATATGAATTCTTTATCATTAAAATAAACTAATAATTTTACAACTAATCTAAATTACAATTATAGGGTAAAAATTACTGATATACATTATAATTCTAATTCATTTAGCAATTTAATGAATCATAGTTATTCATTTTCTATTTATTTATTCACTTATTTTTGAAAATAGTCTAAATCTATTTCTATATCTAGCAATATAATCACATCTCTCTCTCTCTCTCTCTCTCTCTCTCTCTCTCTGTCTCTCTCTCGCTCGATATATATATCATCATCATCATGTCGTACTGGTAGCACGGATATCCCTGACCCTCTCTCGCCACTCCTCCCTATCGTTCATCCCCTAGGCAGGTCTTCAGGACAACATCCCGTATACTCACAAAGCTGCTGAATGTATGTTCGTGCTGGTCGTCCTGCTTTTGCACGGCCATGTGTGGGGGTCCATAAGAGTACATCTCTTATGAGCTCGTCCCTGCTTTTCCAGCAGTGTCCTGTACGTCTGCTTCGTCTAACTTGAATAGTTTTCGTGATAAGAGGCTGGTGGCCGTACAGTTGGTGTCTTGTGAAATATATATATATGTATGTATGTATATTTATTAGATTTCCTACCACCCTACACGATATACGAGTACAATTTTATTCTTTATTTGTTTACTTTCACCCTAATGGACATAACTTAGAATAGGCTGATTATATCACCTGAACACGGATAAGACTCGGTTTGAGATTCATAAAGTGTATCTGATGGCGAAGTTCTAGTTGTGGAGATCTGGGGAATGAAGTATACACCTTCATTTCCATTTGTAACGTGATTGAGTAACGGGAGGTAAATTGCCGGGGAGCGAGAAAGAAGAAAATTATAATAATAAGAAAAAGCAGACAGAGGGTCTACGGAACGACCACCTGAGCTCAGGTAAGACGGGCCAAAACGCTCACTATCTGTCAGCCAGTCACGGATGAATGACAATAAAGAATGATAAGAAAAAACCCGGAGATCCCAAATCTTTTGCGTAGGCGTGGGACCACCGTAAACGGATATGTCCTCCTTCAAACAACAGGGAGAAAGAAGAAAGGAGAGGACTCAGTTTGTAAGTTAGTTGACTGCGAGACGCGAAGAGGTTGAGACGAGAGTTGAACACGAGCCAGAGATGAAGAGATAAAGGACAGTTAGAGCCTAGATGCACAGCGGTTAGGAAAACCCCACGAAGAAGCACATGTTTGAATTAGAAGATGAAACGTGTAAGAAAATTCAAGATCTGTGTCTGTCCCCCCCTCTCTCTCTCTATATATATATATACATATCCTCATGAAATGTTTCTTTTTTCCAACTAACGCGTGTGACTCTGTTTTCATACCCTGTTTCTTTCTCCTGGTAACGACTTAAAAGTCTTGTAGCGAATAAACTTTTGTGTTAGTGAACTAAGACAGAGTTTTGTGTGTTCGTTACCTTTTCCCACGGTGAAGTTATTAGAGGGTACGACTACCACTTAAGACGTAGTGATACACGTATAAATCCATTTTCACGTAGTGGTGCAACTGTACAGTTGGAGTGCAATGGTACACTATTAATTCGAGGTCCGTTGGGTCGAAAGTGGTAGTTCCTGTTAAAATTCATCAAATGGATTTGTTAAAGAAAATGATCCATATTTGTTGGAACAGTGTGTAAAATGAAGAAATACATAAAAAAATTAAAAAAAAAAAATTTAGAAAGAATTACACTCACATGCAAATATTAACGTACAGTGAATGCGATTCCTTAACTCCAGGCATAAATAACTCATGATTGATTGACATGCCAATAAACTCCCTCAGTGAATCAACTTTTTTTTGCCTACGCATTCATCAGTTTCTCTAAATAATCTTTCTCAATATCATCTGCTCTTTTCGCCATTAACTTTTCTGTTTACTTAGGCCTAAATTTAAGACCTCAGATTCAGAGGGCTGCCCCTCACGTACTGCTCCAGGATATAAAAAGAAGGCGTAATTGGTTCGAACCTCGGAAACACCAATAGACAGAGATACCGACGGGGCTAAGTTATATTTTTGGCCGTAGAAAGCGTACTTCTAGCGTTATCTCGACATCTTTACTCTTCGATAACGTTCTTCGATTTCTGCTTCACTAAAATAAATAACTGAAAATAAAGTTAAATCATATCATATTACATTGTTATCAATATAAATAAGAAAACACTAATTATCTTTTTTTCTTTTTTTTTTTTTTTTTTTGCTTGAGAAGTTTGGTATATCTCAATTTTGGGTGGCGAAAATT
The DNA here is from genome assembly GCA_963585895.1 of Sepioteuthis lessoniana. NCBI lineage: Eukaryota > Metazoa > Mollusca > Cephalopoda > Myopsida > Loliginidae > Sepioteuthis > Sepioteuthis lessoniana. The sequence goes on along the minus strand of OY757928.1, from coordinate 49,133,378 downwards.
GAAACACACCGTCAATAGAACTATTTTTTTCCTTGTTTTTTTTTTTTAAATATTTATTTATTTAATTAAAATTACATTTTTGTAAATGTTTTTTTCCCTTTCGCTGAATTATTGCTTCAAATAATTAAATATGCACAGATGTTAATTAAAATTATGTTTTTGACAGAGAAATTAAATTATCTTTGCCAATCAAAAAAGTTCTCATTTCCATCAACTACCCCTTCACCATATCTCTTTCATCTATCAAATGGACTGTCTGAGATAGATAGATAGATAGATAGATAGATGGCTGGAAACAAACAAAATGCTATTGAAAGATCAATACATACATGCATACATGAAGAGAATATGATGGAAAGATTGATAGATAGATTGATATGAAATCTATGTCTCACCTTTTTTATTCATACGCACGCACGCACGCACGCACACACACACACACACACACACACATATATATATATATATATATATATATATATATATATATATAGTCATCCATAGACATACTGTTTCGCTGTATCACAATTTTTCAGTGTGGCAAGAAACGCAGGAAATAATGTGTGGAGCAGGATATTTTTAATATAAATAAATGTCCTTATGTGAGTCTTATAGCTAAAAATATACAGTGTTTGAACGAAAAGAGCTGCAGTATAAGTTTCTTGAACTTAAAAAGAATGAACAATCTTAGTATGAAACGTTCTTTCCTTTAATTTTCATGTAATTTCATGTAATAAGAAAAATCATTTGCTATTTTGTTGCGTCATATCTATCCTCATCTTGATATGACTGATTATTATTATTATTATTATTATTATTATTTTCTTTAAAAGAAACACATTCTCACCTTTATTATTCCTCTTATAATCTGTCTGTTTTTTTTCCAAATTTCCAGGAAATCGTCAAGTGGCAACTGCACAGATATCTGGAACTTACCTCTGGGATATCGGGCAATCCCAAGATAAATTTTTAAGGTAAGGGAAATTTGTTTTATAATTTACCCTAGAGAGACAATTGAATATATATATATATATATATATATATATATATATATATATATCCCTTCACATGGACGAGCAAAGGCAGGAAGACCAGCTAGAACCTACATACAATAGCTCGGTGTCAATACAGGTTGTAGCCTTGAAGACCTACCGGGAGCAATGGATGATAGTGAATAGTGGTGGGAGAGGATCATGGAGATCTACGCTGGCGTCGCAACATGATGATGATACACATATAATTAAGTCACTCTGATAGCATTGATTTCTTTGACATTTTCTACATCTGTCCTTATCGTCCATCGCTCCCGGCAGGTATTGTAGACTACCTCCAGGGTCCGAACATAGCTGTTGTACGTAAGTTCTTGTTGGTCGGCCAAAACTCTCACGTCCCTGTAAAGGGGCCTATAAGAGAACGTCACTTATGAGTTCATCCTGCTTCACTAGCAGTGTCCCACATATCTTGTTCGTCTCATTTGGATGGTTTTAACGATAGGAGGTAGGTAACCCTTCAACTGTTGTTTCGTGGGATGTTGCGGCCGGGATCTGTTCAATATAGATTGTAGCATTTTTGAACAGTTCCCCTCTAGATTTTTTCAATACATTTCGTCAGCATACATGAGGTGCAGCTATACATTAAAATTGACGTAAATGCTACTTGCAAAAAACTGCGTTTTATTTTATTGGATCGGTCTGATTTCTATATAATTGATAACCTATCGATAGCCGTCCACACCTTTGCTAGGGGCGTTTCGATGTCACTTTCAGTCAGTGAGACGCTGCTACTGAGGTACAGGAACTGGTCCACTAATATCAGAGAAACGTAATTTAGAGTGAAGATGTCTCCTTCTTGATTAAAACACATGTAAAATGTTTTGTCTGCATTTACGTGGAGACCAATGTCTCCCACAGTCTGTTAACCCTTGCACAACAATCATCTCCTACTCGGGTCCCACCGATGATAGTCATGAAACGGATCTCATCACCTTCTACAACGATCTATCCCCCTTTGTCGGTAGTATATATATATATATATATATATATATATATATATATCGACATTGTGGGTAGAGTGTCCGCCAGTGGAAAGGATGAACGGGGTTTAGTCTTAGGTGGAGTCATACCAAATACTGAAAATTGGTACTTGTCTGTTTGTTTAACACATAACATCATCAGGTACGTATAGAAGGTATGTAGAGCAATTTAAAGGATGGAGTAGCGCCCTTCCTTTCGCCTTAGTGTTGTAGCTATTGAAAAAAGGAGTCTTCGGGTCGCCCTCAACTACGGTCGGCTAACCTATATATATATATATATATACATATATATTGGGCCCTACTATAACTGCGATTTTTGTGGGTTCCCATGAGGTGTGATTTGTTCTCTAAATATAAAGTACCTGAAGTGTACTTTCCCTACGCAGACGACACTTTCTGTGTATTTGGGAGTGAGATCGAGGCTGGCGAATTTTTCCCACATTTAAACAGTATCGACCCTGCACTTAGATTTATTCTTGAGAAGAAGAACAATTCCACTCTCCCTTTCTTAAACGTATGGGTATGTAAAGAGACTTCTGAGTTCCTAACGACCGTATACCATAAGTTTACTTTTACTGGCTTGTTCATTCCTTGGGATTCATTTTGTCCAAAGAAGAGGAAGATAAACCTAAATTAAGACCCTAAACACACTGGGCCTTAGTTATATGCTCTGAGTCTAAATTGGACGATGAGGTCGAATTTATCACTGGGACAATTTGTAACAATGGATTCCCTGAAGACATTGTTCGATCTGTTATCAGGGATCAAATTTCTGACCTCAGTAAAATTAAACCTTATTCTGACCAGAAGTGTCCTGTATATCTCAGGTTGCTTTGGCTCAGTGATATTAGTGATAAATTTGCCAACTACATCTCTGATTCTCTACGTAAGTGCTATTTTCCTTCCAACCTGCGTGTGGTCTTCCGCACGTGGACTTTTTTGAGATCTGGTCAAGAAGACGTTCTCCCTCCCCCACAAAAACCTAGTTCTTTTACATGTGCTTGCGGATTGCAATACATCGGGAGAACCAATCAACGTCTGGATTCAAGAATTAAACAACATATACCCACAAAAATACGGCAAGAGAACTACTTTGCTGACCGAATAAACAATACACACATCGCCGAACACCTCATAAATAACCCTAATTGTGCCTCGTCCTATAGTGCGGACTTGTTTACCATTCTAAGCAAATCCCAATCGAACTATCTCCTGAAAGTACTGGGGATGATTTATATTCTCACCCATAAACCATCTCTCTGTAAACAGAGTGAATGATTATTGGGTCTGAATCTGTATTAGTATTTAATTTACCCCTCCCTTCCTTGTCAACTTGCATTTTTTATTTTATTTTTCCTCCACCTAATTACACAGTCCCTGCCCCTTTTCCTTCTTAATCGTTGTTCTCGTTTTAACCGTGATCAGAATGGACCGTAACCGGTTAATTTATTTTATTTTTCAAAAATGATAAAAATTGGTCTATTTGTGAGTATATCAAAATGTTCTACCCCCACCATAATATATATATATATATATATATATATATATATATATATATATATATATATATATCAGATAACTAGCTCTATTGCATAAATTTAAATGCTTAAAAACTGTACATATTTCAACTGTATATAAAGCACTGAGATAAATTGTCGACTACTATCGAAATATTCGTATCTATTAACATTAGCATACATATTTTACGTAAGTAAATAAAATATATTAAAATAACTGATAAAAATCCGAAGTAAAAGTTGAATCGGAAACCTGTTAGTTCGTTTTTCTTACACATTTTTCTTTTTAAAAAAGAGTTTATTTTTGTTTGTTAATATAATTATATCATTTTTGAGGAAAGTTCCATGAACGTGGGTCTTTAGACATGCAATAAGGTTACTGTTGCTTATTTGCAAGTGAGATTAATATTAGTAAGAAGACTATCCCAAACGAGAATAAGCGTAATCGAAATGAAATCGTTTATTTTAAAAATTATTTTGAATATTTATGAAATTTTTATCTGATGGGGAAAAATTTGATACTTTGAACCTTTTTTCTATTTAGTCAAGATTAAACGTTTAGTTAATACCTGCAGTTGTCGATCAATACGAGCTCTGTTTTTAATATAAAGGCCGTATCAACTGTGAACAGCGCTGCCACCTATTAATACAGAGTTTATTTTCTTTTAGTGTTAAAAGTAGTATGTACTCCAGTGAGCAGACACGGTTTATTAGCTAATTTTTTACCAAATCAAAAGATATCCGAAAGCTTTGAAAATATTATCAGGTTATTTATTACAATCGGGCGTGTCAATGCCAATATTTAACCGATGTTCAAACAGCATGTTACTCTTGCAATTTGCCCTCGAATAGTTTTCCTGAAATGTTAAATAATATACGGAAGGATCAAAGTAAATTCAACAGACCTTATGAAATGCAATCCGTGACAGAAATATTTGCGCTATCCCTCCACCACCGCTAGGATGAGCGACAAGTTTGATTTTTATGCAGAATAAAGCTTGTTTGATATCTGTGTTTTCCTTCTCCTGTATTAGTTGCCTTCGCGACGCTAAAGGACCTAGTCTTTTCTACTATTTACCCTTAGAGTGACCGAAAAGATATAGATTCATGTATTTTTAAAGGGCATTAGCATGAAGTGAAACACAAGCTGCCTCCTCCAGATATGTACTCAAGTTGCCACTTTCACTTTCTACGATGTTGACCGGTATACTTGCATGTGTAATATAATGGCCGAGGGATTTCAGTTCATGCCTTTGGGTTTAGTTAGGCTGAGAACCTTTCGGCTCAGTGCATGGGTTACTTAGGTTCAACATTAACACAGGTGTTCAAGCGCACGCGCGCGGAGCGGACGTGTCACTCAGAGATGTCACAATAGCCCGAGATGGGAAACGGAGGCTAGCGAGTGCGAATGACGTCACGCACCGGAAGCTCACGGAGGATTTTGGGAGATTTTGAAAAAGTGAGTAGAGTTGAGATGAGACCTGCCTCGGGGGAAGACGGTTGGTTTTCGCTTGCTGGCGGAGACCTTTGTGGCGCGTGCCACATTTGTTTGGGGCGGGGAGATGAAAAAACCAGAATAGAAAGAGTGTGCCTCTCTCTCCTTATGTCGAAAAACCTTTAAACTCAAAGGTTATAAAAAGTTTTGTACCTGAACTGAGAATTCGTTACGTGTTTTTCGTATTTCGAGATTCCTATGTTCTATCTTTATGGACATTCGATGTACGTTTCACACATAGCCATATCATGGCTATGGTACACATGTACTACTGCATGCAGATAGGTTCACATTCTTTGTTTAATGGCATATTAACCTCCATAGATGATTTAATGTGATAACCATCCCTGCGGGAGAATATTAGTTGTACTATTCAACACATAGCTTGAGTGATAAGAGGGTTTATATCTTTCCGAAGGTTATCTGTCCGAAAGTGAACGTCATAACATGACTAGAGTTCGAACTCGCTTTCTACGAAGCTGCAGTTAATAACTTTAGTCGTTATGTCCCGGGGTTTCCCCAAGGTTAAAGATGGTGTATTGACATAAGGGTTAATAAATCAAATGAGGTCTAAAAGCTTTGAAAATGTAATCAAGGTATTTCGTACCACCCTAAGTGAAAGTCATATACCAAGTCTAAAACTCAATCGTCCTAAGCGAGTTACCCTTGTATTTTGCGTCAGTATCGTCCCCAGAAATCTTAAGTAATTGCCCAGTTGCCTGTTACTATAGAATACACCGACTGCTTCTCTGAAGAGGGGTAAGACCACCCCGATGGGTGTCCTGGATATGACACTAAATAATCTGATGGTGAGGTTCCAGGGATACTGGAGATTAGGGGAATGCGGAGTACCCCTTCACTGACATTGCATCCAGGTCCTCTCTGGCCCGGAATGGTAGTTCCTGATAGATTCCTATTCATGGGTTAAATAAACTAAAGTAAATTGCATACTTATGCTAAACTAAATGGTTTGAATTAGAACTGTTTGAAAAAACTGAATAGCTTGAAATAGAAATATTTTTGACAAACAGTGTACTTAAATTTAAACTGTGTACTTATACTAAACTGAATTATTTGAAATGGCACTGTTTTTTTGACATTGAAACTGTACTTACACTAAACTGAATTGTTTAATATAGAACTGTTTTGACATTTAACTGTGTGTAAACAAAATTTATACTTATACTAAATTGAATTAGCTGAAATTTGAATAAACTGAATGGCTTGAAATAGAAATATTTTTGACAATTTAACTGTGTACTCATGCTAAACTGAATTCTGGGAAATGGAACTGACTATTTGTATAAAAAATGGATTTGGCGTAAAATAACCTTACAAAGGTTGATATGCCATAAACTCAACCAACCAACCAACCAACCAAAGCTTAAGTAAGATAAGAAAGAAACATTGAAAAATTTTAAAGCCACGACGAAATGCAAATCATAACATGTATACATTTACTTAACGCCTCCGCTATGTCCATAATGTGACAAAAGATCAATTTTTAAGCGGAGTGATGCTGCTTTCAAATCAGAGTTTTCCTTCTCCTTAAGTTTTCCCTAAACAAATCTTAAGACCTGGTTTGCCCTTCTGTTTACCTATAGCAAGTAGTAGAAGTGATGGATTCGTATTTTTTCTAGTTGCATTAGCGCAAAGTTAAATGCAAACATCCCTCGTCCCAGATTACATTTCCTCCGTCGATAACCGTTGCGCTAAACACATCGACATCAATTACAAGCAATCCTGTAGTCACCAGTGTAGTCAGCGGTTCTTCCGAGCTCTTTTTTCAATTATCATATAATCCAACGAAATGGTGTGATTCGTCGTATTTCACCTGGCAAAAGATTCTTGAATTATTAAAACGCACTGCAAAATACACTAAAGGTAATATAATGGCTGAGGAATTTTGTTTTATGCCTTTGGGTTTAGTTAGGCTGAGAACCTTTCGGCTCAGTGCATGGGTTACTTAGGTCCAACATTAACACAGGTGTTCACACGCGCGCGGGCGGATCGGACGTGTCACTCAGAGATGTCACAATAGCCCAGATGGGAAACGCGGTTACAAAGTACGAATGACGTCACGCACCGGAAGCGCGTGGAGGATTTTTGGATTTTGAAAACGTCAGTTAGTGGAGTTGAGAACTGGACATCGAACAGGAAGGGTCGACTTTCGCTTGCTCGCCGAGGCCTTGGGCAGGTACCGCACGTGATGGGGGGCAGATGAAAAAGCAGTATAAAAAGAATGTGTATCTCTCTCCTTATGTCGAAGAACGTTTAAACTCATAGGTAATAAAAAGTTTCGTACTTGAACTGAGAAGTCGTAAGTGTTTTTGGTGTTTCGAGATTCCTATGTAGTATGTTATATATATATATATATATATATATATATGAACATTATATGTCTGGCTATGGTACATAACTAGCAAGAATAGCGCAACGTTCAGGCTATACAGTCCCCTTTGAACCTTGATAAAGCTGTTAAAAATTCATCCCCCATCAGGTATGAGTTAAATAGCACCATTACTCTCCTTATACAAGGATAGTTTTGGCATTAAATAGCCCAGAATATTTAATACATCCTCAAGCAAAAAAAAAAAAGAAAAGAAAAGTGAAAATAAATTGCCGCTCATCTTTTCAATTTTAGTCATTTTTTATATGATTAGTAATTTGTTGGGGCTTATTAATTAGTCTTTTAATTCTGCCATCATGAAAATTTCAGCATTATGGTATTTATATTGCTATTTTCCCCAAATGTATGTTTTTAGATATGATACTCTTTATTGTAAAGGAGACAATACGTTGAGATCAAGTTGTTACATGAAAACATTAGTAAAGGTGGTTAGTAGTAAAGTTGAAGACCGTAGTCGAGGGCAACCAGAAAGCTCTCTTTTCAATAGCTACTACACCGAGTGTAGAGGAGGGCGCTACTCCTTTCCCTTGATTGCTTCACTTTGCCTTTGATCCATTCCTTATATTGCTGAGTGTTAAGCAAGGAGGTATCAGGTACCATTTTTTTAGTATTTGGTATGACGTGACCTGGGAGTAATCCCAGGCCTCCCAGATCATTGGCGAACACTCTACCCACAAGGCCAATGAGCTAAACAAAATGAGATATCTGCATTATCATCATAGCCATCGAGTCATACTGATAGCATGGAGTCCTTTACTTCTCTCACTTTAGGCAAATCCTCTAGATTGAATTCAGTGTCCACACAAAGCTGATGTATGTAAGTTTTTACTGGTCGGTTAACAATGGTGTTTCTATGTATGGGAGTGCACAGGAAAACGTCACTTATGAGTTTGTCCCTGCTTCTCCTGCAGTTCTCAGCATGTTTATTTCTCTAGATATTAGCTAACTAATATCACTGTTGTATTTCTAAGTAGATAACTTAGTCATTAAATAACCCACGAAGTTTGATATGGTATTAAACAAAGCAACAAAACCTCTTATTCGTCTTACTTTGATGGTTTGTAAGATGGTCGGTAAGTGGCCGAACAGCCGTAGTTTTATAGTTTGCTGCTCCCTATATGTGTTCATGCAGTATCCTGGTTTGGTTTGGTTTGTTTGGTTCTATGTCACATCAACCATTATAGGTTATTTAATGCCAATTCCATTTTTACACATACACAGCTTCATTTCAAACAACCCTGTTTAGCATAAGTACACAGTTTAAATGTCAAAAATAGTTTTATTTCAAACTATTCAGTTTAGTCAATAAAGTTAAATGGTTCCAAGTATTCCTATGTATCACAAACAATTCAATTAAAACTAATCATTTATTCATACACTGTAAAATGTCAAAACAATTCTACCTCAAAAAACCTAGTTTAGCATAAGTACACAGTTTAAATGTCGAAACAGTTCTATTTCAAACAACAGTTTAGCATAAGTACATCGTTTAAATGTCAAAACCTTTATTTCAAGCAACTCAGCCCAGCACAAGTACGCAGTATAAATATCAAAACAGCTCTATTTCAAACAACCCAGTTTAGCATAAGCATATAGTTTAGTTTTATTTTACCCATAAATAGGTCCCTATCAGGTGCTACCACTCCGGGCCAAAGTGGACCAGGGAGTGATGGCAATGAACAAATACTCTACATCCCACAAAGCTCGAACATTATTGGAGCATCAGCAATAGATTTCTTAGTGTCATGTCCAGGACGCTCAGTGATGGAGTCTTACTCCTCTGCAGAGATGCAGCCAGTGTATTCTGCAGCCTCAGTCGGCTAGGCTAGCAGCATCTTTGTGTAGTTCCCATCTAGCTTTTTCCCAAAGTACTTCCTTCAAGTACATGTGGTGCAACCATAGAATAATACTGAGACGGCCACTGTTTTGCAAGAATCCCAGTTTTATTTTATCTAAGAGATCATAATTCCATATGTTCGGTAACCTGTCGATACCCATCCATGTCCTGGTTATGGTTATGTTGACATCGTTTTCAGTCGATGACGTATTGTTACCGAGGTATGTGAAATGAAAAGAAAGAAATATCATAGAGAGAAAATTTATAAGTATATAAGTCAAGTAATAAACAAAAATCATATTAGTTTATTTTAACCTTTCATTGGGATTCAGTTATATATATATATATGACCATTAACTCCCTCACATATTTTATAAAATGTGAATGCATGCAAGTACATATAATGAAATATAAGATAAGAGACAATGAAAGAAATACCTTACAAGCTCATAAATACGCATTTATAACTTTTTATTGTGAATACACTGAAAAACAAAGTTGGCACTAAAACGCGCTATTTGCATAGGAACAACATTATATTTATATAAGTCCATTTTTCTAATAAAATATTGTTTTCTATATTTCATTTTATCGCTTATCTACTTTTAGTTTCATTGTGATATATTTTATTGTCAAAAATTTTAATTTTATTTATAACTGCATTATCATTTCAAAATTATACTTCAATATCTGGTTTAGAAATATTTACAAAACCAACAGGCTAAAGAAATGGGGGAAACCATTAAAAAAATTATCACCAATGACCAAACCTGAAGGAGAAATTCATGTTTAATTCGTTTGTTTTCTTTGTGTTGTTTTTTGTCGAACAATTGAAAAGGAACTGAATGAAATTTATTCGACATCCCATCTAACCATTACTCACACTGTCATTATCACTGAACAATCGATATGATTTTAAATGATGAATTTATTCCATGACGAAGATGTATCCGAAATTTTTATGACTTGAAGTAGGGAAACTTTTCATATTCAAAGGCCACGTTAACTGTTTAGCACTGAGTTAATATTCAATAATCTTTTAGAGGGTTAACAGTAAGATTAAAACTTTACGATAATAACTTAACCCAACTTTAATTACTATATACCGCTAAAAGGACCCCTTTGGTGGTGTAATGGTTAGCATGCTCGACTCGCAAACATACACAAGTGAGTTCGAGTTTCATTGAGTGCCATTTCATATGGCCTTGTGCCTCATCTCAGAAAAAAGCTTAGTAAATTAAGGGCACCTTGGTTGGTGAGTTGGCTAGCAAGCTAGACTAGCAAACATACACAAGTAAGTTCGAGTCTCATTGGGTGCACCTTTCAAATAGCCTTGTGCCACATCTAAGCAAAAAGCTTAGTAAATTACCACCTTTCAAATAGCCTTGTACCACATCTAAGAAAAGTAAGGAAAAAGTAAAGTTGGCGACCATAGTCGAGAATGAACCGAAAGCTCCCTTTTCAATAGCTACAACACCGAGGTGTAGGGGACGGCGCTACTAAATTTCCTGGATTGTTCCAATTTACCCTTGATCCTTACCTTGTAATGCTGAGTGTTAAGCAAGGAGGTAACAAGTACCATTTTTTGAGTCTTTGGTATGACTCGACTTGGGATTGAACTCCAGTCTCCGGGGCCATTGGTGAACACTCTATTCATTTGGCAGAAAAAAGCTTAGTAAATTAAGGGCGCCTTGGCTGGTGTAATAGTTAGCAAGCTAGACTAGCAAACATACACAAGTGAGTTCGAATCTCATTGGATACATTTTTCATATGACCTTGTACCACATCTAATAAAAAGAGCTTCGTAAATTAAGGTTGTCTCGCGCGGCGTATTGGTCAGCAATCTAGACTGGCAAACCTTCAGAAGTGAGTTCGAGTCTCATTAGCTACCCATTCATAGGGCTGTTTGCTACATTCAAGCAACAATTGAAAAAGAACTGAATAAAATTTATTCGACATCCCATCTAAACATTACTCACACTATCGTTATCACTGAACAATCAAATTTGTTCATATACCACAAAAAATAATAAAACTTTTAATGACTTTTCAATTTCTTTGTTTAATGGCATATCAACTGTCATGGGTTATTTAATGCCAAAGCTGTTCGTGCAGAAGTAGAGTAGTTGTATTATTTAAGTCATAGCTGGAGAAATAAGTGAGTCTGTACCTTTTGAAAGGGTATTAGTCTGAAAGTGGACACGATGGCACGATTGGAGTTTGAACTCGCGTACTGCCATGTCACAGTCAATCACGTTAGCCACCATGCTACAGGGACTTTTTCTCTTACAGCTTTTTCTTTTAAAGTGCTTAAATGAAAAACACCATAAAACCCCAGAAAACTTCTGAGCATCATATTTAGAAGTGAAGGTGCACAAATTTAAATTGTCTTAATGTTGGACTAATGGGTAGAGTTTTAACCAATGGTCCGGGAGACCGGCGTTCAATCTCCAGGTCGAGTCATACAAAAAGACTCTAAAAATGGTACTTGATGCCGCCTTGTTTAACGCTCAGCATTAAAAAGGTATGGATCAGGGGTAAATTGGAGCAATCCAGGGAATGGAGTAACGCCCTTCCTTACACCTCAGTGTAGTAGCTATTGAAAAGGAAGCTTTCGGGTCGCCCTCGAATATGGTCGCCAACTTTACTTTTACTTTACTGCGGCAGTATCGTATGCGACTGGCCCTGTGTAACCTACGAAACATCTCAATTTACGTTGTTTAGTTGGCTGAATGTTTTGGTCAAAACTGTATAAGCCACGGACCCGTTCAGCAAAAAATAAAAAAAACAAAAAAAAACAAAGCATAACTCTGGAATTTATTGGTATTGTCATTTTTATTTATGGTTCAGGTTTATCCTAGTAGAAAAGCGAGTGCAATGGTTAAAGCGATGGACTGCAGAATCGATGTAAGCGAGTTAGTACACCAGTCGCGCTATAATGTTCACTTTCGGGCAAATACCCTTGGGAAAGGTATGAACCTACTTATCCTCCCAGCTATGGATTAAATAATACCACTACTGTTCTTCTATCAGAATACCTTTGGCAGCAAATAACCTATAAAGGTTGATACCCCAATTAAACAAAGAAACGAAACCAAACCTTCACTTTCCCGGACATGAAGAACTAACGAAGATGTAACCAAGTTTGTTTATATATATATATATATATATATATATATATATATATATATATACCATTCAGTCAAACGACCAACTCGTAACTGTGTTCTTATTGTGTCCAACTATATGGATAATTTAACTAATTCTGCAAATTTATAGGGCTCCGAATCTTGGAAAAGAAAAAAAATCTCTTTCGTAGAATTCCCTGTACAAAAGTAGCCCCAAAATATCGTTGCCGACTGATCGATGAACGTAACTAAGACTATTATTTATTTCGGACATCAAAGAGAAAATTAACACTTTCATCCATCTCAAGAAATCCTTCTATTTTATCCGCTATTAAAATCTGCCTGAGTTCTCAAATTTGTTTTGCTAATTGCTTGATATCATCATTCAAACAACTATGTGTATACATACTTATATATTACGTTTATGTTCCCACCTCTCCAAAAAGGTTTTCTCATACACTTGTAGCAGCAAGAAATTTGGCATTTTTGTTTGGCGCGTATTTTAATTCGACCGTTAGGGTCGACGCATACTTTCACCCAATCAGGATGACTTATCCTATTCATCCCGGAGCATCTTTCCGGGCAGCACAAACATAACTACATTTCGTCTCTTTACTTCTTTCCTTTCCCACGAGGCTTGCAGCACAAACGCAAACTCTATATTGCATGCTGCCATTAAAAACTATTCCTAAAAACATTTCGACTTCGTACTTCTCTCTCTCTCTCTCTCTCTCTCTCTCTCTCTCTCTCTCTCTCTCTCTCTTCTATATACCTAACAACACTTGGCGAGGAAACAACTCAACGTAAACACACACACGCACGTTACAATTTTACCTGCGCCGAAAAATAATAACAAACATTTCCACTCGCTAAACACTCATACAGTAAATTCCAGCAAAATATGCCGTAAAAATCACTGAAGTAAACACATTGTAGAGAGTTTTAGATTTAATTAACTAAATCTTTTCAATAAGGTTAAAGTTTGGGATTATAAAACATTATGTGGATTTTTTTCACTAATCATTGATTAAATAATAAAACTGTATGCTTGAGTATGATTTAAATACACCTTTATGAGTGAAGGGAAGGAAAAAAGTGTTTGTTTGGATGATTGGGTTTAATGGCATATCAACCTTTGTCGGTTATTTAATGCTGAATCCATTTTTTATATAAATAAACAGTTCTATTTCAAACAATTCAGTTCAGCATAAGTACACAGTTTAATTGTCAAAGACATCTCTATTTCAACTTATTCAGTTTAGTCAAACAGTTCTAATTCAAACAATTTAGTTTAGTATAAATATAGTTCTTGTTTACACACAGTTAAATGACAAAAACAGTTCTATTTCAAGCAATTCAATTTAACATAAGTACGTGGTTTACGTGTTAAAACAGTTCTATTTCAATTCAGTCTAGCATAAGTACGCAGTTTAGTTCTATTTGACTCATAGATAAGGCCATATCAAGTGTTACGCCCCCGGACAAGAATGGACCTGGCAGCGTTGGCAATGAAAGGCTGTTTCATATTTCCCAAAGCTTCAGCATTACTTGAACCTCACCATTAGATTGTTTAGTGTCATATGCAGGACACGCGTGAGTGTTTTTTTTTTTTTTTTACCTCTCTGTACAGAAGCAGTCAAAGCTGATTGGCCAAAAAACAAGTGTTTAAACACAGATAGATTTATCAATGACTTAACTTCATGTGGAGTCATTTTTTAAAAAGTTTTTATACTTTTTTAAGGGATACGAGAGTCGATTGCTTGAAAAAGGAGTGGAGTAGACATCAAATACCGAAGACTGAAAAATGGTCTGGTAAAATGTTTCGCACAAATCTACTTATAGATTATAGCTATTAGCACGGGAAATTGAAATAGCAATTTACTTTTGACAAATTATATTTACTTTTTATCAGTTCATATACATTTCTATAGATTTCTAATGTTGTTCTAAACAAAATATATAAAAAAACTTCAACTCCCTCCATGATTACATTTCTGATTTAAAGTTAAAACGTGTAAGAACTTCAGCAACAATATCAATTTGTAAGGATAAGAAAAAAAGAATAAAACTATGAATTTGTTTATTTGCTAAGAATAGTAAAAAATGCTATTTATTTTTTTTCTATTCATACCTCTGCCTAGTCAGTCTGTCAGTATCTATCTATCTATCTATCTATCTATCTATCAATCAGTTTCTGTGTCTTTTTCTTCACGATTAAAACCGCTTTTTTATGCAATCATTTTAATTTTATTCTTTCTTTATTTCGTTATTAAAAAATCATTAGATTAAAAAAAAAAAGTAATTCATTTATCAAGTCTATTCATACATCTCTCCCAGTCAGCCAGTCTGTCAGTAAGCATCTATCTATCTATCTATCAATCTATCTGTTCAAGACACTGTTTTCTTTAAAATTAAAACGGCCGTTGCATGCAATCATTTTACTTTTTTTTTCTTTCTTTCTTTCGTTAAGAACGAAATAAAATGAAATAAAATAAAACTAAGAAATTTTATATCCATTTAGATTATTAAACGAAGGCAATTTTATTCTTTTCGTCTACACCATACCTCAGGTCAATCAGTCTCTATCTATCTATCTATCTATCTATCTATCTATCTATCTATCTATTTTTTTCTGATCAAAACAGCCTTAATATGCAATCAGTTTATTTAAAAAATTTATTTATTTATTTATTCTTTCTGTCTTTCTTTCTTTCTTTCTTTCTTTCTTTCTTTCTTTCTTTCTTTCTTTCTTTTCATAATATCCTTTAGTTATATCATCGCTTTCATTCTACTTTTTCATTTTTCTTTTCGATTCATTATCACTTTGCATCCAGAAAAAAAATCTTGAAAATTCCTAGCAATGTTGTTTTCATAAACACTTGACTCAAAGCAGCTGAGCCAAATTCATTGAACAATTCCCACCTTTTCATATCACTGCATTTGCGGAATATTCCCTCCACCTTACTACAAAAGTTTTCTATGAATTTTTCTCTTATATATTCACTCCCTCTGTCAATAACTTTTTTTTGGGGGGGGGTTCTTTTCTTCTTTCTACAAGTCGTTTTATTCGTTTATCTGTTTTTTTTTCTTTTTTAAATAATTTTTGAGGATTTCTTGATTCATTTTTTCTAGATTTTCTCTTTTTAAAATCCTGTTTTCAATTTTTTTTCTGTCGCCCCAATATTTATTTGCATTATGCATTTTCTTCCATGTTTTATACTATGTATGTATGTATGTATCCTTTCTTTCTTTCTTTCTTTCTTTCTTTCTTTCTTTCTTTCTTTCTTTCTATTTCGTCTTTCATTCTTCTCTCGATGATTCTTTTTCTTTCATTGCATCTATTTATTTTTGTTTCGTTTTTCTCCTTTTTCTATTTCAATTCTTCATGCTACTTTACGTTTTCTGAATTTTTCTTTCTCTCTCTTTGCACACACACACACACACACACACACACACACACACACACACACACACACATATATATATATATATATATATATATATGTATGTTGTTCTGGTTTTCTTTCTGTCATTCTTTTGCTGTCTATTCATTTCTAACTTCCCCCCTCTCTCTCTCTCTCTCTCTCTCTCTCTCTCTCTCTCTGTTTTTTTCTTCCGATTGACTTTACATTTTCTTTTTTTTGTTCTTTTTCTCAATTTTCTTTCTTTGTTATTCGTGTTATTTCTTTTTTCTTTTCTAAAATTAGCTTACTTTTAGAATTTATCCTTGTTGTTTCTTTCTTAATTTTCTTTACTTTTCCTATTATTCCTTAACTTTTCCCATGAAACGGCACAGACGATTTCTATTATTATTATTATTATTATTATTATTATTATTATTATTATTATTATTATTATTATTATTATTATTATTTCACCTGGCGATTTTTTCACACCAGTGCTGACAGTCTTCACGAGAGTCTGAGAAAGAGCCTGTCTTTTTAAGTCTTCAGGACTCTTCACAGTACTCTAGCCGATATAAATAATGCTGTAGTCTACATGATCTCCGCTTTTTCTAGGATTTCTAAATCTTTCATTCCCTTTAACAAGGCAATAATAATAATAATAATAATAATAATAGTAATGATAATAATAAAAATAATTATTATTATCATTATAATCATAACACCTTGCGAGTTGTTCACACCAGCGTTGGCTGATAGGTTTTCAATAGAATCTGAGTGACAGCAAGTGACAGCTCTTCTCAGTATTCTAGCCGATCTCGACTATGCTGCAGTTTGGATGGTCCCCACTAGTCCTTCGAGTTTTAACTCTTTGGACCCCCCACCTTCCACGCCAATGACAATTTGTATAACCTTCACTTTAATGTTCCACAACTTTCTTACCTCTTTAGCTCTACTTGTTACTCTTTTTGCTTTCTTTGATTTTCACTTTATTTTCCGCTGGGACAGATTAGTCCACTAAACAACATTTTTTTCTTTTTTGTTAATTATAATCTTTTTTGTTAATTATAAACTAGGGATTAGGGGATCAGTTTGATCTCAATATTTTGCTCCTTGCCAGGTTTTCACACCATCTCTACTAGGTGGATTCTAATCATTCTGGCCAACTATAGTAGTTCTGCTTTCTAGGTGATATAAAATAATTACTATAAAAAGGTTTGTATGATAATATCAACTTAACATCATATCATACGCCCGAATTTCTTTGATATGTTTTTATAAAGATATTGGTTGGTGTTGCACAGAAAAAGCTTTAAATGCAAGTGTCTTCATTTTTGGTGTATAAAATTTTTATTCGGATCATGAAAATATAGAACAAGCAGTATTTTATCAAAAATATATACTATAGTATTTTTTCATTTGTTCTCTCTGTGTATGGAATCAAATGCCATGAAGAAATCTATGAGCAATATTTTTGTTTTGGAATTTTTGTACGTATTCCTTCGGTGATTTAGCGAATAGTTAGGATCTCTTTAGCTGTGGATCAATTTCTCCAACACCCTTCTGTTTTTTTCTCAGAATTTTCTCGATTTCCGTTTTGATACGGTTGAGAAGCAGAATACTATAAGCCTTGGCAACTATGACTATAAAGGTTATGCCTCTGTAGTTCTTAGGGTTTCTGAGGTAACTTTTCTTGGGGAAGAGACGGAAGCAGTATTTTGTCCATTCTTCTATTGTGCTTTGTCTATAGACGGCGTTGCATGATCGAATTAGTATGTCATCAAATTTCCTTGCCTTCCATAGTTCAGGAGGAATTTTGGTAAGGCCTGAAACTTCTCTGCAGTTAATTTTTGTCGGTCTTACGTTAAATTCTTTTTTGTAAACCATCCTAGTTTGATGTCTAATTGCCTTTTGATAATTCTTATGTTAGGTTTATCTCTGACTTTAGAGGAGTTTCTAAGCAAATTCCTAAAATGTTCATTCAACTTCTACATTCTTTCTTCTTGGCTGGCAGTTTTTAATCTTGCTCTCGAGAAGCTTTTCCTTCTCATCATTTCATCATTTGTCAACTATAAGAGTCGTGATTGTTTATCTTCAACAGAGTATCTGGTTTTATTTAATTAGCCTTTAATGAATTCTAATTGCTATGTTTTTGGTACGCGTTAGTTATTTCTCTCTGTTTTCTTAAAAAAGTTTCTGGGCATTGATATTTGTTGGATTTTTTGATAACTTTAGTTTCTATTTTTATGTTATGTCGTTTATTTCTAATTCTTATGACCTTTCAGGAATTCTACATTTTATTCTTGGTTTTGTTAGAATTCATTTGGCTGTTACTTTGATATGGTAGGTAAAAGTTTTCATATTCGGCATTCAGACTATGTCTTTCAGATATCTCCAGAAGAATATCAAACTCGTGTCCTATTGTTACCGTATGATTATTTCTAATATCCTTATTAGTGAGTAAAGACCAGTCATATTATGAATATATATATATATATATATATATATATATATATATATATATATACACACAAAAGCTATTCCTCGACCGGACGGCTGGAGCTGTAAAATACACCGACTGCATCTCTGCAGATGAGTGGGGCCCTCCCCCTCAACGAGTGTCCTTGGTATGACACTAAACTATTTAATGGTGAGGCTCTAATCCTGGGGCTTTTGAAAATACGGAGTGCCTCTTCATTGTTATTGCTCCCAGGCCCACTCTGACCTCGAGTGGTAGGATATGATAAAGTGCTAACAATAGGTAAAATAGAATTATTTTGCGTTTTAAATTTTGTACAAACAAATAACTTACGTTTAAATTAATTGTTAGAAATAGAACTCTTTTGCCATGTGTAGATAAATGAATGTCTAATAGAATTGTCAGTAATATATAGCAATACTTGAAAACTCTTAACTGTGAGCAAAAGAAAAGGTAATGGTAAATTGAATAATCAGTTTAAAATAGAAATACTTGAAACCACTTCTCTCTGTGCGAACAAGTAACTAATATTAAATTGAAATATTTGTGTTAATCGCAATAATTGAAACCATCTCTGCGAAACAGTAGCAATACTCGTAGGACTCATTTGAAAATGAAATTACCTCCTAAATATTCACTGATAAATGATAAATATAAAACCATTTACTTTGGGAAAACAGATGATTGATGTTAAATTAAATTATTAGTGTTACATAGTAATACATGACATCATTTAACTGTACAAAAGAATCATCTCAAGTTCGTTTAAAATGTCCTTACAAATCATGTATATTTAATATACATGTATTGAGAAGATTTGACATTTAATAACTAATGGTTGATATGCCATAAAACTCACCCAAATCAAACCAAATCATGTATATTTAATATACGTGTATAAAGAGTGTTTGACATTTTATAACCAACAGTGGTTGACATGCCATCAAAGGCACCAAAACCAAATCATATTTATTTTATATGTATATATATATATATATATATATATATATGTGTGTGTGTGTGTGTGTATTAAGAGGATTTGACATATAATAACCAACAATGGTTATCTAAATATTTTTATTTTCTCTTTGGACCTAACACAAATTTATATATATATATATATATATATATATATATATATATATATATATATATATATATATATATATATATATTAAAACAGATAGGTCCAGGAAGAGATTTGTATTTTTGGAATTTATTCATTGGTTTGTTTGTTCTTACATACGTGTATTTTTCAAGCTTGTTGCTTTCGTCAGAGAACATATATGATACAAGGCCTTGTTAATGGGATACTCAAGGAGATGCGAACTCACTTGTGTTTACAGTTTGAATGATTTTCGGTTGGTTATGGGTATTGATATTTGATATGTTTTTGTAGCTCTGTGTGTGTGTGTGTGTTGGAGTGGTTATGGATAATATATATATATATATATAAGTTGGCGGATTGAAGTCAATGGTCACCTGAAGACTCTCTTTTCAATAGCTACTATTCTAAGATGTAGTAGAGGGCGCCACTCTTTTCCTTGGGTTGCTCCACTTACTCTTAATCCGTACCTTATAATATTGATTGTTAAGTAAGGAGACATCCAGTGCAATTATTTTGGTCTTTGGTATAACTCGACCAGGTATTGATCCTTGATTTTTCGGGCTATATGTAAACACTTTAACCATTATGTCAATGAGGTGGTGATATGGGAAGTCTTTGGTATTTTTATAGTGTATATTTTGTGTTAAACAAAATAGATATAGTCTCGTTTCGATAATTCCGTGAACACTGAAATTATTCAAACAACATTACCATTGAGTATAGAAGGTGTTTTGGAACAGAATTTTGAACTACTTTCAGGAAAATCTTTCAAATTCATGTGAGAAGACAGGAACAAGAAATGGAAAACTGCTAAAAATGTTGTCTGTGGTTTACACATGCACACACACACACACACACATATATATATATATATATATATATATATATGTGTGTGTGTGTGTGTGTGTGTGTGTGTGTGTGTGTGTGTGTGTGTGTGTGTGCCAGTTTGTTCCTTATTAGTTAAGAGACATTGACAAGGTTTGATTTCATATATAAAAAAAAATTAATATTTTTTAATTAATATATCCTTTCTCGTTAATCAGCCAATACATGACTAGTATTGATAAATCTACATCTATCTGCTTATATACCAATAACACATATTTTTACTAAAAATTAAACAGAAAAGACAGTAAAAATAGTTAATACTCACCCACACACACACACACATATGTTCTTTCCACAAACACAGAAGTGTATAATCGGAGCATGAAGAAGTGAGCAAGTTGTACGAAAGGTACAAAACAAAGGCAGAAGGAACAGAGAAAGAAGAAACAGAAAAGAAGTAAAGGAAAAGAATAATTGGGAGGAAAGAAAGAAAGAAAGAAAAAAAAAGAAAGAAAGAAAGAAAGAAAGAAAGGGTAAAAAAGGGACAACAAAGGAAAATACAGGGTTGTGAAGAATGAAAAAGAAAGAATAAAAGCAAATATATATTTATCATTCTTCAAAACATTTCACCGTTGTTTCACACTCTGTTATCATTGTCTGCCAAAGTCTGCCATCATTTTGATGCTGTGGTTCTTTCTTGAGATATTTATATAATATTGCAACATATTTCTATTACGAAGAGAAAATAAGGACAAAAAAACGCAGTTATTGTTGAGGTTGTACCTTTTCTTTTTTTTCCCTTGATTTTTTCTTTTTGTCTGTGACATAATGGGCCAATATAAAGAAAAAAAAATGGAAATTTAAAAGTAAATTCCTTCTATGGCTTTCAGAATATAACACGTACAGTTTTCTTTTTTCGGTTAATTTTTTTCTAATATCGAAAAAAGAAAACTAAGATAAAATTAAGATTACGGTTCACTGACTCAGCATTTTCCTCGTCTTTGCATCAAGGCAAATGTTGGCATTAACTATCTAGTTATAAAAAGAAGACTAACTGATTTTGAAAGCAAAAAGGAAATAAGAAAAGGATAGTTCCACGTAAGATTGATGGTAAATATAAAAGTAGTGTCTATTAATATAATGATTCAAGATTTCCACGTAGGGTAACTTAACATGGCTAAAACAGCACATTTTTGATTTATTTACAAATACAAGTAATACTATCATAGATACAACTCTTTTGAATGTGTATCCTCCGATCACAGAATCATCTCGGTGAATATTTGCCTATATCTAGACAGGAATAAAACAAAATGTTGTATACTCATAGTACATATACATATATGTAGAGGAGGTGTCCGTGGTGTAATGGTTATCGTCGTAGGAAATGGACACGGTGACGCGAGGCTAATTGCATTTCACATAACACTAATAGCCTTGGGAAAGGTATGAATCCAATTATTCTCCCTCCAGCAATGGGTAAACTGACTTTGTGTCATATCCTGCCCGAGCGGAGGGGTTGGTAAATATGCATAATACATATACATATACAAATTATTCTCCCTCCAGCAATGGGTAAATAGTAAGGCAGACTAAGTTCTTCAGCCATGGTGAGGCAACTAGTCTAGGAGAAGGAAAACTCGGAATTCAAACCTGTTAAACTCCACTTAAAAACTGACCTTGTGTCATATCCTGCCCGAGCGGAGGGGTTGGGTAAATATGCATAATACGTATACATATACAAATCATTCTCCCTCCAGCAATGGGTAAATAGTAAGGCAGACTAAGTTCTTCAGCCATGGTGAGGCAACTAGTCTAGGAGAAGGAAAACTCGGAATTCAAACCTGTTAAACTCCACTTAAAAACTGACCTTGTGTTATATCCTGCCCGAGCGGAGGGGTTGGGTAAATATGCATAATACATATACATATACAAATATATGCGGAAACATAGTCAACAATAATATACGAACACCAATGAACGAACGAACACACTTCTTTATAAAAATATACCTCTCACTCTTTATTCTCGAAAGGGTGATGTTTCTTGTGTGTGGGAGGTGAGTTGAAGACGGGGACAGACTACTACATAGTTCTTCTGACCATCGCAGCACTTCTTCCTCATCTTGGCTGGGGTTGCTCAACCGTGGGTCAGTGGGGGCCCAAAGTCCTCTGTCTGCCGCTGGCTTTCATTTCAGCATCTTGTCCCAACTGACTCCAACTCCAACTGGATCTGATCCAAGCCGTCTGTGGCACCTGGTTATATAATTGTCTTACGTTCACCTGCTTCCGTTGTTCCTCCGCTTATTTACACAGTTGCATCTCTTGATTGACGGCTCGCTTGAGGGTCAATATATATATATATATATATATATATATATATATATATATATATATATATATATGTATATATATATGTTAGCGACATATGGCGACACAAAATATGGCGACACGAAATGATGGCGACACGAAAGCTCCCTTTTTAATAGCTACAATAAAAAGATATAGAGAATGGCCCTAATTCTTTCCTCCTATACTCTATTCATACTATATAAGGCTGAGTTTAAGGCAATGTGGTATTAAGTAACATTTCTTGAGTCTAGGCCAAGTACCCGAGTGGGTAGAGTGTTCACCAGTGGCCCGGGTGACCAGGGTTGAATCCCAGGTCGACTCATACGAAAGACTCAAAAATGGTACTTGATGCCACCTTGTTTTTTACTCAGCATTGTAAGGTACTGATCAAGGTAAAGTGGATTTAACCCAGGGAAAGGTGTAGGGTCATCCCTTACACCTCAGTGTAGTAGTTAATGAAAAGGGAGTCTTCAGGTAACTCTCGACTACGGTCGCCAACTTTACTTATTTTACTCTCTATATATATGTATCGGCAAATAGTTTTTCTCCCATATCAGAAAATCAGTGGGTGAATGCTTATAAATTATATTTTTCAAAACATGTTCGAATTTTCTATATAGATGTTCATGAATAATGCAAGTGTTATTGATTGGGGCTTGAAATGTTTTTGTTGTTGAGTATCTTTGTAATCCAGTACATCCTGGGTACAAATATATAAATTTAAAAAAACACCAATAAACCGTAATGAGTAGAGTTGACTAAAGTCTAAATCTTGTCCATTAGGCTTAATGTAATAAAATATGATTGATATAGTACTCCAGGGTGATAATAGCAATTGACGAAAAGTTTAAGAAATTATATGTATTCTGTCACCCGACTAAGTGGCCGTGAGAGCTGGACAGAGCGTAGTAGGGGGTTCCATATCTTAAGAATCCCAATAAAAGAAGCTGGGATTTCCGACTCAGCTTCTTGTGTGCCCGGAGACCAGAGCGGCAGAAACATTTGCATAGTTTAAAAGAGAAAGAACTATTCAGAAATTCGAGAATAGATGGCTCTGATAAGCACAAAATAAAAAGCACGTGAATCTATTCCTCACAATGTGTGTGATATCAGTTTCCACATATTTTCACTGCTTCAGCAACTGAACAAAGGCAATGAACAACAGAGGATGGTATGTTTCCTGACATTTCCCCCTCATCGACAAAGTGGAAGTCTCCATAACTAACGTGATGAGTTGCAAAATCGTAGTAAGCAAGTTCAAATTGCAGTCACGCTATTAACTTCGTTTTTTGAACTAAGGTATGCACCCTCTTATCTCTACGCTATATGCTGTCGTTAAATAGTACTATAGGTGTTCTTCTGATGGCTTTGACATTAAATAACCCAGAGATTTGCCATTAAGCAAAAAGACTAAATAAATTCTCAACCACTCGACAATCACCATCACCGATGTAGCAATCCTCAGTGACTATACCACATTTATATATATATATATATATATATATATGTGTGTGTGTGTGTGTGTGTATGTGTGTTTGTGTATGTGAGTTGGTCTGATGTTTCCATAACTAGAAGCGGCGGACTATGTGTCTACACTACCCTAACTTAAATGTACATATTTTTTTTTTATAGATATAGCAAAATGCATTAGTAATCAGTGTATCTATCAATCTCTTGATAGATAGATAGATAGATAGATAGATAGATAGATAGATAGCCCAATTCTTTTTCTTCTTTTTGATATAAAGTTCTGAAAAACCTTTCTTCACGAAAAAAAAAATTCCCAGATGAAAACCTAGTTTCGAAACTTGTTGAGGCCAATAAAAGATTAACTGTGCACTTACTTTTTGTATCATTTTGATGATTTTAAACACATGCACACGTGTGCGTTCATATATGTATTTTTTTTTCTTTAAGAAAAACAAAAATCGGTCACATTAGATTTATAAATTTATTTCCATCCTGTTATGGGTATTGATAAATATCAATCACACCAAAAGAAGACAGGACTTCTTCAGATCCAATGGATAAATTAAATGACGTACAGAATAGACACAGGAGGGAAAAAGAAATTATTGCTCTGGGATGTTAGTTACATGAGCTCTTTACCAGGAAGATTATAAATGTTCATAGTGGAATGAATTTATCCTGAATTTATCATGAATTTATCCTGAATTTATCATGAATTTATTCCCGACTCCGGTTTATCTGGACTGAAATATATATATATATAAGTAAAAGTTAGCGGCCGTAGTCGAGGTCACCCCGAAGGCTCCCCTTTTCAATCGCTACTACCCTGAGATGTAGGGGAGGGCGCTACTCTTTTCTTGGATTGCTCCACTTTACCCTAGTTCCATACCTTATAATGATGAGTGTTAGGCAAAGAGGAATCAAGTATCATTTTTTGAGTTTTTGGTATGACTAGACATGGGATTGAATCCCGGCCTCCTGGGTGTTCATTATCAGTGATATAGAGTGGTAAATCAAAGTTAGAATAACGAAGACACAAAGTCAAGTGCGATTACCGATGATCCTTTTCTCCAAGGGATCAAGGTCGGATGATCATATGCGCAAGAAAAAGTGTCATGAAATGACGTTGACTTGTTTCTAACTTATTAAAACTTCTGTCTCTCTCTCTCTCTTTGTATATATATAGTGTGTATAGATGACGTCATGCCACTCACATAGTGGCACTATCATCATCATGTCATGCCACTAGCAAGGATATCCCTGACCCTTTCTCGCCACATCTCCCTATCATTCATCGCCTCTGGCAAGTCTTCAGGGCTACATCCCGTATCCTCACATAACTGCTGTATGCTGGTCGTCCAGCTTTTTCTTGGCCATATGAGGGGATCCATAAGAATAAGTATCTTATGAGCTCGTCCTTGCTTTTCCAGCAGTGTCCTGCGTGTCTGGTTCGTCTGACTTGGTAGTTTTCGTGATGGAAGGCAGGTGGCCGTATAGTTTGTCCCTTGTGGGGTGTTGCCGCCAGGACTTGTTCAATATTGCTCGCAACATTCTTGTGTAATTGCCGTCTAGCTTCTTCTCCAGCCGTTTAGTTAGCGTCCAAGTAGTGCATCCATATAGCAGTATCGATACGACCGCTGCCTGGAAGAAACTGCGATTCATTTCATCGGTCAGGTGTGAGTGGCACTATACATACATATATATATATATATATATATATATATATATATATATATATAGTGCTACTGTGTGAGTTTGTGTGTAGTGTATGTGTATTCATTTACCAATTCCTTCGCACGAACAAGGTACTACGGAAGGTCAGTTTTTAAGCTGAGTTTAATAGGATTTAATTCAGATTGTTCCTTCTCCTTGAACGGTTACCATACAATGACAAAATAGCCTAGTCTGCTCCCTATTTATCTTGAGTTAAATGGAGAAAAGTTGGATTCGTACGTTTTCCAAGAATATTCGCGCTATATGAAACGCAGTCTCGGGCAGGGATTGAACTTGGGTCACCGAGTCCATTTTTTACGATGGTAAACGCTATACTACAAACGTGTGGTATGGGTATGCGTGTGCATTTGTTACGGTCCCTTTCTCTATCATCATATCTTTTATATATATATATATATATATATATAAGAATGTTGCGAGCAATATTGAACAGGTCCTAGCAGCAACACCCCACACGGCGCCAACTGTACGGCCACCTACCACCTATCACGAAAACCATACGAGCTAGACGAACCAGACATGCCGGACACTGCTGGAGAAGCAAAGACGAGATCGTAAGTGATGTGCTCCTGTGGACCCCCGCATATGGCCAATCAAAAGCAGGACGACCAGCTCGAACGTTCATACAGCAGCTATGTGATGATACGGGATGTAACCCCGAAGACCTGCCGAAGGCGATGAATGATAGGGAGACGTGGAGAGAGAGGGTCAGGGATATCCATGCTAGCCGCACGTCATGATGATGATGATGATATATATGAGAATAGTGAAAGATAATGGGGCTAAATGGCATGGATATATATAACGATACTTTGAACAATATAGCTGTATTTAATTAATCTATCTGTGTTTCTGACAAAAAAGTTTCTATTTTGAATGTCTTATTTCTAAATGATATTTTTGCAAACGTGGCAATAACAGGTGAATTACGTCTGAGTATTCTATAGATTATTTTAACTCACATTTCATGTAAACTCTTCTAATGAAGATTAATACGACATTGAAAAATTGCTTCTATTGTTATTTCAGAAAAAGAAAAAAAAAAAAAAGAAAGTAGCCTGCTCTATACATTTAATGCACAAAAGACCCGTCCAACTCGTTAGAAGTATAGAAATGTCCGTAGATGTAGACGAAAAAAAATTGTATTATTTAATTAGCCTTCCTTAATAACATCTTTATCATCGTGGTTTTTATCGCTGGTTATTTTTCTGACATGAACAGGACGAAACGATGATATAAAAGCACTTATGACATGTTATATTTGGTTCAGTTTAATGGAATATCAACATTTTCGGGATATTCAATGCCAATGTTATCATTGTTGTAGAACGACGGTGATACTGTTTAAGCTATAAACTGGGTTCCATCGTTATGTAATTAAGTAGATACTATTTACCAACCCCTCCGCTCGGGCAGGATATGAACACAAGGTCAATTTTTCAGCAGAGTTTAACAGGTTTGAATTCAGAGTTTTCTTTCTCCTAGACTAGATGCCTAACCAAGGCTGAAGAACCTAGTCTGTCCTACTATTTACCCATAGCTGGAGGGAGAATAATTGGATTCATACCTTCCCCAAGGCTATTAGTGCTATGTGAAATGCAATCAGTCTCGTCCAGGATTTGAACTCGTGTCGCCGTGTCCATTTCCTACGACGATAACGACTACACCACAGGCACCTCCTTATGTAATTAAGTAGATGAATCTTAATATTAATCATTTTCATTA
This sequence comes from Sepioteuthis lessoniana, assembly GCA_963585895.1. NCBI lineage: Eukaryota > Metazoa > Mollusca > Cephalopoda > Myopsida > Loliginidae > Sepioteuthis > Sepioteuthis lessoniana. The sequence goes on along the minus strand of OY757928.1, from coordinate 49,105,860 downwards.
ATCAGACTTTATTATTTAGTTTGGTAAGGCTTTGAACTACACAGTGTCTCTTAGTTCAGGTTTTTTGTAAGATGGGCACTCTTACGCCCACACGGAAAGATCTGTCATGGTAAACCTTCAGATAGGAAATAGGGCTGATTATATATATATGTGTGTGTGTGTGCTTACCGAAGTCTTCCGCTATCTGGAGTATGCGACAGATGGTCAAATTTTAAACGGAGTTTAACAGGTTTTAATTTAGCGTTTTCCTTCTCCTTGACAGGTTGCCATAACTGTTAACAAGCACAGTCTGTCTTACTATTTTATTCATAAATGGAAGGAGAATAGTTGAATGCTTACATTTCCCAAAGGTATTTCAGGCATGCAAACACCATAGTCTAGGATTTAAACTAGGATTGTTGAGCCCAATTCTTGACGACGATAAGTCTCGCCATCACTGCCAGGATATAATACAAGGTCATTTTTAAGCAGGTTATTTATGATTTGAATTCAGTTTTCCTTCTCCTAGACTGGTTTCTTAACTAAGAGTAAAAAAAAACAAACTAGACTATTTCTCATTGCTCGAAGCGAACTTGAGGGTAGAGAGAAAAAATCACTTGCCTTGATCATGCATAGTAATTAAAGAACACATACGAGAATGAAGTATAAACCTGCTAGAACCATAACTTTGAAGAGAATATTATAGCTGCTGTTTCTCATGATTGTTCAGTTATTGATAATATTCTAATACTAAACGTGTCTCATGAAACTAAAGGGGATATAAACCGAAAGAAAATCAAAATGTCTGTAAAATGATATTTAGAAAAGCATCAAGAGTCGATATTATTACACTGGATGTAAAGAAAGTGGCTGGTATTTATCTGGCTCCTAAAAAGGACAAAATATTAAAGAATGTCACTAAAATATTAAAGAATGTGCTGGGGCTATTTTGTAAGAAGCAGTCATCCCCATTGCTCACGTTTCTTCATTATCGCCTTTCAGGGGCGGCTCAGACCCATACTCCTGCAACTGAGGACGTTAATTTATAATCGATCCGATCAAAAGCTTGTCCATTAAAAAATTGTGTTAACTTCTTTTCAAAACTTACCTTACTTGCAGTACAAAGCCAGAAGTATATGGCGCTCAGTGAGTATAGAACTCATTAACAATGATGTAATGATCATTTGTTGGGAAAGAACGAATGAGACGTTAGAGTGGATATTTCATTAGAATGGGAACGTAAGCAAACACCTAGAGAATGGTCAACAATGACGATAAACCCAAACGTAAACAAACACTACGAACTTTATCCAGAAAATATTGTGTAATAACATTATTCCGTATTTCTGGTAAAGTGTTTACATGGATCCTACTTAAGACTCGATATGGATTCAGACCGATCAGAAGAACAATAGATGCCATATTGACAAGTTGGCAGATAATAGTAAAAAAGCTAAAGAAATGTCTCTTTACACTTCCATTTTATAGATTCCAAACCAGCCTCTGGCATTGTGTGGAAAGATATCCTTTGGAGAACAATAAAGTCGATTGATATGAGCCTAACAATTGTTGATATAATTGAATTCATGTACAAAACATCGTGAATACCGTTCTTATCAGTAACAGCATTACAGCCTGGATAAACGTTAACACTGGAGTTCAACAGAAAAGGATGTTATCTCCAGCAGTTTTCAATATTTTTCTTGTAGTAGTTAAGAATGTGCTAGTCAGCTTCCAAAAAAAAAAGTTAACTTAGAAGAACGCCTTACGGACTGTAAATACCGATGGCACTACTTGAGCATATATTTTCAGCAACGTTGGCTGGCTTTGAAATACGTTGTTTGTATGTTCGTTTGGGTTTTATGGCATATCAACCTTTGTAGGTTATTTAACGCCAAATACTTTTTTATGCAAATAGTCAGATTTCAAAAAAGTCAGTTTAGCATGAGTACATAGTTTAATCGTCAAAAACATTTCTATTTTAACCTATTCAGTTTATTCAAACAGTTCTAATTCAGTTTAGTATATGTATAGATTTTGTTTACACACAGTTAAATGTCAAAACAGTTCTATATTAAACAATTCCGTTTAGTGTAAGTACTGTTTCAATGTCAAAAACAGTTCCATTTCAAGATCGAAAAAGGTCAACGATTTCTTCTCTGCTTAGATGTTGGAAGATCTTACTGAGAATGAAACTTACAACTCAAATTATTGATATGCCAGAAAAATTTACTAAGGATTTCACCACCTGTTAATTAACACTAAGAAAATACTTGTGATGTAGGAGAATTTGCCGTTCCATCGGAACAGAGAATGAAAAATAAAAGACGATGAAAAGATAGACAAAATATTTGGATCTTGCCAGAAAGCTAAAAAAAAGGCTGTGGAACATGAACGTAACGGTGATGAAAATGTATTCGTCGCCTTAGAAATGGTCTGCAAAGGACTGGAAAAGAGACATGGTGGAATGCAGATGAGAGGACGAATACATGCAACAGCTGGAATTATTAGAAAAGCCCCAGGAATCTAAGGAGCCTTGCTGTCACTCAGAAATCAATAGACAACCATCATTTAAGACTCGTGTGAAAAACTCGTATAGAATAATAATAATTATAATAATCTCTAACTCTATCGTTTTATAAGGCAAAAAATAAACAATTAGTTGGATCTTTTAAGGGAACCAAAAAGCTATGGAACATGACGATGACTGTACGAACAGTTGTAGTTGCTAAGCTTGGAAGGGTCCTCAAAGGTTAAGAAGAAATGGCAGAATCGAGAATCAGTGGCAGAATTATGGTCATCAACAACTTAAAATTGTTAGGATCGATTAGAATACAGAGGAAATTCCAGGAAATCTAGGGATACTTGCTGTCACTTAGACTCAAGTGAAAGTCCACCAGTTTACGCCGGTGAGAAAAAACTTGCTAGGTGTAATATAATAATACTCTTTTGGTTTTTGATTTGTCGTAAAAAAATAATAATGTGACACATCCAAAACAAAAGAATTATTTTAATAACGTACTTGCATTAGTTACATTAACATGAATATTTGATCGAAAGTCTGTCAATTTGGATGCTGCAAACGACGTTTTACTATGTAATTATAACCGGCTCTCAGTCTGCATTCATTGAATTTTTCGTTCCAATAATAATATAGCAAATATACTAAACACAGCTTGGTCCTCCTGAAGAAAAGTGGTTAACGATGTAATCTCGTGGGAAAATTCGAGAGCATGAAAGGTCACAATTTGCAATTCCATAGCACTATGTTCCATCAAGACTAATCGTGAACAATACGTCAATATCATTTCTTGCCTGACATAATTGCTAGACAGTGAGGCTATCAGACCATGTTGAATGAGTTCGATTCTCACTGAATCTCACCTATTTCTTATTTTGTGTCAAAGTAGGGTTAAAATTCAAGCCTTTCCCTTTCTCTCTCTCTCTCCTTCTATATATATATATATATATATATATATATATATATATATATATGATTATTTTTGGTTGTACAATAATAGGAAAGTAAATATTTTAAAATGAATATGTCTGAAAATGAATTTCACTGTGTTTCTTTAGGCTGGTTGTTTCGTTTTACGGTGGATCAACACATTTCGGGTCATTTAACGCCGAATTAAGTAAATTTGATAAAAGTTTCTAACGATTCAGTTTAGTATAAGTATAGTTTTTTTTTGTTTTTTACACATAGTTAAATGACAAAAGAGTTCAATTTCAAACAATTCAATTTAACATTAGTACGCAGTTTTAAAAGAGTTAAATGTCAAAACAGTTAATTTCATTTTATTCAGCTTAGCATAAGTACACTGTTTAGTTGTATTTTACCCATAGATAGTACCTTATCAGGTGCTACTACTCTGGGCCAGAGTAGACCTGGGAACGATAGCAATGAAGGCGGTACTCCGCATCCCCCAAAGTTCCAGCATTACTGGAGGTTTGCTATCAGATTGTTTAGTGTCATATCCAGGACACTTGTGTGGGGACTCTAACCCCTTTGCAGAGAAGCAGTCAGTCTATTCTGCAACCCCAACCGACTGTAGCAGGTAAAATAGTAGTTCTTTAACAAGGATGTCTTTGGCATTAAATAACCTACAAAGATTGAAATACCATTAAACAAAGAAAAAATAAGAAAGAAAATTCATTACAATATGCTTTTAAAACAGATTTATTTGACCTATAGACCGGTCCCTAGCAGATACTATCACTCCCGGTCAGTCTGGACCTGGGAATAATGGCAGTGAAGCAGTGCACTTTCTTCCTCCGCAGATCTCCAGAACAGGAACCTCACCATCAGAAGTATTATCGTGTCATACACAGAACACTCATTTTTGGGGAGGTGTTTCTCCTTCTATGGTGATACAGTTAGCATATTGAAATCTCAGCTTACTGGGCGTATGCTAAGAGAGTTTCAGCCAGTTGGGCTTTTTAAACACTTAATCATTTGTAATTGCGATATACTTTCCACGGCTTCTTACAACTTTATGTCAATGATGCATATGGCTCTGCTTAATTATCACAAGTTATGGACTTTTAATAAAATTATTTTCTGTCGACGTAACGATGGCCCTAAGACTGTGAATCGCTATCTCTGATTTGGAATAGATTCATCATCCTAAAAGCTTAGTTTTCTTTTGTTTCATCATTATATTATTTTAACTTTTTTGTTTTACTTTCTCTCATTAAACTCGTCTTCTACGTAAGATGCGTACAGCGTTCCGTTAGCGTTCTTTTTATCAAGATCACACAGTTTAAGATCTCAGCCCCATGGCCGTCGTATACAGATGCAGGTTGGCTTCGGTATATATGGATATTTGTATTGTTCATCGACAGGTGTCAACTTAATTAAGTTTCAGACAATAATTAATTAATTGCAGACTCTCATTTCAAGGTGATAAGTTTATCTACTAATTTAATTTTAATCATTCATTTATCCGTTTATTTATTGTGCTTATTTTCCAGAAGCCAAAGGCCGGTCTCTGTTTCTGCTCTAAAATATTAATAACATGCATAATTCCCGTCAAAACGAGATGTTTATTTATGTATGGATGAACATTTCTGCATTAATATCAGTGTGTAGTATCTGTGCTCTTGTCCTTGAATCATAGTGCTGCTTTTTGACACTTATGCCAAAAATTAGATATCCTTTATCTCGCCATCGAGTCAAGATCAATGTGTAGTACATGTTCCCTTCTCTTAGCTCATTCCAAAGCACTTTACTTCACCACTGCATATCGCATCCGAAGTGATACGGTTATAAATTATCGTGATACTTTTAGATTTGGTTTTGTTTCTGTTTAATGGTATATAAACATTCTTGGGTAATTCAATGTCTCGGCATTTCGTCTTGTAAAACAGAAGTATTACTATTTAACTCATAGCTGGGGGATTAGGGAATTAATATATTTTTTAAGTCTAGTATTTTAAAAGTGAACGTAATTTCGTGACTGGAGTTCGAACTCGCTTACCTGGATGTCGCTGTCTAACTGGTTATCAACAGCGCCGCAGGGACCCCGATGTGATTCATTTAGGTTGCTTTCTATTATTGGCAGCTAGGATTATGCTGTTGTATCTCCTCCAATTTCTAAGCTATTTTTCCTTTTTTTATGTCTCCAACGATAATATGACTAAATTTGAGGAGAGATAAGTCCCAACGATATCAATGCATCAAGCTGGGAGAAGCGGTTCGTAGTGTCCGGTATCATTGTAAATTGTCAAACTTTAGACACATTCAAAATATACTGGGGGTGTCCTATTACGTTTACTTTCAGGCAAATACCCTTGGGAAAGGTATGAACCCCCTTATCCTCCCAGCTATGGGTTAAATAGTATCACTACTGTTCTTCTTGGAGAATAGCTTTGGCATTAAATAACCTACAAAGGTTGATATGCCATTAAAATAATGAAACCAGACAAAACCATCAAATTATACAGGATAATATCTCGATAAATACATAATCCAGTGATATGGATTCCGAATTACAGATTAAAGATCGTGGTGTTTAAGATATACAAAACTTATCACAAAACATAATTGGAAATGAAGAATTGGACACATTATGACTCAGTTGTGTTATATATCTAAAATAGACCATATATGTTGTTAGTTGGCCGACCCATGTCGAGGGTCACTTGAAGGCTCCCTTTTCAATAGCGAGTACAACGAGGTGTAGGGAAAAGTATTTTCCCTGGATTGCTCCACTTACCCTTGATCCATGCCTTATAAAGATTAGTGTTAAGAAAGGAGGCGTCAAGTATCATTTTTTGAGACTTTGGTTTGACTCAACCAGGGGTTAAACTATTGGTGAACACTAACCATTATGCTAATAGGCGAGTGAATATATATATATATATATATATATATATGAAAAGTAAATAAAGGATTGTAATCCGACAATATGTATAAAATTGATAACAACGATCTAAATCTCTCTTTCCACTTGGATCGTTGTTATCAATTTTTCTACACACACACACACACACACACATATATATATATATATATATGTCATTTACATATATATATATATATATATATATATATATGTTTATACACACGCACACATATATATATATATATATGTTATTTACATATATATATATATATATATATATATATATATGTTTATACGCACGCACACTCACAACGATCTAAATCTCTCTTTCCACTTGGATCGTTGTTATCAATTTTTCTACACACACACACACACACACACACACACATATATATATATATATATATATATATATATATATATATATATATATATATGTCATTTACATATATATATATATATATATATGTTTATACACACGCATACACATATATATATATGTTATTTACATATATATATATATATATATATATATATATATGTTTATACGCACGCACACTTACACGCGCGCGCACACACACAAATATATATATATATATGTATATGTGTGTGTATGTGTGAGTGTGTGTAAGCATATATATATATATATGTGTGTGTGTGTGTGTGTGTGTGTGTGTGTGTGTGTGTGTGTGTAAATAACTCCTTTACACGAACATGATTAGATCTGAGGTAAATATTTAAACAGAGTTTAAAAAGTTAGAATACAGAGTTTTCCTTCTCTTAAACGAATTTCAATTCCAAGTTTAAAGAGCTTAGACTGACCAACTATTTTTTCATAGCTAGAGGGACAAAAATTCCATCCATATTTTCTAAAGAGCGTTAGCCAAATTCTGAAATGCAAACAGCCTCTTGCAAGATTTGAACTCACCGAGTATGATTATACAACGAGTACCTCCATTGCTTTCTAGATATAAGTAAATAACAGCAATTAACTTACTACCTCTCATAAATGACTATAAAAAATGGATTTGTATATATTAATTTTGATTTTGTGTCCTCCTACAGAGCACTAATTTTATGAGTATTCGAGATCTTATGGACATTGTCTATATTAAAAGATATGTTTTTTGTTGCTTTCCATTGTAGACATCGACTTGTCAATTCTAAGCTGGGAAATATTTTCAATGAAACTTACTGTTGTAGCATTTTAGTGAAAGTGAGAAAGTATCACGGTGAGAGATTACCAAGGACAGGTATCGTGGTAAGTTCATCGGGGGAAAAGGATTTGTGCTAAGAATTTATTTCCTAACCTAAAATCATTTTTCTAAAATGATTATGGAAAAAACCAAGCTTTATTTTTCGGAGTTGGGAAGTCAGAAAATTGGTTACTGAACTCACGAAAGAAATATTGCTTTTCTTTTTTTCTGATTGTTCTTTTTTTAATGTTGGAGAAATATAGTTTAATGTAAATCTTTAATTCATGATGAAACAACGTATAAAAATACAAATGATTGCAAGAACACGATTTATTTAAATTTTTTCGTTCTATCAACGTTTTACACATAAATATTAAACTCTTTTGAAGCTTATAATGTATATATGGCTATATTTGATTTGATATCTTTGTTTAATGGTATATCACCCTTCTTGGATTATCTAATACCGAAGCTGTTTTTCTAGAAAAACAGCAGTCAAGCCATTTAACCCCTAGTTGGGAAGTTCAGGGGGTTCATACCTTTCCCAGTGATATTTGTTCGAAAGTGAGCGATTAGAGTTCGAACTCGCTTACTACGATTCTGCAGTCCAGCACTTTAACCATTACACCACCAGGATACCTCTGAGGCTATATTCTTGGGGAAACTCATCCCAAGGACATGGCCATTACACTCAGTTAAATTCTAACCCGGGCTGAGAGTTGCTGTTAGAGTCCAATGTATGGGTCGAATAGATCTGTTTTTTAATTTATTAATACTCGGTATGGTCGCACATAACTGATGGATAGAAACAACAATAAAAAACATGTTAATATGAACATACAATGAACCTGATTACCTTATCTCGCGGCTAAATTATCTGCGTTCACATTCCGTAAAATAAACCACTCAATTAATCAATCAATAATAACCTCGATATTTCAAACTTTTTTTTATTTTGGGCCACCTCGAAAAATAATCTAGGAGAATCAAAAAGCGACCTCAGTGAATTTGAACGAAAATTTAACTGATATGAAAATTCCAAACCAAAGGAAATAAAGACAAATCCCTAGTAAAAAAAAATACAAATTCTTTCCAGTCAAAGGTAGTAACTACTGTCTTATATATATATATATATATATATATATATATATATATATATATATATATATATATATATATATATATACACTAAATGATTTTTGCACCCAGTAGGTTCTATTACTGTATTCTAAGATGACGCTGATACTTTTATTTAGTGAAGGTTTCTAATTAACTTTTCATAATCAACCTAAGAATTTTGATGATTGAAAAATGAGATTTATCTTGATGCAGACTCCACAAAACTATTGTTCAATTACAAATTGGACTAGAAATTATTTTATCCTCTAAGTTCTAGCATTTTCAGTGTACTGCTGCGTTATAGTTACATATATACAAAACAATAAGAATTTTAGGCTAAATTTTATATGAAGGAAATCAAACTTATTATTTGGTATGTATAATTTGTGATTTCTGTCCATTTTCCTCAGAACTTAGTAAAGACATCTTTTTTAATTTTAATATTTCGTGAGGAGTTACTTTTTATGTAATTATCTTAAAGTCTCTTACTATTCATCATTCCTCTTAACGTATTATCGGAAAATTGGCTTGGTGGTCTACTTAATATCAGTTCTGATTTTCTTATAAAGATACTCCCATAGAAATAAAATAACTTTTTAATCCCCTGTGGGAGATTCAAAAAAATTCTTGACTGGTATGGTGAATAATTGGAGACTTTGAAATTATAATATCATAAAGAAACTCTTATGAAAATATAAACAAAAAAGTTTTACTTTGCAGCGTTCTGATAAGATTGTATAGAAATCACAAATTACAATGGTGACTATCAAGCCTGGTTTTCAGCAAAATCATAATGTTTATCATAATGATATTCCTTTAGGTGTATTAACATATTCTTAAAATCACCCTGTATACGTTTTTTCTCCTTCTTTTTTTTCAAGGGCAATAAAAACCTTTAAACTAAATATTTGTAAAGACTTATGATAGGACATATCTAATAGTTATACAAATTTTTTAAAGAGTACGATACATTTAAATCTCGTCTTTACAACAATTTAAGAAAAAACAGTTTATTACCCAAAAACAACAAACATTTCGCAAGACACAATGCGCGACCATTTAAATTGAGTTATTTGACAGCAACGGAGGAAACGAAATTACAGTTTATTTAATCTTATATGTTTTTTACTTTTGAAATCTGTTGTGTTTTCAAGTCTAAGAAACGTATTTTGCGTAATAACTTTTAACATTGATAGGAGCTTTGATTTATTGAACCGAGATAACGCTGACGATAATGACTGGCATATTGCCACATAAATAAAGCAAGTTAGCATCAGAAACTTGAGTGAAGGAGTAGGGAATATAAAGCTTTAAGGCTGCACGCAGCTATCTCAATTAAAATGCGGTCTTGTCGAAAGACCAATTAAAATTGCTTACCTCCCATTTATAAACTAATATCACAATCTCGCAGATAGCAAACTCAGATGTCTTTAACATATTGTAATGTTTTTAGATAACCTGTTCGCAACGAGCATGATTAGTCACACGGTCACTTTTTAAGCAGATTAAAGTAGTTTGAATTCAGAATTTAATTCTCCTAGCCTGTATACTTAATTAAAGCTAAAGATCCCAGTCCTATTATTTGCCCAGAGAGAATAGGTGCCTTTTCTAAGAGTATGAGCTAACTGTAAAGCAAATAGGTTCGTCTAGGATTCGAATTTGGGTTGCACGTTATATTTCGTACGACAATAACCGTTAGACTAATGTAAAACTATAAATTATTATCATTTTTTTAAAGAATTATTGTAGAAATACTCTCGTCGGAGCTGAATCATTTCAGCTTCAAAACGATTTGATCCTACGTTGTGTAAATATTTTAAAGTCATATTAGCTAATTGTCCGTTTGGGGTTGGAACATTAAAGGACAAGAATGAGCTCCTCAAGGTTGAAAAAAAAAAGGACAAAAACAAGTATGAAAAATATACTAACTGCTTTTTTTCAAATTTTCTCCTTAAGTTCAGACCGTCGAGAAGCACGTGTGATACTACGCATAAGAATGGGACTAGATCCTGATTCCTTATTTACAGACGGCAGACAAAATTTCTCATCCGATTCTGTTCCTCAGTCACCTAACTCTCATGTACAACCACAGTAGACGGAGGGGAGGCGCGCTTTGAAAAACGACTTCAAATTATGGACGAGGTTGTTTATTTTTCACTTCACGCTGTAACCTGTTAGAAAGACGTGAATCCAATTCATCACCTCACCGGCTATGAGCAAAACATGGGACAGACAGGCTTCTTCAACCCTTCTAGAATGAGAATTATAAATTTAAACCATCTTTACTTCAGAATTGGACTTATCGGATTTACACTCTTATATTTTAAAATGGCCGTAATGCCACTTGTTAACGAAACAAAGATGGCGGACGTCGGTAAACTAATCAGTCTCAGGAACCTATTGGCCGGGAAAACTACGTGGTTAGTGCTCACAACTACGTCCGCAACTTAAATTTTGTCCGACGTTTTTGGAGCCTACTGCATGACAAAAATTGTATCTAAATACTCTCATCTTCCAGCATTCATTCTTTCCATTGTGACTTCCTGAGAGAACACTCTCACTCTCACCACCATACACACAGAGTCAACACACTCTTCCTCTTTTTTTTTACATTTGACTTCAAGCAGTAAACCGCCACGAAAACGTATACTCTCTGCAACCATTCTCTTCCTTGTTATAATTTTTCGATGAGATTTTTTCCAGCCTCAAATACGACCACAGAAATTTCGTCAAGCCCCTAAAGAGACAAACAACCAACATGGGAGAAGACACATACCTTCTAGCACATGTTGCTACATTTCTACTCATCATTACCTTAGATGAAATACTTAGTCCACATAAATTTTGTAGTCGACAGGACACTTTCAATATATAGTCTTTTTCTATTATATCCGTGTTAGTACACACATACACACACAGAGGAATATTCAACAGACTCATGTTAGTTACACAAACACACACACACACACACACACACACACGCAGAGGAATATTTAACAGAATATATTAGAATACAGACTTGAGTCATATCACTCCTATAGCGGAGGGGTTGGGTAAGTACATATAGCAGATGAGCGTGGGTACATCAGACAGGCAAAACAAGCTCTATGCCCTAGGCTACAACGGTATTTGTCCTCCGTCCCACCAACCGGACGAGTGTGGCACAAGGCCTTTTAAGGTAAGTCTGCGTGAAGAGCCGTAACCCAGACGCACACGGCAGCTCCAAAAATTCCTCGAGTCCCGTCGGCATCCCCCTAAAAAAGGGTACTTCAGGCACCAGGCGATAAACCTAACCCCTTCAAGGAGGATTAAAGCATGGGGAGACGGCCCCCTGAGGCTCGAGGTATGTCCAGAGATGTGACACACCTGACCAGATCCGTGGCGTTGATACCACTACCTGTAGGCCACAACAATCCGTTTACTGTTTTTTTTTTTCTTATATATAGAGAGCTTAAAAGAACCCCCACCTCTCTCGTGAGGGCCTCATAAAAAACTAAAACACTTAAAAATCATACTCTAGACTCCTGACGTATGAGCACCACATATTTCTGTTTAGTACGGACACGCTCTATCAAGAAATCATTCACTTTCTATTTTATAGCCTATTAAAAAATGCCGATTTTCTTAATTTGTTTACCTATTCTTTTCAGATTCTATTCACACATATTCATGTACACACATCCATATACACTACTTCACACCAGAACATTTACCCTCATCCCCATAGCAATATACATACACATAAGCCATGACCATACGCATACATACTCGTATAGACATGGTCACACCAACAAATATATGCATTATAGTCTCAGAGCATTAATTAAATTTGGTATTCAAGAAAAGTTAAAACTTTAAATTATGTTATAAAGATAATAAAATTTATTGAGTATAAATAAAATAATGAAATTTATTGAGTAATATTTAATAATTTTTGCTGTTTTATTTTTAGTATTAGAAAGTAATAAATACTAAAGTGTCTCTTCATCTTAAACGTTCCTTTGCCACTTTTTTTTTTATATAAACAGTAGACTTGTGGTTTAATATCATGAAATGAGAATAGTTATCAACTATTAGCTCTTTAAACTAAATTTCCAAAGAAATAGACACAGTTATCTTATACGACATAGATCAGATACGGCTCGAATAACGGCAGCTACATAACGTAACATGAAGTCAGCGAAGAATTTAGAAAAAAGAGTTTTTTATTGCATCAATATCGGGTGACCAAAACATTACAGATTATTGAATAATGCATTGAATACTTGTACTTATAAGTGACGTTTCACAGTTTTAATATTTTTCAACTGGAATACCGTACATTGTTACTAGTTTTCATAATCAGACTCAAAATTTGTCTCATCTGAAAAACTTGCTCTGTTGGCTCAAACGCATTTACAGTCTGTGCAAGCTTGCGAAGAAACCAAAACATGATTCCTGCAATAAGACCGAACTCTTATTCAACTATAAATGCAGGTTTGGCGCCTCGGGTGGCGTCAGGGTTAGCTTGCTAGACTAACAAATATTCACGAGTGCGTTCGAGTCTCATTAGGTTTCACATTCATGCGGCCTCGTGCTACATATAAGCAACATGTTTAGTAAATTACAACTAGCAATGTAAGTGCTGTAATGATAAAGGTTACCTTACATGTCGATATAAGATATCCCTAGACGAACTGCCATGCTGTAAAAAACAATTAATCAGTCAATTATTAAGAAGCATTTTAGGTTTTTTTTCCATATATGTCGAAGCTTCTGGTGATACAAATAATAAAAGAAGATTATATGTATTTTCTCTTTTTATTTGAATTTTTTTATTGCATAACATCTATAAATTAAACAGATTATAAAAACAGTTCAAATTATTGAGCAATGTATAATATAATAATCACAATTAGTTAGATTTCTCAGTTTCAACATTTTGCAATTGGAATAGCTTACGTTATTACCGGCTGTCAAAGACAGACTCTGAATCCGTCAAATGTGCTATACTTGCTGTGATGATACAAATTTATTTACCGTCTTTGCGAGAGCAAGGGAACAAACCAAACTATACTTCGGCAGGAAGGCAGCGTAATGTTGCAACCAGATATACACGTACATCTAACAACTTATGAGACTTTCTAATGAAATGGTGGATGACCAGCCATGACGTGTATTAACTATTAAAGTTTAAGTTATTTGAACCAGTGTCGGACAATATTTCTTTTGCAACATTAGAGAGAGAGTATGGTCCCAATTCCTATCTGGTTGACCAACCAAATACGATCTTTATCTTTTGTCGTTTTATTTTTCTTGGAAATAATGATAGGTTGCCTGAACAAAAGGGCATATCGGAAATATAGGTCCGTTGACACTTTTTAATAAGAGATCCTTAATTTTTTAACCAGGGAAAAGAAAATCGCATGATATTACAACTAGGTCTGTTGATGCACCGAAAAACGTCGAGGTGTTTTTAAAGAACAATCTGAAGACTCGTAATGAAAATTATAGCCTAATGAATTACAACGGTCCATAAAGAACCTTTTCCACGCAATATTTATTTTAACCTTTTGACATAATATGTAGTACGTTTTGGTCTGAACACTTTGTTTAATTTCTGCTGCAAATTTATTTTGTGTATTACCCTGAATGCTTAGTTTACAGGATCTATTAAGGGCCGCTACTTACAGTGTGGCGTGATGGTAGCTATTAATTTTTTGATGGTAAAAAGATATAAAGAACGAAAATTGCGTTTAATTTTCCTATATGTTTATTTAAAATTAACTTATATTTTTCTAGTAATTTTTCAAAAATTCTCTATTTCATGGCATTGAATTTGTTTAACTGCTAGTCTAGTCTAGCACACGTTTTTTTTAATGTTTAAACTACGTTGTCGGTTTCAGTAGAGCTGTTTTCATGCGGAAACCAAATATAGAAGGTGTTTCAAAATAAATGCAACCCATTAACTTGATAATTCCTATTGCATCAAGTCATCTATCAGCCGTCTCGAAAAGCAATTCACTATCACTTCAGAAAGGTCAAACAAGATGACAAAGGCAGAAATTAACAGACTTTATCCAACAGCGCTCGTGAAAGATCAAGTTAGTTGGAACGTCTTCGGCAGGATTTTTTCGGACTCCTGCTTACAGAATCTCTCACCGCATCCACATCTTGCATTCAACTTCCAGTCTGATCTGGGATTTTCTGCCTTCTTGCTGAGGTTGTTTACTGACCTTGTGGCTTGAAATTTGAGTACCCAACTCTAAATTTGGCTTTTCTGTGGATAATTGTTTCGTGAAACTTCCTGTGGAATCTTGCTTGCAGTTTTGAATGATTTTGTTTCCAAATAAGAAGTGACACAAAATATTAACCCTATCTCGTGCAAGATATTGTTATCAAGGATTCATAATTTTTTATAATATACTGTTTTCAAATCTGAAACAAAAAAGAACACATTATCATTAACAGTCATCAGCAGTCACATGGGTACCATGAATTTTGAGACACCCTCAACCTATTTACCTACCCCTCTACATGAATAGGATGTGAGAAGTGCATTATTAATGCAGATTTTAACAGTTTTGAATACAGTGTTTTCCTTCTCCAAGACCGGTTGCCATATCACCGTTAAAAAGTCAGTCTGCCCTACTATTTACCCATTGCTGAAGAGAGAATATTTGGATTCGTAGATTTCTCATTGGTATTAGTGCTTTGTGAAATGAAGTAGTCGGCTCTAGGATTTGAACTCGGGTCGTCAAATGTATTTCCTTCGACCACATCTATTACATAATAAGCGTGAGCCAAATACATTCACACCTCAGTTAGCTAGGCCATAAAATATGCCGACTGCATCTCTGTAGAGGGGTGGGACCCACAACCGCTACAACGGATGTCCTGGATATATCAGTAACCAATCTGATCGTGAGGCTCTTGTCCTGAAGTTTTGGGAAATGAGGGATGCACTTTCACTACCATTATTCCGAAAAGAATATCCAAAGTGGTAGTGCCTGTTTGGGTTCCATGGGTAAAATAGAAATATTTAATAATTTTTGATAACTGAAACAATTTTACTATATGGAAACAAATGGCTTAGATTTACAAAGAAATAACTGGAACAGTTTGTCAGAAAACAAATCAGCTCTGGAAAATTTTTACTTACAAACAATTCGTTGACAAATCATATTATATATATATATATATATATATATATATATATATATATATATATATATATATATATATATATATATATATATATATAATGTATTTCTATTTTAGGTTAATTCCTAACTTCAACTCTGACGGAGTAAAAAAAACAACAACAAATTATCCAACTCGTGAATAAACGAATACATAAATTGATTTTGGGGATATAATCTATAAAAAAGAAACGACTAAAAACACACGTATTGTCTGAAAAAAAAAATCAAAGAATATCGTAATGTCTAGTCAAAAGAAAAAGCTTTGGCATCGGATTAAATAAACGAAGAAAGTGCTCGATTCAAAGGAGGGCAAATATTAATTGAAGTAGCTAATGGGTCAGAAGAAATGTACCTGAGTTTCACCTTTCAGGATCATCAGGATGAAGCTTTATCCTGATGATCCTGAAAGGTGAAACCTAGGTTGATCCCGTCTGACCAATTTGGTACTTATATATATATAAACAGTATTTTGCATTAAATATCGTACAAGGGTTGATATGGCGTAAAACCCGACCAACAAACCAACAAATATATCGACACATAGATTTAGTGATTGATCATTCAATGCTGTTCGTTTTAAACCTTGAATATTGTTTGAAAATCTATATTAAATTCAAAATAACAAATATAATTCTTTCATCACTGATTGTCTACTTGTTTTGTTTAAAATTTCGTTGGACTCAAAAAGAATCAAACCAGCTTTACGAAATTATACGGAAAAAAAGTTATCCTGATTTATACAGATATGACTAACGATTTACCAAATAAATATGTATGTTGCCATCTACGGACAGGCTGTTTCGTTGTATCACAACTGTTCAGTGTAGCTAGACACACTGAACGCTTCAAGGTGAGATTGAAATCCGCCTAACATTACGCTAGACCTGGTATCTAACCGAGCAACCATATCGACGACATACGTCATTACGGGAATTTTACGCATTTTCTATCAACATTTAGTTAGTTTACATTTTACACTATCAGATATATATATATATATATATATATATATAATTTGCTGATTTGGTTAGAGGAGTGACTGTGAAGCCTCTCAAGCAGCGTTGGATATGAGTAAGAAGGGTAATTCTTGGATGTTTTTTGAAATCCCAAAATTTTCGAAGTTGGTTGGTGTCTACATAACACGCTATTGCAAATAGTTTCAACTTTAATGCAGATTTAGCATTTGCAAAACAACTTTAACTTGTGGAGATATTGTGAATATTATCACTGTTTTGGATGCATCCCGATTGATAAAGTATTAGAAAAGGTTGAAGCGCTTCTGCTGATATTCGTCAACTTTTTTTTTATTTATTAAAGAAACCATTTTGAATGCAAGTAACCGCAGAAGAAATCTCAAAATAATATGAGGATGTCCTCGTGACGTAACTGTTAAAATACGTTTTTCTGAAATTAACATCAATGAATGTATGTATTCATTTATGGTACTTAAATCAAGGAAAGTATTTTTAGTACAATTGTATTATCAAATATAAGACATTTTATTGTATGCTTCTAAAATTTTGGTCGACAACGATCAAGTGAATTCAAACGTAGAACTCAGTTTGATATTTGGAAAAGTTACTAAGCAACAAAATTAAGTTAAACTTTCTCCGATTAAAATTATTAATGCAATCTCAACCCTTTATAAAAGATTTTTTATCATCGTTAAAAAAAAACCATGAGCTCTGCTTTCTATAGACATTTTGAGCATTATTTAACAGAAAGTATTGCTCTTATTAAAACGGGGTCATTGGCCAATTGAGTTGAGTGTTTGCTACTGGATGACCGGGGTTTAATCCCTGATCGAGTCCTACGAAAGACTAAAAAATGGTATTTGCTTAACACTCATCATTATAAGATACGTATTTAAGAGAAAGTATTGCTCATATATATATATATATATATATATATATATATATATATATATATATATATATATATATATATATATATATCCACCTGTCTCTCACTTAAATTCTCTTTCACATAGTTTTTTTCTCTCGCACACTCACTTTTTACAAAGTGTAAAAATGAATGGGAGGAAAACATAGAAAAATTACATTTCATTATTTTACCAGGACAAGACACAGTATGTTCATGATGAATTCAATAATTCATTATAAAAAAAAAATAGTGATTAGCTATAGTATGATAACATGTGTCTTAATCAGGCAAAATAATAAACCAAAGATATTCGAAGAGAGATATAATTTGTCAAGTAGAAGATGAAACCAGTTCCAGCCAACATCGAAATAAGGAATTCTCCTTTTAAATTTAAAACTCGCCGAAAGAAAAGTAAAACT
The DNA here is from genome assembly GCA_963585895.1 of Sepioteuthis lessoniana. NCBI lineage: Eukaryota > Metazoa > Mollusca > Cephalopoda > Myopsida > Loliginidae > Sepioteuthis > Sepioteuthis lessoniana. The sequence continues at coordinate 49,087,729 of OY757928.1, read as the reverse complement.
CAGTTTATTCTATGTCGTTAGACAAAAATATCTCCGATTAACAAGACAAAAAATTTAGAAAAATCATCGTTCCAAGTCAGTAGATTTGACAGAGGTTGTCCATATCAGCTCGGAAATGAGAGTACAGAACTCACTTCATAGTGAACAGTCAGAATATGACCATGCATTAAGCTAATCATGGATTAAGCTAATCATGGATTAAGCTAATCAACTCTCAATAAGTAAAGTAGCGTACATCATTATAGGTACATTTTTTGCGTGAATACCCAAATAATCTCTTTACGAAGGCCAACCGAGTATATATAAATAAATAAACTGCCTAGCTTATATCGATGTTTTATCCGCCTGCTGCCCACTAACAAATCTGCCTGATTTAGAATTACGTAGCCTGAAGTATATCAATTCAAAAATATACATTTTGCTTCATATATAACTCGAAGCTTATTCAGATTTTTAAAAAAAGCAAATGAATCCAGGAAGCCTTTAATCTAAGATAAAAATCCATGTCTTACAGGCAAGAACATTTTGCAATAGCATGTATACGATTATAATAAGTGACTTTCAGTGCCAAATTTATCTTCTGTCTTGAAAAGCCATTTTGAGATTTAAAGAGAGAAAGCGTCAACGAAAAGTCTACAATGACTTTTCCGAAGACGGAATTCCAATAAGAATGAAAATAACAGTGGGTGATTTCAGTTTTAAAACTCTTTGCATTGTTTAGTACCTCTTCATTGCAATTACTTCCAGGTCCACTCGGAAATTGAGTGAAGACAGTCGAAACTTACGAACTATATTTTGAGGTGAGCTCCGAAAAGAGGTCTCACACCCCTGCAAAGGGTGTCCTCGTGGTGTAATGGTTAAAGCGATGAACTGCGGAATCGTAGTACGCGTGTTCGTACTCCAGTCGCGCTATTACGTTCACTTTCGGGCAAATACCCTTGGGAAAGGTATGAACCCCCTTATTCTCCCTCCAACTATGGGTAAATAGTAGGACGGACTAGGTTCTTCAGCCTTGGTGAGGCAACTAGTCTAGGAGAAGGAAAACTCTGAATTCAAAACCTGTTAAACTCCGCTTAAAAATTGACCTTGTGTCATATCCTGCCCGAGCGGAGGGGTTGGTAAATAGTACCCCTGCAAAGTCGTGAAGACGAAACCATCAAAAGAAAAAAAAAAACGATAAAGTTAATTCAAGGCCTGTGTCTGCTTTTCCTTTTCTCATAACGTTTTATATCTTTCTGTCAAGCTAAAAAGGTCGACTCCGTTCATAAACTGTTTCTCTCTTCTTGGTTGGTTTGGTTGGTTTGTTGGTTTTATGGCATATCATCCTTTGTAGGTTATTTAACGCCAAATACATTTTTATGTAAATAATCTGTTCTATTGAAAACAGTTAAGTTTAGCATAAGTACACAGTTTAATTGTCAAAAACATTTCCATTTCAAACTATTCAAGCAGTTATATGTAATAATTCAGTTAAGTGTAAATACAGTTCTAATGTCGAAAAACAGTTCTATTTGAAATAATTCAGTTAAGCATAAGCACGAGGTTTAAGTGTAAGTACGGTTTGATTGTCAAAAACGTTTCTATTTCAAGCTATTCAGTTTAATCAAACAATTCAGTTTAGCATAAGTATGCTGTTAGTTCTATTTAACCCATAGATAAAGCCCTATCAGGTGCTACCACTCCGGGCCAGAGTGGACCTAGGAGCGATGGCAATGAAAGGGTACTCCGCATTCCCCAAAGCTCCCGCACTGCTTGAACCTCACCATCAGATTGTTTAGTGTCATATCCAGGACACTCGTTAGGGGGGGGTCTTACCCGTCTGCAGAGGTGCAGTCAGTGTATTCTACAGCCCCAGCCGACTGGGCGATCTCTTCTTGGGGACAAATAAAATGTCTTGCAACAAATAAATTTTGGTACTAACGAACCAAGACAGTATTTTTCGTGTATTTTCATCATGGTGGAGGTTATCACGAGATCCGACTGAGACTTACGAGGTAGTGCGATACGCACAGACCCGTTAGAACCGTGCTAGTACAAATGTCTATGAAATAGCGCTACAAAGAGTATATCGAGAACTACAGGAGTGCAAGCGTCCATATAGTGGAGTAGTTGTACACAGTTCTATTTAGAATGTACCAAAACAAACTTCTATTAGTGCCGTGTAACGGTGCAAACTAAAGAAGATAAGTAGGGATAAGAATGGGGATAACAAGCAAAATCAGTTACCAAATCTTATAATTTCACCTTATAATTTCACCTTATATTTTCATCTTATACTTTATTGTGAGACCATACAGAGGAGTGATAATACCGAAAAAGAGTATTCGAAATATGATTACATATTGTATCCAGTTGCAGGGTTCGTTTTCATATCACCCCAGTTATAGGCTGAATAGAACTACTATTGTTCTTCTACAAGGAGAGCGTTGACATTAATTTAATGTCAACGGTATCCTTGTAGTAAGATTTAATGTTAATGCTCTCCTAGTATTTACTGCTATCCTCGTATTTAAGGTCAATGCTATCCCCGTAGAAGGATTTAATGCTATCCTCGTATTTAATGCTATCCACGTATTTAATATCATCGCTATCCTCGTTGAAGGATTTAATGCTATCCTCGTATTTAATGCTATCCTCGTATTTAAGGTCAACGCTATCGTCGTTGAAGGATTTAATGCTATCCTCGTATTTAATTCTATCCTCGTATTTAAGGTCAACGCTATCCTCGTAGAAGGATTAATTGCTATCCTCGTATTTAAGGTCAACGCTATCCTCGTAGAAGGATTAATTGCTATCCTCGTATTTAATGCTACCCTCGTTTTCAAAGTCAACGCTATCCTCGTCGAAGGATTTAATGCTTTCCTCGTATTTAATGCTATCCCCGTATTTAAGGTCAACGCTATCTCCGTAGAAGGATTTAATGCTTTCCTCGTATTTAATGCTATCCACGTATTTAAGGTCAACGCTATCCCCGTAGAAGGATATAATGCTATCCTCGTATTTAATGTTATCCTCGTATTAAAGGTCAACGCTATCCTCGTAGAAGGATTTAATGCTATTCTCGTATTTAATGCTATCCTCGTATTTAAGGTCAACGCTATCCTCGTAGAATGATTTAATGTCAACGCTATCCTCCTAGAAGGATTTAATGCTATCCTCGTATTTAATGTCAACGCTATCCTCGTTGAAGGATTTAATGTCAACGCTATCCTCGTTGAAGGATTTAATGTCAACGCTATCCTCGTAGAATGATTTAATGTTAATGCTATCATCCTAGAAGGATTTAATGCTATCCTCGTATTTAATGTCAACGCTATCCTCGTTGAAGGATTTAATGTCAACGCTATCCTCGTAATGACACGTCACCCATAAACGGTGAAACCAAAAGAAACCAAAGTAAACAAAAAATGAAAATATTTTTGTACATAGTAGTATGACAATGAACATCATAGAGATTTATTTTTTTGTGACTGATTTTTTAAATAATTTTTATTTAAACTTCCTCCGAATAATATGTTTGTTCGACAGAGGTGGTTTAACAATGAAAAATGGAAGAGGACGCCCGTGGGAAATATGATGAAATTGCTGAAAGGGTTAATGAATGTATAAATGAAAAAAAGAAATTGAAATAAAAGGAAAGAGAGAGAGAGAGAGAGAGAGAGAGAGAGAGAGAGAGAGAAAAGATTGTGTTGAGAAACTGAAATGAAAATATTTGCTTTTGTTGTAGAATTATTTATTGGTCGATTCCTGTCATTTTCATTTACTTTTCTTCCTTCTTTTTATTTCCGTTCGGGCTTACTTTATTGGAACAGATAATATAAAGCTCCAAAAGCAAGTAATGCCTTTCTAGCCATTAAAGTGATGATCAAACGACCTTTGCAAACAGATAACGCATACTATTAAATAACGGTACAAAAATACGGAACAAAATCCAAGCATAAAAAATAAAATCGGTGAAAATAAAAAAAATAGGTGAAAATGTTAACAACTTTATCGACAGCACATCGTATTTCATTTACGTATCTTTAGCTTCACTATTATTATTATTATTATTATCATATTATTATTGTTCACTCAGTAGAGCTTTTCACATCAGCGATAGCCGATGGTTTTTCACTGAAGTCTGAGTGACAGCAAGTCTCCTCAGGTCTCACGGACTCTTCTTAGTATACTGGCAGTTCTCAACAATGTTGTCGTTTGGATGGTCTCTACTCGTCCGCCAACATCCAAGTTAAACCTGTTAAACTCCGCTTAAAAATTGACCTTGTGTCATATCCTGCCCGAGCGGAGGGGTTGGTAAATATGATCTACAAAAGCTCTGTACAAACACAGGATTTATTATAGAGGACCTGCCGGAAGAGATGGTTGATAGAGGCAAATGGCGAGAGAGAGTCAGGGAAATCCGTGCTAACAGTGATAATATATAATATTTATCCTTGTAAAAAATCTCAACAAACCATTATATTGCTAATATAAATTTATTTCAGCTGGCTACTCATAAGAGGAACCAACCTATTAAGGTAGTCATGACACATAGGAGAGAAAAGATTTCATTAAAAAAAATTATGTCAATGGACTTTTACTCTTTTTAACAAAGAAAGAAAGAGGGGAACAAAAAGATATGGGCAAGAAGTTGGTGGCAAAACAAGATGTAATATTATCGTTTGGTGTCATGTATCCTTACGTATAAAAAAAAACGATTGTACACGACTCACAGAACTTTTATCAGCTAAAATATTGTCCATGAATTGACGTTTTTGACTTTTAGAAAAAAATGTTTTTTATTTATTTATCTATTAAGGAAAACGTGGCTATTACTATTAATGAAATAATAAACACTATTACCAGTAATGAAATAATTTTAAAATGCCGTCATTGAAATAGATTTAAACTCAACTGAAATAAATTTCATATTCATTTTGTTTTATTATGTATGATTTAAAGGACAAAAATGGGTATGATCTTTCACGGACCACTAAATTCTACCTTGGTACATTCCACCGCATTAAATTCCCCCGGGTATATTCACCAAATATCCCCTCAAAACCCAGCTACAATAAAATTCAACAGAAAAATGAAGAAAGATAAATTGAAAAAAAATAAAATGCTCTTTTTTTCTTTTTTTTTTTTATCTTTCTTTACTGCCAGAGCCATTTTTGAAGAACAGTAATTGATTTGGTTGTTTGAGTTTTATGGCATATCAACCTTTGTAGTTTATTTAACATCAAATCCATTTTATGTAAATAATCAGTTCTATTTCAAACAATTCAGTTTAGCATGAGTACACAGTTTAATTCTCAAAGGCATTTCTATTTAAACTATTCAGTTTATTCAAACAGTTCTAATTCAGTTAATTCAGTTTAGCGTAAGTACAGATTTTGTTTACACACAATTAAATGTCAAAACAGTTCTATATTAAACAATCCAGTTTAGTGTAAATACAGTTTCAATGTCAAAACAGTTCTATTTCAAATAATTCAGTTTCGCATAAGCACACAGTTTAAATGTAAGTACGGTTTGATTGTCAAAAACATTATTTTAAGCTATTCAGTTTTGTCAAAGAGATCAGTTTAGCATAAGTATGCCATTAGTTCTATTTAAACCATAGATAGGGCCCTATCAGGTGGAAGAACAGTAATAGTAATATTTTACCGATAGCTGGGAGATGAGAAGGTTCAACTTTTCCCTAGCATATTAGTCCAAATGTGATTGAAATGGCGCGGCTTGATCTCGAACTCCTCTACAACAGTAGTTGTAAAACTGTTGAAGACGTCAACATTCCTGTATAAAATGTAGTCTGCTCATTATTTTATTCAATTACCCAATGAAAGGTGGGTAGATTAAAATAGGGTCAAAGATACTTGAGCTGCATGTACAGGGACCAACGAGTATGGATGTTAAGTAGATCTCTTCTTTTTCTGATAAAATCTTCCCGCTTATATAACATCGCGGACCCCAACGCACTAATTGTGGCCACGCCTCTTTTCCGACAAGTCCACCACGCATATTCTCGTGGTCACAGCTCCACAATGCACGAGAACATGCCCTCTTCTAGCATGCCACCCACACAACTTACGCAGAGTTAACGCTCACAACACTTGCGTCATGTTTACTTTGGTATGACTTGACTTGGGATTGAACTCCGGTCTCCGGGACCTTTGGCGAACATTCTTACCGCTAGGCCAATGGACCGTTGTCATAGCACTTATACTCTGGGGAAAGTTATGAATCGAACTATTCTCCTTCTCTCCAGCTATTGGTAATGTAGTGGCGCAGACTGGGCTCTTTAGCCTTTGTATAGCAACCAGTCAACAAGAAGTAAAACTCTTAATTCAAACCTGTTCAACTAAGCATAAAAATTTACCTTGTTTCTCATCCAACTTGTGCTGATGGGTTGGGTAAATACAAAAACCTAATATGCAATATGTACATGTACTTTTATATGATATGCAAATATAATACTTTGATACTATAATATCATAATTTATTTTTCTGCGAAAAGTGGTGGAATTTTCTGTGGTAGACTTTTCTGTGATGGAATTTATGTGGAATTTATCGTGGGAGAATTTACCAAGAACCGTCCCAACACTCATAAATCCAGCTTCTATTTACTGTTGCTAATCATTCACCCTAGTTTACTGGCCGATTTTTAATACATTTTCAAGACTAAAGCTATGTAACCACGTACCAATACTGTGAACACGTGACCTGCATTCATGTCTGCTTTCATTGAACCACATGTAACACTTGCGTAGATCTATTTCCATACTCTTCTGCAGCCTTTACATTCTATTAAATATGTTTCTTTGACACTTCATCAGAGACAAACTGATAAAATAGAGTAGACTCCATCTGCGGGACGTTGCATCAAAATCATTTTCCTATAAATATACGCACCATTCGTGCGAAAAATATGACCAAATACATCTATAAAAAAGTGCTGATAGGATTCCATTGTAGTTATATAAAAGAAAGAACCCTTTATATTTGTTAATTAAGCGACTACAATGGAATAATCGTAAGGGCCATTCTAAAATTCTGTTTTTTCACAACGCCATCTTTTTATGATAAACGCTGACAACAAGCTGTGTCGTTGTCAGATGTATTTGAAGGCTGTGAGAATAAATGAAGAGTGTATTAGGGGTGAGGAGAACACCACTTGGTCATGACAAGTCATTCAACGTTAATGAATGAGAGGGTTTGTACTGATCAGCTGGGAGCCAAGTGGGGTAACTTTCTTAGACAGGCTGACTGTGCATTTCTCAAGACGTTGAATTCAAGATCAGCCAATGAGAAGAAGAAGAAAAAAGGAGGAAGAGACAATAGAAGAAGAAGAAGAAGAAGAAGAAGAAGACGAAGAAGAAGAAGAAGAAGAAGAGGAGGAGGAGTAGGAGTAGGAGTAGGAAAAGAGAAAAAGTCAAAAAAAGAAGGAGAAAGATACGATAGGAAAAGAAAAAGAAGAAGAAGAGGAGGAGGAAGAGATGGAGGAAAGGAAAAAAGACAACAAAAAGAAGAAGAAAAAGAAGAAGAAAAGGAAGTAGTGGAAGAGCAGGAGTAGGAGTAGGAATAGGAAAAGAGAAAGAGGCAGAAGAAGAAGAAGAAGAAGACGAAGACGAAGACGAAGAAGAAGAAGAAGAAGAAGAAGAAGAAGAAGAAGAAGAAGAAGAAGAAGAAGAAGAAGAAAGGTGAAAAATACAATAGAAAAGAAAAAGACGGAGAAGCAGAGGAGAAAGTGACAGTAGAAAAAACAAAAGACGAAGAAGAAGGGGAGGAGGAAAGGAGAAAGAGACAATAGAAGAAGAAGAAGAAGAAGAAGAAGAAGAAGAAGAAGAAGAAGAAGAAGACTTGCGGTCCACATAACTGCAGGAGAAATGAAAATGACATATGTGTTAAATAACAAGCCGATAACAGCCCAACTAAATTGTGTAGGAGTTAGCAATCGAATCACGCTATGAACTGAGATTATTTTGCTTAATGTGAATTCTAAGAGACAAACCTGGACTGAATCTTTTTCAATAAATAATCGAGTACAACATGTGGGTATTTTCTATTACCTACCAGAAAAAAAAAGAAAAAGAATGAGACTCACACTGCTCATTTTTATTTTTTCATGTTGCATTTGTATACGAATAGTTTGTAGGAAACATTCTAAACAAAACAGAGTTCAGTCATTTGCATGAAGTGAAATAGTTTCAAGTATTGCTATTTAGCTCTAATAATTTTATTCAACATTACTCATTCGTTTGCACTCATTTAAATGGCTTCAAGTATTGCTAGGTAACACTTATGAATTAATTTAATTTAGTTAAACAGTTATCTATGACCCATAGGTAGGGACATAACAGGCACTGTCACTCGGAGTGGACGTAGGGGTAATGACAATAAAGGAGTATTTCCCAAAACTCCAGGTATGAAACCTCACCATCACATAGTTTAGTGTCATAACCTGAACACTCATTGGGGGATCTCACCCCTATAGAAAGATAAAGGCAACACGTTCAATAGCCTTAGCCAACTGGGCGCTATCTTCATACTGTAAAATACGTCTAGTACAAAATCGATCAAGAAATAATATCTATAAAGTATTCCTATATATATATATATATATATATATATATATATATATATATATATACGAGGTGCATACGATAAGTTTGCAAACTTTTTTCGTAAGGGCACTTTTATTGATAGTACACACATGAAACTCTAGTCCCCTACGAAGTAATCTCCTACGGCTGCAATGCACTTGTACCGTTACAACAAATTCTGGAAGGCCCCATGGAAGTCCTCTTGTGTGAGCGTGTCAATGACCTTCGTCATAGCCTCTTTCATATCAATTGTCTCATAACGACAGCCTGTGAGCTTAGGGAATAACCAAAAGTCACAGGGAGCAAGGTCTTGACGATAGGAAGGCTGAGGACCTGTCTTGATGCCCATCTTGGTCAAATAGTCGTTGACAAGGATGGAGTTGTTGACTGGTGTATTGTCCTGGTGGAATCTCTTCCTGAACTCCCTTAAAACCTCAACATAGTAACCCTAACCCTTAAGCCAATCAACTCAGGTGTATTGACCTTCTTACTCCCCCCACACCTCTCATCATCCCTCACAGACTCCCTGCCTTCCTTGAATCTCTTATGCCACTCAAAAACTCATGCTCGATTCATGCAAGATACTCCCAGCACAGTCTGAAGCATTCCATACGTTTCTGTGGCATTTTTCCAAGTTTAAAACAGAATCTTATTGCATATCCTTCTTCTAAAGTGTAAGATTGCATTTTTGAAATTCACCAGCTATGACAATCAGGCTTTTGTAGGTTGCATTCCAATTGCTGCTGTAGCTGTTCAATTGAACCTGAAACTATAAAAATTGGACAGTCATCTCATTATATGTATAGTAATAACATACTGAATTTTCAAGAGTCTACGACAATTTTAGATGTCTGTGCAAAAATGTCTGGAAACTTATTGAAAGCACCACGTATATGTGTGTGAAATTAAAAATTCTCATGAATAAACTAAATAAAAAGGTAAATAAAATCGTACAATAAACGTTATTTGCTAAGATCTTGGTATGAAATAACCCCAAACGAGTTCAAATTCCGTCAAAATCAGTCACTCAAACAATCAGCAAGAAATATATTCATTTCATCCAACAATCCAGTGACCACGCGTGCGCTACTCGTTTCATTATTTTATCAAGTCATACCCACACACACACACACACACACACATATATATATATATATATATATATATATATATATATATATATATATATATGCAAATTGTACAGGCTCCGACATTAGCATCCATTTAATTGTATTCCTTTTTCTTCCCTTTGTCATAGACTAGAATGTCTGGTCGTTTCAGTGCAACTGACCTTTCTGAGAAGACCTTAACATGATTAATAAAACTGTAATGGAACGATCGCATGTGACACGAATTCAGAAGCAGTATCTCGGCACTTCTTCATTCAAATTAAAGAATGAGTATACTTCATCAACGTAGACACTCAGTAGCCATCAGTCGACAGCTATGTTACAGTTTAGAGAACAGTTACATAGCTTATCCATTCAAAGCAATATCGTGTTTTTGAATACTTTCTTTATTTCTATTAGTATTATTTGAGCTGAGTTTGTAAGGTTAAGTGATCATATATACTTTAAAGCCTTTGATATGAATATATATGGAAAGAAATTTGGTTGCAAAAGAAACTTAAACTCTTGAAATTTTTTTTGGAGGCGCTTGGGCATGGATAAGAGGTGATTCTAATTTTTCTTTTATTTCTGATTATCGAATATACAGGTTGTTGGATCTGCTGAGCCAGTCGAACAGATTATGGTAACCCAGAATCGGCTATATTAACAAAGGATTGACAAGTATTAGATGAATCTATCTTGATGATGCTCATATCAATGTGTGTGTGTGTGTGTGTATGTGTGTGTGTGTGTGTGAATGTGTGTGTGTGTGCGTGTGTATGTGTGTGTGTGTGAATGTGGGTGTGTGTGCGTGTGTATGTGTGTGTGTGTGTGAATGTGTGTGTGTGTGCGTGTGTATGTGTGTGTGTGTGTGTGTGAATGTGGGTGTGTGTGCGTGTGTGTGTGTGTGTGTGTGTGTGAATGTGTGTGTGTGTGCGTGTGTACTAACATCAGGTGTTACTTTAATAAGGGCATTCAAAGTTTATATATATATATATATACATATATATGTATATATATATATATATATTCAGGATATCGGTAGTGTGATGTTATCTCACAAAGTTATTGCGTCATCTTACTCGTGTCCCCAATTTCAGTCTGTTTCTATATACTCAATTGAACTCGTGACAAGATATGAATCTATTATTTTTACATTTGGTCTTCCTGTATAGAACTGGTCGGCGTGGACTCGCCTGAACCTTCCAATTTGACTTACATTTCCGCTCAAAGATTTTAGCTGACTTCACAGGTAATTGAAAAAACTCGCAACCGAACCAAACCAGATAATGAAATAATTCATACAATCAACCATTACGGCCACTAGATTATAATTTAAGTCTCATCTCATAAACCATCAAAATAAGAAAAAAAAAGAAATATTGGGTAGTGCTGGAAAAGTAAGGGCGAACTAATAAGCGACATTCTCAATAGATTCCGACATATGGACACACCATTGTTGGCTGACCAGCAAGTACTTGAAAGCATCAGCTCTGTGTGGGCACCGGATGCAGTCTAGAGAATCGGACAGGAGTGATGAGCAATACAGACGCATAGCGCTAGTGTGTGTGTGTGTGTGTGAGAGAGAGAGAGAGAGAGAGAGAGGAGGAGGGAAGTGACAGAATCCAGTGACTCAATACTATCAGCACGAGTTAATGACTGAGATGATATATATATTATATATATTTATATCAGCGGTTTGGGTGAAATTGAGTTATGAGAAAAAGGAAGATAAGCGAATTGTGTTAATATTGAACATGATATCTTGGAAGTATATAACTCTAATTTAGCTTTCTGCAAATATTGTATTTTTTGCATGCTTTTGTTCATTCCACCTCTTTTCCTGATCATTCAGCTATGATCAGTGATTAACGAATAAACGTAAAAAATTTAGTCCCGCTCGAGAAAACTCCGTCAAAGCACTTGATATGCTTCAACAAGTAAATGAAGATAACACTATTTCACGTACACGTGTGTTTAAGTGGCACAAGAAGTATAAAGACGGTTACAAGGAGGTAAAACATGACTCCCGGAGAAGGATGTCTTCAACAAGAAGGCCTGAGGTCAAAGACGAATGGGTAAGACATGTGTTGTGTTATTATCATCGGTAGACTGTTCGAATGAGAGAATGCTTGACATAAAAAAGAATAGTACTTGAAAGAGACCCGTTTTAAAGGCCTATATACCATTAAGAAGGCTATAACGCAACGCATAGAGAAACGTGAAAGAGAATGATCGGAAAGTGCATTATACTAGTGGGGTTTATATAATTCGTGGTTTTCGGATTATTGTCTTTATCATTATTGTTATATTCACAAAGTTTCAGCCGATATTTTCCCCGGCCTTCTTAAGGTGTTTGTCAACTTGGGAACTTACACGGAACTTCTAACCACGTCCTTTAATTAATCAACGGGGGTCATTTGTTCTGATTCCGTTAACCATAACCGGGTATACGTGGTAATTATTCTTGTATTGTTACTTGCCTACATTCATGATTGAACCATCAGGACACATAGCTTAACGGTTATGGGCGTTATTTACCTAAGCTTCTAAAGGGACAATCATCAGGAGGTTGCAGGCCGAAACGTTGTGAATATAAAAATAAAGAAGCGGACAATAGCACGAAAGCCTTGAAGGATAAAAATCATCAAACTTCGTCTCAGAAATTCAGACAATTAATATTGAGAGGATTACTTTGACAACCCCCCCAAAAAACAAACAAACTTATACAGTGTCGTTTGGAATTGAAATAAATTGTTTGTGGCACCATTTCTATTACTTTCTAGGCCCAACTAGTATATATATATAGGTGAAAATGCCCTCAGACTCAACAGAAGAAAACATTTGTTTTTCACAGGAATATTTTGTTTTCTAGATATTCAATTTTCCTCATAGATTTAACCAAATTAATCATTAATATACAGTAAAAAAAACGACATATAACATTTGATGGAAACGTGACATATCTGTTACCAAGGTGTGTGCTAGAAAATACCGGATTGCTGAGGAAAGGTCATTTGTATTCTTCCTCGCTAGAGGTTATCTTTTTATAATAAACCAGCGGGTGGAAATTCTGACTCCTACCCTTGAGCAGGAATTGTTCTGCTCTGCCGGCTGGAAGCTACTCTTCTGTGATAGGACCGTCTTTTAAATCTATTGCCTGTCAGTAGATTTCTATAGAATCTCCTAGAAAATCGCATGATTTTCGAATAAAGGGTAGTGCGAAGGGCATTTACTATTACTTTATTCTATTTTTCTCGAGTAGCCTCAGGCTTATTTAGGGTCATAGAGTCGTTTTGTTTAACCGATAAAACAGGTGACAACAGGGAGTGACCGTCATGTATTACACCGATCCCATCTGTACTGTGTATGGGGGCAAATAACCGATTCGATTAGGATACCTCTAGGATTCATCAGCGTCCACTCGATAAAAAAAGACAAAAAAAAATAGTCATGACTTTTTTCTTTTAAAACAAAGAATCTCTAATGTATATTATATATTTTTTTTTTCTTAAAATGATATTCTTCTAAATGTCCCATTATGCAACAGAAATCCAAGCTAGAACATCGTTGTTTCAACGATTTACCTATTCAGTTTCTACCATGAAAGACCCAGTGTAAAGTAAACAGCCAGGTAGATAAAGGTTGTTTTTTTTTATTGACCATTGTATATGTCAAAAATAAGGTAACATGAAAAAATGGGCTGATGCTGAATAAATAAAAGAAAAAATATACTGAAGAAATATCTCTGGTGGATATCAAGAAAGAAGACATGTCATTAGGAAAATTGAATTAATCAAATAATAACAAAAAAAAAAAAAATAAATAAATAAATAAAAAATAAATAAAAGAAATATGGTGTATTTGATGAATTCCAGAAAATTTACTATTATTTCGTTAATTTTTTTTTTTTCCGTGAACTGAGACACATTTTTCGTTTTACGTCAAAATTCTGTTTATTGCATCATGGACTTTTTAAAAATAATAAATAGATTTATATATACACAACCAGTTGTCTGTCCCTATGTCCCTCTCTTTCTGTCAGTTCTCTCTCTCTCTCTCTCTCTCTCTCTCTCTCTCACACGATATATATATATATATATATATATATGTGTGTGTGTGTGTGTGTGTGTGTGTGTTGATTAGTTGTTTGATTGCTTTGTTCATATTCAGTTATCTACCAATCTTTTTATCTTAGCCAGTTCATATCTATCTATCTATCTATCTATCTATATATATATATATATATATATATATATATATATATATATATATATATATATATATTTCTTTGTTCCTCTGTTAATTATTATCTCTCTCATAGCGCATAAGTCTCATAATCAGTAAATCATAATCAGTAAATCATTAGCGATCTCTCTTCTCTCTCTCTCTCTCTCTCTCTCTCTCTCTCTCTCTCTATATATATATATATATATATATATATATATATATATGGGGTATGCGCTAACAAACTTATTGTAAGAGCGCGCGCGTGCGCGCGTGTGTGTGTGTGTGTGTGTGTGTGTGTGTGTGTGTGTGTGTGACAAAATCTTTGTGTAATGTTGTGCATATAACTGTATGCGTGTGTGTGTGTGTGTGTGTGTGAGATTGAGTGAACATGTTTTCATTTTTCATTTTTGTTTCAGTAGAATTGTTTATTTTTCATCTTATTTTTTTTCTTTCGTATACACCTTCACAGATTTCTTATTGTAACAATTATATCAAAATTACTTTAACTCTTACCCACAATTTTTTTTTTTTTCATTTTCGAAGCCATCGAGAGTAATGGACAGTCTTGAGGTCATTTGATAGTTTCGTTTATTGAACATCTGTCAATGTTTTTTTTTTTAATTCTATGCATATTTTTTTAATAACTTTAAATTAGTTGTCGCTTGAGATGGCATTTTTTCGGCACTTCCATATTAAAAGAATAAAATAATAAATACAGTTTAGAGCTTTACAAATCGTTAAAAATCTTTTGAAATACAGCAAGAATATTGAACATAAAGAGGAAATGAAAGACTGGTGAATAGGTGGGTAGGGAAAATAATGGCAGTAAATGCAGTGTAGTGAGATTAATTTATAATGGATTGTGAGAAGTCGACGGAAAAGAAAAATAAATTGAAAAAGATTCTCGAAATAAATGAAGAGACGGGAGAATAGCATACACTGGTTAGAACAAATTAAGAAAGACTAGACGAACCTTGAACCTGTTGGGTTCCCGTTTTCATAGATCGTAAGATTCTTCTATTTTGGAAGGGGTGAATAATTCTGATTATCATTTAAGTTGTATCCGTTAGATTGGCGTTGCGGAAGATTAAAACATTACATTTAACTAGATGCAGACCTTTTAGTCACAAATTAGAAGAGAATTTGTTTGTACTTTCTCTATATTGGAACACATCCTGGCAACTGGGTTCAAGAATATAATAGCTGCGTCCCCTGTAGAAGCTTAAAATCCTACCCCTATCCAAAAAAGGGTGTCGTGGATATGAAATTATATACCATTTAATAGTGAGGCTCTAGTTTTGAAGATTAAGAAAAGTGTGGCGTATCCCTTCGCCGTTATTACTCCCTGATCCACCCTGATGAGTAGTGTTATTAACTGTTACGATTCTATCAAAGAGTAAATAGATTTGCTATTATTCGGACTTGATAAAACTGGGTAAAAAAGAACTTTTAAGAAACAATTACACAAAAATATAGAATGAACGCAATTCCTTAATGACTAGGCATAAAATAATCCTAGACGAGTTGACGTGTCTTTAAAATTAGTCGAATAAACAATCGATTTTAAATATGTATCACTAATAAAAAAAATATCGCTCGGAAGTGTTGCTTTTGTTGGGTTACGGTTCTATACATACAAACGTGCGTACCTAAGAGCCACAGAGAGTGAAACGGTTATCATTGTGGAAAATGAGATTGCTGACTTGAGTTCAAAGCCTATTAGATGTCATTTGCGATTCATATATATGCCCAGTCAGCTGGGATGTAGAATAAACCGACTGCATCTCTGTAGAGGGGTAAGACCCCCCCCAACCAACGAGTTTTCTGGATATTACCCTAAACAATCGGATGGTGAAGTTCTAGGAATACTGGAGCTTTGGGAAATGCAGAATACCCCTTCATTGCTATTGGTCCCCGGTCCACTCTGGCCCGGAGTGATATCGCCTGATAGGGTCCTATCTATGGGTCGAATAGAAGTAAAATGCGTACTTATGCTAATTTTAATTACTTCAAATAGAACTGTTTTGTAATTCAAATTGCGAACTTATGCTAAACAGAATTATTTGAGATAGAACAGTCCATTTGTATAAAAAAGGATTAGTCATTAAATAACCTAGAAAGGTTGATATGCCATAAAACTCAAAAAATATACAAACACACTCACACACATACACACACCAACATATATATATATAAATCCTATGTGATGTGCAACATTTTAGACTAGTTTTATGTAGAGCATACATTATAAGATCTGAAAAAAGACCCTTACCTTGATTTAGTCCTCTTTATTCCTTGCTTGTCACGTGTTTCTTTGACAAGAACTGACTGATAAAAGAGTGCTTTTAAGAACTCATAATATAAGCTCTACTGAAAGCTATATATATATATGTGTGTGCGCGCGTGTGTGTGTGTGTGTGTGTGTGGTTGTGAAAACAGAAAAATTGTAGGCCTTGATGATATATCCCCTGAATTTTGGAAGACTAGAAAATTTGACCACATACTTCTCCGACTATGCAACGCAGTCTAAAAATCAAACAATAGAGGAATGGATGAAATTTTACATTCTTCTCATCCATAAGAAAAGTGACCTCGAAATCGCATTGAACAACAGAGGCATTACTCTTTCTGCTACAACTGCGATGCTTTATGATGGCCTTTTTTTTCAATATTGTCCAACCTGCAACCGAGAAAAAACTTAGGAAATATCAGAATAGCCTTTGCATAAATCTCTAAACAACCTCACGGATTTTGACAATCCATCGAATCGATAAAGGAGTACGAGCAAAGAACATGAAGGCAGCACTATTATTCATAGATTTCTCGAAGTTATTCGATTCAGGACACATAGGAATGATGGAGCAAAAGTACCTTACAGATGTTCTCCCCAAAGAAACAGTTACTGCTATAATGATGCTTTACAAAAAAACATGAAATCATTAGTTTGCTCACCTGATTGAGACACCCACTTGTATATAGACGGTGGAGTTATGGAAGGAGATACATTAGTACCGAATTTGTTTATACCCTGCCTCAACTACGAACTTTGAACATGAAAGGATCAACAGAGGATATTCCGCAGATGACCTGTCATTTCTCGCAAATACACCAGCCCAAGCCGAATTTCAATTCTTAGCCTAGAACAAGCAGCGGGGGGTGGGCTTTGGCCGCTACATGAATGTAAATAAAAAAAGATTTTATGTGTTTTAAACAAGGGGTCATCTCGACTCTAAGTGATAAACCTGAAAAGTCAGTAGACCAGTCCACATACCTTAGCAGCAACATCTCATCTACAGAAAACGATATCAGCATACTCCTTGGCTTTCGGAAGAGAATGACGTTGACTGGTTATTGATCATGCTAAGCACTCCTGGAAAAGTGAGGTCGATTTTATTGGCGAAGTTCAGTTATGGACACATGCATCAGAACGTGCCAGTGTTTGCTGAGCAGGAAATATTTATTTATATTAATTCTCTGTGGACCCATAATGGAACCTAGAACAGCTGCTTGGAGCGATAGATGATAGGGAAGGGTGGCAAGAGATAGAGTTAGAGAATTCCGTGCTACCAGCGCCAATTAACATGATTATATATATATATATATAACTTGCAAATCACTCGTATTTGAAAGACATTTATGTGACATTGTGTCAAGTGCCTTAAAAAATTCAACGTGGTTTAAGATTGTATCAATCAGTTTGCGTGGAGAAATAGAAAAATACATTTAGTTTCTTGGGTTTTATGGCGTATCAACTCTTATAGAGCATTTGATTCGAAATCATGTCTCTCTCTCTCTATATATATATATATATACATGTGTGTGTGTGTGTGTGTGTGTGTGTGACATACCAGTGTGTGACATATCTATGTGTAACTGGTCTTTTTAATCTGTCTCAGAGTTGACCTGGGAGTAATGGCCAAGAAGAGATATTCTGCATGCCCTAAAGCTCCAGGACTGAAGCCTCACTATTAGTAGCAGTTTAATTGTCATACCCCAAACATAAGTTCTATTTAGATACGAGATGGGTCTCTGGCAGGTCTTACTAATCTGGCTTAGAGTAGATCTGGGAGTAGTAGCAATTAAGAGTTACTCTAAATTCCCTAAAGCCCCAGGACTGGAGCATCACCATTAGTCACAGTTTAGTGACATACCCGGGACACTACTGGCATTTGGATCAGAGATGGTACACTGACAGCAGACCTGGAATAATGGCAATAATGGGGTACCAAATCTCCCGTACTGAAGCCTATCCATCAAATGGTTTCGGGTCATATCCAGAATACTATTTGGGGGTGGTCTTTCACTTCTACAGAGACGCAGTCACCAGATTCTACAACCCCAGCAATCTGGACTGCTGTCATCCGAGGCATGAATAAAGGAATTGCAGCTTAAAAAATTAACGAATAGATAAATAACCAGCCAGTAAACATTAAATAAACAACAAAAATTTGGATGTGCCCGTGGTGTAATGGTTATCGTCGTCGGAAATGATCACGGTGACACGAGTTCAAATCCTGGACGAGACTGATTGCATTTCACATCGCACTAATATATAAGGGAAAAGTATCAAATTATTCTCCCTCCAGCTATGGATAAATTGTAGGGCAGACTGGGTTCTTCAGCCTTGGTAAGGCAACTAGTCTTGGAGAAGGAAAAACTCTGAATTAAAACCTGTTAAACTCCGCTTAAAAATTGACGTTGTGTCATATCCTGCCCGAGCGGAGGTGTTGGTAAATATGATAGATAACAAAAATTTTCAGAGAGCTTGATGGTCATTCGACAAATGGTTATTTTGAAGTGATGAGGACGATCTGGTTATATTAATTATTTTTAGGTGTAGGTTGATAACCAGAATGAAAAAATTGTAAATAACAATATGTCTAGGATTTCAAGAACAAAATATTGGTCAAATTGGAATGGGGTGTTAGAAATAGTATATGTCCTCGAGAGAAAAGTAGAGGGAAATTAAGAAGAGGATATTTAGGACCGATGACATTTACTGGAATTCGTCTTGATTTAGATCGAGTATTCGAGCTTCATATCGACAGAGAGTATTCGCCTGTCCAAGTCGATGGACAGTTTGTTTGAACCTCAGGGAAGGAAGTGTTTGGTCCGCCATGTCAAAAAGTCACCATTTAGTTCATAGGCGAACTCCGAGAACAATTTGTTTGTCTCCATCTCTCTCTCTCTCTCTCTCTTTCTCTCTTTCTCTTTCTCTCGTGTCCCTATCGTCAATTGTATTTCGACTGGCCAACCACAGATAATCAATAAAGATAAAAATGAACAAAAATTCCTTGCGTTTGTGTCAGTTAAACATGACGAGTAATATATCTTTCAAAGGCAGTCATGTCGTGGTGTAGCGACTAACGTAAAACACTCTGACATCGTAGTCAGCGAGTTCGAACTCCAGTCATGCTATAACGTTCACTTTTGGACAAATACATTTCGAAAAGGTATTAATTCACTTACTCCCTGCTATGGGTTAAATAGTACCATTAATATGCTACAAGGATAACCTTGGCATTAAATAACCCACGAAATTTCATGTGCCCTTTAACGAAGAAATCAAAGATATATCTCACCCGGAAAAAAATCGAGAGCCTGCTTATTTTTAAAAGAAACAAAGACCGAAAAACTTTCACCGACATAGCAATGCAGCACTGACGATTGAAAATACATTTATCCGAGCATACAACACCAATTCCATTTGGTTTCAATACTATTGAACGGACATTTATTGTAGTGCGAATGTTACATGTGCCGTTTTAATAACTCGTGATAATGTTACACTTGAAACCAGGTAATTATTTAGCAATTAACAGATAAAGAAATAGTTTAAAACCTATCAATGATCAAATTAGTTGTATTTTGCATAGTTGTTAAAAGCTATGTTTCTTTGTATATTATTTCACTTCTTGCCAAGTTATTCAGCCTGGTTTTAATAGGTGTTTCGTAACTAAACTACGAGAGACTTCAAGTCTCTTCAGCAGCCCAGCATTTAAAGTATTATATCTCTGTTCTGTTGTCTGGTCACCTTTGATTTTTCATCAAATTTCTTCATCCAATATCTGGGCCTTTCGGGATCCTTCCAAGTGCATAAACTACAATCGTTATCAACGTCATATTCATGTTCAATAGATTTTTTAGTTCACTTGCAAGGTTTAAGTACTTATTTCAATATACATTTTCTTTGATTTTCACGGCAAACTCCACAATTCGGCAGGTCCTCTTTTATTGTTGACTATCACTAGATCTGGTCGTCTGGCTGAGATTAGGTCACCTGTTCGTATCTTAAAATATCAAAGAATTTCTATTTCATTTTCCAAGAGAGATTTTGGGTTGCGTATGTACCATTTGTTTGTATGGTCAAATTTCATTTTATTATTATTTTTATTATTTTACTTTTTTGCAATTTTTCACGCCAACGTCTGCCGATGGTTTCTAACTAGAGATTGAGTGACAGCAAATTTCAAGTCTCAAAGACTCTCCATAGTATTCTGACCGATCTTAATAAAGTTTTATTCTAAATGTCTTCCATTAATCTTTCGATTTTCAACTGTTCCAATCCCCTTTCCAGTCGTTTAGGGACCGTTCCAGACGCCTCAACTATTATCATTATTGTCATTGAAAATGAATAATATGTGAAACTATTATAATTGATGAAAAATTATTAGTATTACGTAGAAATAACTGAAACGACATAATTCTGTGTATATATTTAGCATTTTATTAGAATGCCAAGCCATTGGCCAAATGAGTTGAGTGTTCGCCAATGTTCCAGGAGACCAGGGTTCAATCCCAGGTCGAGTCAAACTAAAGACACAAAAATGGTACTTGATGCCGTCTTCTTTAACACTCAGAATTATAAGGTAATGATCAAGGGTAAAGAGGAGCAATCCAGGGAATGGATTAGCGCTCTCCCTTACGCCTTTGTGTAGTAGCTCGGGTCAGCCTCGACTAAAGTCGCCAACTTAACTAACTCATAAGAATACTAGAAACCATATAACAGTAAATTATCTACATTAAGTATATCAATTTGCAAATTATTAAAAGAAGTTATATATCAATAATATATTATAAGCACGTTTTGTTATTAGTGAAGAAAACTAGAAATCTTTATACTTACGTGCAAATGATAAGAAATAACCCCAAATGGGTTGGCATGATATACAGGATTGGTTTCTTTGATTTGGTTTCTTTTGTTTAATGACATATCAACCTTTGCAGATTATCTAAAGACAAAGCCATTCTTTTGGAAGAACAGTGGTGGTACTACTTAACCCATGGCTGGGGGGGATAAGGAGGTCTATACCTTTCCCACAAGTATTTGTCCGAGAGTGAATGTAATCATATTTACCAAACCCTCTGCTCGGGCAGGATATGACACACGGTCAATTTTTAAGCGGAGTTTAATAGGTTTGAATTCAGAGTTTTCCTTCTCCTAAACTAGTTGCCTCACCAAGGCTGAAGAACCTAGTCTGCTCTGCTATTTACCCATAACTGGAGGGAGAATAATTGGATTCATACCTTTCCCAAGAGTATTAGTGCTATGTGAAATGCAATCAGTCTCGTCCAGGATTTGAACTTGTGTCGCCGTGTCAATTTTCTATGATGATAACCATTAAACCACAGGCACCTCCCGAGAGTTAAATTAATAGCGCTACTGGAGTTTGAGCTCCCTAAGATTCCAGAGCTTCAACCATTACACCGGGAGAACACCCCCTAACATACAGGAAAACTAGTAACGAAATAACCAATAAATCAACATTATTAACCTAAAATCGCATTTTTTATTGAAGTCGACAACTTCTAAATGTACCCAAACCAAAGTAACTGAAGAAGACATCATTTAAAGTGAAGGGTCCCAAAATAAATTATGGACGACAGAAAAAATGGAAATTATGAAATGATTTTTTATGTTAGAAAATGACAATAATTTTGACATATGGACAATCAGAAAAGAAAAAAAATGAATAACTGAACTGCCCTTTTATTCTTCGCTATCTCATACCATTGTACATTTAATTTAATCTGATGCAGATGTCCTGTTCTTGTCATATGTCAAAGGCAATACGTTTCAAGTTGACACAAGACTGCAAGGTAAATTATTGGCTTAGTGTGCTAAAATAATACATTGCTATGGCAATTTTATAGTACCTTTAGTTTGAACTAATTACGGAGACAATCCTTGGGGATAGAGCTCATTTACTATGGCATTCACTTGAGAGACGAAAGGTACCTTGATGAGCCAAAATTAAGTGTCAGTTATCATCATCTAGTTAAGTTATTTTCTCAGATTTGATCTCTGGGTATGGTAATATGATTTTGTTTTGTGGAAAAAGTAAGAATCTCAAGTAAGAATTAAGAAAAAACGGATGCAGTGAGTGATAGACTTTTAAGTCGGAGGGAATGTTGTATGGTCGTATGTATGTTCATGCAGCATCATAACGACACCATAATTACGACGCAATGATAACAGACGCAAAGACAACGACAGACGCAGGAATAAACGACGCAGGAAGACTTCTTTAACAAAATATTTACCTCTCACTTTATTTGTAAGGTTTCGAAAAGGTTGTGTGGGGTTTTACTGTGAGAGGAAGCTGGAGACCGAACATAAACTGTAATTTCTTGACCTCACTGTTATGACCGTCACGTTGTGTCTTTCTTGTTATTTAGTGCTGTTCAACCGGAGGCCTAGGGCCCACTGCTGGATGCTGGCTTTCTTTATTGCATCTTACCAGCATCTTCTCTGGACCCCAAACTCCATCGAGGTTTCCGAGGGCCCCCTCGGTCTGGTGTGGCTTTCCCTACCAGATCTGGTCTCTAGCTGTCAGGACCCTCCTGGCAACTGCTCTTGCCACTGCCAACTGCTTCTTCGACTCGAACTCAACTGAGTTAAATAATAATTCAACGCCCACACGATCGCCCACTGGATCTTTGAAATCGAATGTTTAATCGTCATCAAGCGGAAATAACTGTCATGCAGTTCAGAGGTCACTCTCTTCCGGTGCATCAGTCTGTATTGGCAGTGGGACCTTCACCTTGTCCCATATTATAAGCCTTAATCCGCCCACGCGATCTCTTTCGATTACTGGCCATTGGAATGAGTCACTTCCTTCCGGTGCATCACCTTGGAATAGAATTTTTTGGGGGGCCGGGTCGAAGGTCAAAACATAACAGGAGTTGGTTGGTCGGTTGGTTGGTTGTTTTGTTTTATGGCGTATCAACCCATTTCGGGTCACATGACGCCGAATTAAATTTCGAACAATTCAGTTTAGTATAAGTAGCGTTTTTCTTTACAAACAGTTAAATATCAAAACAGTTCTATTTGAAACTATGCAGTTTCTCAAAAGTTCAGTTTAGTTTTATTTGGCCCATAGATAGGATTCTATCAGGTGCTACCACTCCGGGACAGAATGTACCTGAGAGCAATGACAATGAAAGGGTCCTCCTAATTCCCCATTGATCTAGCATTACTGGAACCTCACCATCAGATTGTTTAGCGTTATTTCCTGGAGACCTATTGGGGGAGTTTTACCCCCCGGCAAAGACGCAGTCGGTGTATTCTACAGCCCCAGTCGACAGGGCAAGATCGGAAGTTTGAAAACCCCGTGCTTCTGTTTGAAATTCCCGTTGTTGACGATTGATATAAAAATAGGATCGGATGATAAAGCAGTACACATGTTTTGAACAGACGAGCAAGACAATACTCAGCCATTAAAGAAGATAAAATAGCCATCACCTTATCCATGTTTAGAGTATCTGGCATATGTCCGTAGATTATAGTATATAGTATATAAAGATAGGTTATTATTATAGTTATTGCAAGTTTTTCACAACAGCATTGGGCTGGTGGTCTTTTACTAGAATCTTTCTCTCCCAATTTATATCTATATCGACATATTTATATCCAATATTTCCTCATATATGTAAAGTTACCCCACCACACACACATACATACATATATATATATATATATATATATAATTTAGCATAGCATACCATTGCAAAAGTTTCTCGTCTACGTGACCGGGAAGCTGAATCTTGGTCTATTGATTGCATTGGCAAGAAAGAGACATTTTGTAAAGATCGTTGACTGTGTCATTGCTATGCAAATTATTTATATCAGGTATTATATGAAGGTAGTTATTT
Organism: Sepioteuthis lessoniana; assembly: GCA_963585895.1. Taxonomy (NCBI): domain Eukaryota; kingdom Metazoa; phylum Mollusca; class Cephalopoda; order Myopsida; family Loliginidae; genus Sepioteuthis; species Sepioteuthis lessoniana. Next base: position 49,063,647 of record OY757928.1, on the reverse strand, counting down.
TACAAATCATTATTAATATTATTAGTTATTTTTAACTATATAATTGGTTAAGAAAACTGACTTCGTCATTAATAACATCGTGATGGTTAACATTTGATAAACCAACCAAGCAATCAACCTACCAATCGAACTAAACAACCAACCAACCGACCAGCCAATCAACTAATCAAACAAAGAAACAACCATTTCAAAGAAAAAGAGATTGCAAAAACTTTGGATCGTAGATTACTCTATTTTCAATTATACAGAGAGAATGTAAGTATTTATTTACTAAGATTACCTTTATTTGGAACAAAGTCATATCGATTTTATAGTCTAGCTTGCTAACCTTCACATTACTCAAAGTGCTTATTCGAGAATATAAACTCATATATTCATAAACTGTACGTATTGTATTTCCAATAATCACCCGAGAATACATTGACTGAACCCCTGTGGAGCGACAGGTCCCCCCACCAATGAAATAGTATCCTCACTATGGTAAAAAAAAACTGCATCTGATTATGAAACCCAAATTATAAAGAGATGAGGAGGTGCCCGAAGTGTAATGGTTATCGTCGCAGGAAATGTACACGGCGACACGAGTTCAAATCCTGGGAAAGGTATGAATCCGATTATTCTCCCTCCAGCTATGGGTAAATAGTAGGACAGATGAGGTTCTTCAGTCTTGGTGAGGCAACGAGTCAAGGAGAAGGAAAACTCTGAATTGAAACCTGTTAAACTCCGTTTAAAAAATTGACCTTGTGTCATATCCTGCCCGAGCGGAGGGGTTGGTAAATATGATAAAGATATGAGGACAATGAAGTAGCCCTTAATTGTCATTACTTCCAGTTTCAATTTGACCTGAAGTTACGGTACCATCTATGGGCAAAGACATATACTTAAAACCTATTCGTATTCGCCGGGTACAAAGAAACATTCTTAAGAATCAAATACATAAATATAATCATTCAATTAACTTGATTCCTAATCGTATTGGCAAAAAATATCCCTAGACCGTTGTACGTGCCATTAAAGTCAATTAATCAATCGATAAAGATACTCTAACTCTTACAAAATATTTTTTCTTTATTGAATTCGAAAAATTTCATTCTTTTTTTCGGTTATGCCAAATCATTTTTGTTACCCTTCTTCCATACTGCCATCTCAAAAAGAATTCTGCGCAGAACGGTCAGTGATAGAAGTTAGTATATAAAGCCAGGTCAACACGCGCTTTTCAAATTCATCTATTGCTTGAATAGCATTAGGACTTTGTTTAAAACCTTTTAGTTTATAGTAAGTGGAATTATTTTCTTGTTTTTATTTCGTTCCTTTTTCTTTCAAGTTTTTCTTTTGTTGCATCCTTCATTTCGGTTTGATGTTTGCTAGTTTTCTCGCTGTCGCTTTAACAATTAAAACCTCACATTTCTTCGCTCCTTGGTAGTGAATGACGAAGATTCCAAATTAAATTTGCATCAGAAACATTTTAGCTAAAGCCCACGAGATGTATTCCTGAGAAACAGATTTTTGTGCACATGCCTTTGCAGACATTTTCTCAAAATTCACTTGCAGCAAACAACACGGAGAAAACCCATTATACCTGAGCCTTTATTTTCCTTGTTTAGATATGAAACATTAACTGCTGCAGCAGAAGTAGCTAGCTTTACGAAATCAACCAAATTTCTGCTTGCCTGGAGAAATATATGAATTAATTGCAACCTAAACGAGGCTTTTTTTTTTTTTACTACCAATTGCTTTTATATCCCAATAGATCATTATTGCTGAAGTGATCCTCAAAAGTAAAAGTCATATTTTCTCTACGAAATTTCAACTAACTGATTGATTGATTTTAACGTCTTCAGTTATTTTGTGCCTAGAGGTTAAGGAATCACGTACATTATACGTTTATATTTGATTTTTTTTTGTATAGTTGTTTATAATAATTTTTTTGGCACGGGGACTTATCAAATATGAATAATTTTCAAACAGATCTATATGACTCTTCAATGTGACTCTAACTATTACTACCACTGCGGGTGAGATTCATCTCATATAAATTCAGTCGTATTTCTAGACCGTTACTCTACCAAGGTAAAGAGGCTAAATCTGCTCTACATATTCACCAATAGCTGCTGGGATAATACTTGGATTCATGCCTTTCTCAAGGGAGTTAGCACCATGAGAAAGGCAAAAAGTCTTGATCAGAGTTCGAACTTGGGTAGCTTGATCCACTTCTTACGCTGAGTGCATAACAAATATACACTGTGCACATTTTGTCGACAATTTATGAATGCTTTTTCGTTTACTTTATTATCAATATCGGAACAAATGATTTTCTAATGTAGAACAACGCTCAGGCGAAAAAACAAATACATCAAAATTCCTTCTGATATAAAAAGAATAATCTCAAAAAATTGCAATTATTAATGACTAATGAGGGCGAAAAGCATTCAAAAGAAAAAATGTTGAACTGTTTTTTTGCATTTGGTCGAATGTACGATATAAAGTTTTGTGCAAAATAAAAAAAAACAAACATGTCTGGTTTTTTTTTTCCTTTTTGTGTAGGAACTTGAGTGTGAGTATGTGTGTTTGCATACTGTTGTAGTCAGTATTTTGAGTTTGTTTATGTTTTTTGTGCGTATTTCTGTGTCTATTGTGTGTTTGTGTGTGTGTGTGTGTGTGTGTAGACACGCCTGTGTTTTTTTCATGCGTGAAATGTGTATTTTGAGTCGGAGTATGCGTGAGAGTGAGTATTTCTGTGGGTTTGTGTGAAGTTGCATGTTGGTGTGCATGCGTGTATCTGAGTGAGTATCTGTGTTGTGTGTTTTGTGTCGAGGTTCATATGTATGTGTGTGTGTGTGTGTGTGTGTATTAGTGACGTAACCTAGATTTAAGGAGGAGTAACTAGTTTCAGAGAATTTTTTTTTTATCAGAAGAAAAATGTGTGACCACAATATTATATTTCACGTAGATGTATTCTTAAATTTTACATTGAATTTTTATGCGGTTGTACGTCTTTATCTTCCTGTATTCTTGTTTGGCAACAAGTCTATTTGCCTGCCCTGTCAGCGGCCTACATAAAAAGCAGACAGTATTCGTTACAGAGATGTACCCACCTCCAATGATTTCCTGAGTATGACACGAAACTGCGTCTGATAGTGAGGTCTACGACCGAAGCTCGAGATAATATAGATTACTACCTAAATCCCATTATTCCTTTGTCTACTCTGACTCGGAGTGGTAGTGTCTTTTATCATATTAATCCAACCCCTCTGCTCGGGCAGGATATGACACAAGGTCAGTTTTTTAGCGGAGTTTAACACGTTTGAATTCAGAGTTTTCCTTCTCCTAGACTAGTTGCCACATAACTGGAGGGAGAATAATTGGATTCATACCTTTCCCAAGGGTCTTTGTGTTATGTGAAATACAATCAGTCTCGTCCAGGATTTGAACTCGTGTAGCCGTGTCCATTTCCTACGACGATAACCATTACACCACGGGCACTGCCCTTGTTGTCCCATGTATAGGTCAAACTGTTTGTCTAAGATTATGTTTTTTTTTTCAATTTAACCCAGAGTAAAAAAAAAAAAGACAATTATTACGAAACAATTAATGTGAACTCAAAATGAATGTAGTTTGCTTATGTTTTGGCATAAAATAACCGTGCATAGGTTGACCTGCTGTTTAAACCAATGAAAAATCAAATTTATTTTTTGTATGAGCGCGGGTATGTTCACCTATAAGTGCGAAATACGATTCAACTAAATATGAAATTCATTCTGACTCATTCTGTTCAGAATTTAATCTCTGAATGTACAAGCATATGATATTCTCTTGAGAACAGTCTAAATTAAAGAAAAAAAAAACAACAACAACAAAAAGTAAAAGAAAATGCACTCAGAAAAGTGTTTGTTGATTCCAATTCTTTCCTTATAAATAGAAGGCCTACAAAATCGAACTTAAAATTAATATGTTGAACGTGCAACAAATATGAAACCTAATCAACTTTAGTGGAGACACTTGTGTCGGTGGTATCAGTAAGTGCATACCTTTTCCAATGGTACGTAGCTTGTGTGTATTTACCCAGTCCTTTGGTTAAAAACAAGATGTAATAAAGGTGTTTAATTTTTAAAATGTACGTAGCTCAGACTTTCATGAAACCCTATTTAAATTCATACACAGAAAAACATAAAAATAAGTTAAAATTTATTTCTATATGTATAGAAGCCAATATATCAATTGAAATACTTGTGCTTTTATAATAGCTTCGTTGCTAATAGTTACATTAACTTTAGCGTCCCCTGGTAGGTGTGCGTGAATACGCATATATATATATATATATATATTTATATATATATATATATATATACGAGGATCATTATATAAGTTTCCAGACTTTTTTCGTACTTTTATTGATAGTACACACATGAATCTGTAGTCCTCTTCGAAGTAATCTCCTCCGGCTGCAATGCACTTGTATCATTCCAACAACTTCTGGAAGGCCCCATGGAAGTCTTCTTGTATGAGCGTATCCATGACCTTCCTCACAGCCTCTTTCATCTCCTCAGTTGTCTCATAACGACAGCCTCTAAGCTTAGGAAATAGCCAAAAATCAGTGGGAACAAGGTCTAGACGATAGGGAAGGCGAGGAACTGTATTGATGCCCATCTTGGTCAAATAGTCTGTGACAAGGACAGAGTTGTGGATTGATGCATTGTCCTGGTGGAAATGTCACTGACCCGATTTGAAGAGTGCTGTCCTCTTCCGACGGAATATCTTCCTGAACTTCCTTAAAACCTTAACATAGTAACCCTAACCCTCTGGTCAATCAACTCTGGTGTATTGACTTCCTTACTCCTCCCACATCTCTCATCATTCCTCACAGAGTCCCTGCCTTCCTTGAATCTCTTGTGCTACTCAAAAACAGATACTCGATTCATTCAAGATGCTCCAAAAATAGTCTGAAGTTTAAACAGAATTTTATTGAATATCGTTCTTCCTCACGTCCGGATTGCATTTTTGAAATTGACCAGCTTTGCCTATCAGGCTTTAGTTAGGTGTATGCTAATTCCCGTTGTAGCTGTTCATTTAAACATGGAATCATAAAAAGTAGCCAGTCATCTCATAAGATGTATAGCAATAACATACTGAATTTTAAAGCGTCTACGACAATTTCAAATGTCTGTACAAAAAAGTCTGTAAACTTATTGAATGCACCACGTATATTAAGAACAGCTATCGCTTCATATCTATCTGAATTAGGTTTTGATAACAATATCTATATTCTATTGCCCCACCATCAGGTGCAGAGAGGTAACCCCCCGAACGAGTGTCCTGCATATGACACTAAACAATCTGATGGTGAGCTTTCAGGGCTGCTGGGGCTTTGGGGAATGCAGGACACCCCTTCATTGCCATTGCTCCCAGGTCCACTCTAGCCTGGAATGGTAGCCCCTGATAGGGCTTAATTTATGGGTTAAATACAACTAAACAATGTATTTATGCTAAACTGAATTGTTTGAATTAGAACTGTTTGACTCAACTGAATAGCTTGAAATAGAAATGATTTTGACAATGAAACTGCGTACTTATGCTAAGCTGAATTGTTTAATATAGAACTGTTTTGACATTTAACTTAGTGTAAACAAAATCTAAACTCATACCAAATTGAATTGGCTGAATTAGAACTGTTTGAATAAACAGAATAGCTTGAAATAGAAATGTTTTGATGATTAAACTGCGTACTCATGGTAAATTGAATCGTTTGAAGTAGAAGTAGTTATTTGTATAAAAATGGATTTAAATAGAAGTAAACTGCGTACTTATGCTGGACTAATTTCGTTGAATTTGAACTGTTTGACTTAACTGAATAGTTTGAAACAGAAATGTCTTTGATTAATAAGCTGTGTACGTATGCTAAACTGAACTGCTTCAAATAGAATTGTTTTGACATCGAAACTGCGTACTTATGCTGAACTAATTTCTTTGAATTAGAACTGTTTGACTAAACTGAATAGCTTGAAATAAAAATGTATTTGACAATTAAACTGATAACTCATGCTAAACTGAATTGTTTAAAATAGAACTGACTATTTGCATAAAAATGGATTTGGCGTTCAATAACCTACAAAAGTTGATATGCCATAAAATACAACCAACCAACCAACCAAACCATTGCAAGGAATTCAGCTAGCATATTCTTAACCTTGCCGTTGGGGGCGGGAAAAAGTGAAATAGAATGTACTCAGAGTTGAATGTAATTGAAGTAATTGAACCCAAAAACCAGAGTCACTTAAATCATTTGAGTTTTATTTGTTTATTTCTCTTACATTCAGTTAATTGAATCTTTTAGATTCGCTTTGTAACTCTTAAAACTTTTCACGGCTTCTTCTTTCAACTCACTATAGAAAGTCATTGCCGATCAACCAGATCTCTCATTTATACCTCTCTCAAATGCATACACGACAGCTGTTGTTGTGAATCACCGCAGATATCCCACCAGCGTGCGCCAATGTTAACTGACTACTAACTTACCCAAGGATTTACAGTCTCACGTCAGGTTACTGGTATCATCTTAAATATTAAAATTCAAAAATAATCGGTGACTCATGTTGTTCAGATAAGAAAGGTCTTTATTCAGATTGCTACAATTTCATAGCAGTCCGACGCAAACACGGGTAGAGAGGAAGACCATGTAAGGATATATCAACCTATATCCTTTGCAGCCACCCCACCACCCTGTCTCTCACCGATTTGTACCAACGTCTAACCCCAACTTCTCTCTTTGGGTTTCAAAACTCAACTGCCTTAATTTTCAAATTATCTCATTTTTATATATTCTCTATTCTAATTACTTAGAGCATCATACTTTATAGAATTATCACACGTGTCACAAACCCTTATTTTCACATGGAGGTCGACAAACCTTCATTTGTTTTTTTAACCATATCATGTTTCCCCCAATGTTATTTTGACGTGAGGTGTTAAATCTGGTCGCTATTTGTGCACGCGTTTAACTAGTGCGAGGAACGACATTTACATTCAAAGTCCTTCCCTAACTTACATTTTTACCAAATTAATAAAACTAAACAATCTTACAAATTATTTTGCTCTAGACAACGCCTGCAGTTTCTTATCAGCCAGCAACAATATAATAATAATGATGATAATATGGATTCCTCATGGCCGTGAGTCCGACAGTTCTTTGTTAAACCGAAAGCCTTTCTGTCCACCTCGAGCAAATATTCATCACAAAATGAATGACGACATATATAAAATGAATCCACAATCATCAAATTCAATATTCAAAGGTAGTGTAATGGTTAACCTGCTTGACTAGCAAACCTGCAAGTATGAGTTCGAGTCTCATCAGGTACCTCATTCATTTGGCCTTGTGCTACAACTAAGCAAAACAATTAATGAATTACTATATCAGGTATGTTTGATTAAGGGATTGGTTTTAACCGCACATTATCTCGTCTACGATTATTTTATATTGAGAGGTTAAGGAATTGCGTTCTTCATTCGTTCATATTTACATTTTTGTGTGAATGTTTTTTTTTCATACGGTCTAATCAGATATTAATAATTTTAAAATTTGCGGAGTCTAAATTCTCTGGAGTGGCTATTGTCAGCTTATTCAAATCACCGTTGATGTAGCTATATATGGTATGTAAAACCCAATTCCCGCTCATAGTAATCAACTGAATACATGCTCTGTTTACAATAGTGCTTCTTGGTTATGTTCATGTACTATATATGTATATTGGTGCTGAGAAGATAATGAAGTAGTTGAGGAAAAAGGAAGAATCGATAAAAAAGGCAAAAGAACATTTTCGGTATCAAATAAAAAAGAGAAATCTCTCGAAAGAGCTTCAATAAGAACTGTCTTTAACTTCCAATTTGTACCAGAACAATTCTTGGCACTACTTTAGATCACTTTTGGAAAAGAAAAAAAAAATCATTAAAGTTCGAACTAAAGTGTATGTCGTTTACCGAGTAAAATGAGAAACTACGAAAAATTATAGTTGTGGATAAGTGAAAGAGTATAAGTATCAGTGAGTGTGATGTTAAGAAAATACTAGAAGAATAAAACGAATGACAAGTGATTTGCGTCCCTGATCAAAATCGGTTATTGGCCTTTGACGTACCCATCATTACAATCTGTTTTACATATATATAAATGATCTTAATCAAAAAAGGGTTTCTTAATCTTCATGCTTGTTTCTAGAGCTACAGAATACTGTTTCGATCTTAGAATTAATTTTTATTTATTGCGGACTTTTTTGTCCTCACCTTGGTAGTTTTTGTGTTGTTTCTTCTTTCACTACGTTTCGGCCAAATTTCACCTCTGGACTTCTTCAGGTGATTTTACCGCGACCTCCGATAGGAATGCTGAGTCTTGTAACCGTATCCCCAGTAATTACTGCCTTCCATAGTTGTTGTCTATCGAACCACGTTTTTGACCAAGTAAACCTCTGACCGGCTTGGGTAGGATTTGAAACCGTAATCTTCTGACAATGCTCACCTGGAACCGTAAAGACTCAACGCCTCTATCCGTTGCGCCACGGGCCCCGGAATCTCTCATTAGAACAGCCGGGATATGGAATATGAAAATATTTTAGCTCAAATACATCGATTCTGGTTGAGATTGGAAAATATTCAAATGAATTTATTTATATATAATAGTATGCAATTGTTTAATGTTTCGGTTTTTTGCTAGGCCATCTTCAGGGTGATGTTGGAATCCGGTGTGTCATTCGAATATTTTTTTGAAATGCATGTAATACATCACAATCACCCTCAAATCGAACTGATAGCACGGAGTTCCCTGACTCTTTCTCGTCATACATCCCTAACATGCTCCGCTCCCGGCATATTTTGTAGACTGCATCCAGAGTCCAAACAGATCTGTTCTATAGAATTCCTTGTTGGTAAACGAACTATAGTGTGTCCATATAAAGGATTCCATAAGAGAACAACGCGTTTGGGTTCGTCCTTACTTCATCTGCTGTTGCCTGCATGTCTTGTGCCTCTTATTTAAATAAATTTTTAAGTGCGAGGTCAGTGTGCTTACAACCGTTTTTTTTAGGTGTTGTTTCCTTGACTTATTCAAAACAACTCGTAACATCCTTGTTTTTCTTCATGCGTTCCGCAAGCGTCCAGTTGGAACATCCATACAGTAGTATTTACATTTGCACAATTGAAAAGAAATCCATTTTTTGAAATTTTATCAGAGAGACTGAATTTCCGTATAATCGATAACCTAACAATAGCAGTCTACACTTACGCTATGCTTTCAGAAGATTGGATATTGCTACCCATGTATATGAACTAATCTAACTAATCTACTATTTACAGTAGCTGGGCACTTAAGGTGAGGATGACTCCTTCTTTAAAGGAAAACTCTAGAACGGCTTTTGATTTATACTGATGATGTCAATTACTAATAATAATACTGGTGGACTCTGTCGTTTCGGATGCGAACGGGTTTATTTCTTTCTGCCTTCAGCCCTTAGCAACACGAGTAGAGAGAGAGAGAGAGAGAGAGAGAGAGAGAGAGAGAGAGAGAGAGAGAGAGAGAGAGAATTCACAGAAGCCTATAATAACCATACTCTGCTGACCCCCACACTCATGGTGCATCTAGTAGTGTCTAAGATCTTCATTCATCTCTGCTCGTTGAGACCCAAACTGATCTGATCTGATCACATCAGAAAATCCCCAACTGCTTGCTTCAACGGTCAAACCTCAACTCCAGTTTTTTCAAAATTATAAAATTCTCAGGAACATCTCTTCCGGGTATGATGTTAACCACCCACTCAATTCTCTTGATGGAATGTCCAGCTCCATTTCCTCTCTTGGAGTTTATTATGAGAGATGATGATTGTCATATCCTTTCCGTGCTAGCATGCGCGCGTCCTGTCTGACTATGACACCTCAACCAAAGATACCGAGTAGTTCAAAGCCTTATCAAACTAAATGATAAAATTCAATTAACGAAAATTTGTTAATATAACAAATCATTTACTTAATTATAAAAAAAATTGCAATACATTTTAATAAAAATACTATATATATATATATATGAATTTCAATGAAAAGTATCGAAAGTAAAGTGTTAATTCTTTTAATTTCAAAATGTTCAATATGAATTGGTTATACAGGTGCATAACTAAATGAACTGAGGATATTCCAGGCATTTCGATTGCTGTCTGGATTTCATCTGGATTATCCCGAACCAATTTGAAAGAAAAGTTTCTGAAGGCTATTTCAATTATTTTGCCATGAATTCCTACGCTCAAATATTTTCCTCACTAACGAGAAAAAGTGGGCATTTTTTTCTCGCATAAAATTTAACTCATACGCTATTATATTGTTTCAAGTATTTCTATCTAATGTTTATAACTTGCGTGCAATTTTTTTCTTCCAAACAGATTGGAAATTTTCGGTGAGCTCCCAAATATTTTGTGTTAGTTACCATTTACATTTTATGGTGTAATGGTTATCGTCGTAGGAAATGGACACGGCGACACGAGTTCAAATCCTGGACTCGGCTGATTACATTTCACAAAACATTAATACCCTTTGGGAGAGGTATGAATCCAATTATTCTTCCTCCAGCTATGGGTAAATAGTAAAGCACTCTGGTTTCTTCAGCCTAGGTGAGGCGACTAGTCTAGGAGAAGGCAAACTCTGAATTCAAACCTGTTAAACTCCGCTTAAAAATTGACCTTGTGTCATATCCTGCCCGAGCGGAAGGGTTGGTAAATAGGGTTACCATTTACATTTAGCAGTGTTTTCTTTTTTTTTTTCAATCGACCAAAGGCGGGAATAGAATAAGGGGAATCAGTTCACTAAGTTCAGGTTTGGAAGGTCAAGTCGGGTTGAAGTTCAAGTGGGTCGTCTATCATTGCTGATGAAATAATAAGCTTACTTTGCAATGCATATGACGCTAAATGTCATCTGACGGTGACGCACGAGCTTTGGATCACTGGAGAGAGAGGTGTACCTCTTCATTGCCATTACTCTCCGATCTTCTCTATGACGATATGATAGTAATTTTTAGAGTCCCATATATGGGTAAAATAGATTTGCTTAAAAAGTTATTCCTATGTTAGACGATTTTGGATTAAAAAAAAAGAAGTTCTTAAAAACAACAAAAAAAAAATGTAAAGTTGTGATTTCCCGTGGCGGAGTTGTTAACGTGTTGGATTTCGATATCGAAGTAAGTGAGATCGAACTTCAGTCGTAATATTCCGTTATATTTTGGGCTAATACCCTTGGGAACGTTATAAAAACCCCTTATCATTTCAGGTATAGGTTAAATAGTTCCACTATTGTGTTACCCTATGTATGAATTTAGTATTAAATAATCCACGAAGTTTTATATGCCATTACACAAGGAGACCGCACGAATGGAATCAAACGGAAAATATAAATATGAACGTACAAATAACGCGATTTCCAAAAATCTATGCCAAAAATAACCGTAGATGGGTTGACATACCATTAGAGTCAATCTTTCAAGCAAGTAAGCAGGTAAACCTTTCCCACAAACGGATGAACTTATATGTACCTATACCTAATACTTTCAGGGGGTGTAATAGTTAAAGCGATGGACTACGAAATCGTAGTAAGCGAGTTCGTACTCTAGTCGCGCTATTAGGTCCACTTTCGGGCAAATACCCTTGGGAATGGTATGAATCCCTTATCCTCCCATAAATAGTACCACTACTGTTATTCTAGGAGAATGGCATTGGCATTAAATAACCTAAAAAGGCTGATATGCAATTAAACAAAGAAACTAAACCAAACTGTCACGTGACAGCTCACGGAGACGAAGAGGTAAGACTGATACTATCCTCCCCGTGTTGAATCAGCACTATCTAGCAGTCAAAAAGTGACCGTTAAGAGAGAATGTGGGTCACGCAGAGGAGACCAGGTGTTCGCACTTAGTGACCTCAGGTCGCCGGACATCGGAAGGGGAAAGAGAGAGAAGCCAAATGATTGGCTGGGACCCCAAAACGGAAGTGGGGCTCCCTTCCCCTCAGCGGAAGTAAATAGGAAGAAATTTAGTTTTTGAGCAGGGTTCATAGCGGGCAGACGAACCATAGCCATTTTACTCCGGGCTGAAGACAAAAAGATTAACTGAGACACGAAGGACTCCAAATCCTTCAAGCCAGTATTAAAAACAGAACAAAGTCTATTGTCCCGTGAAAGAAGAAAATTCTCCAGTGGAACCCCGTCGAAAATAAGATAAGTAATTTTGGGGACATTTTTCCTTTATACCCAGATTTCGTTTACCACTCTCTCTCTCTCTCAATTCGAAGAAGGATAAAAGCCAAGAAAAGACATTTATATTCGTGGACTGTCCAATTATATGTTTTGACACTCTGAACGTGTATATATAAGTAGTAAAGGATTTTATGTATTTTCATTTTACCATGTGGTCTATGTTGTTACTTCATGCTTTCTTTCCAGCTTCTATTCGCTTATGTTATCTTGCTTAGAATCGTCCTATTAATTCCTAAAGTATCACACGGGAAACCGGAGTTGCCGACGACTGCAATATTAATATTATTACAAGTAAGACCTATAGGCCCGTATTCTTCTGTTATCTAAGGGAAATAAGTTTAGCGGCCTGGGGGGGGGGTGTGATAGTGTGAAATTTGGAACCCCTTTGCCAGCGGTGGTCAGTCTGGCCCTAAATTATTCCCTCACGTAATATGCCTGAGAGAAAAACTCTGAACAGGACTTATTCTGTAGGGGATCAAGTGCCAACCTGCCCCGTCTTCACACGTGCGAAAATAAAGTCCCGTTTTGGGATAATAGACAATTTCGCGTCACACAAACCCAAATAATATTTTCTTTACAATCCTATGCATTAGTCGTACTAAAAACTTTGCAAAAGAAAAGTGATTTTTATCTTATTTATATCACGTTTTCAGTAAGCATGAATGCTCAATTATAAAAAGATTTTTGATCCTTATCAAGAAGTTTGAAAACTGATCATAATGAATTGTGACCGGAAATACCGTTGATATGGGTCGTGCAGAAATAAGCCGCATTTAGATATTATTATATTTCTTTTATTTTTCTCCATTCAATCAAGAATTTCGCTGTAGGCCAAATAATCAGCTAATGCACTTAAAATAAAAACAAATATTTTTACTCTCATCCGCCTTAAAGAATAGAATCATTTTAAAAAAAATAAAAACAAAACACGATCAGCACAAGAAACACGTGGAAATATCTGTTGCCTTTAAACAGTAGAAAATGTTGAAGAGACAATATCAAAAAATGGATGAAAAATTATAAGATTTTAAAATTAGACAGCATGTAAAATATTTTTATAAGGTGTTTTAGAAAAATTGATATCATTTGATGTTTTGGTTTGGCTTGGTTTTTATGACATATAAACCATTGTCGGTTATTTCATGGCAAATCCTCTTTATACATATATGTTAAATATACGATTTGTAAAAACATTTTCTCGATAACGTTTTTAAAGAGGCTGTGCACAATTTTTTTGCTCACAGTCAAACTGATTCACGAATTGCTACATAACAATTATAATTTAAAATCAATTATTTGTTTGCACAGAGTTGGTAGATAATTTCATTTTTACCTGGGTTAGAGGTAATTTGTTTGCATACGTGTATTGCAATTGTTTCTATACAGTTAAATAGTTCTATTTAATATTAATCATTTTTAGTACTCAGTAAAGTGATCATGAGTATTGTTATTTAACACTAATTATTCTATTTAAAACTAATCATTCATTTGCACACAGTTAAACAGTTCTATTTCCAACAATTCAATTTAGCATGAGTCATTTTTAGGTACACAGTTTAAACGGCAAACAGTTATATTTGACCCATTTATAAGATCATACGAAGTGCAAACACTCTGGGCCAGAGTGGACCTGGGAGCGATGGCAATGAAGGGTACTACACATTCCTCGAAGCTCCAGAGTCACTTTTCGATTGTTTAGTATCATATTAGGAAACTCGTTGGGGGAGTTTTAACCCTCTGCAGAGATGCACCTGGTTTATTTTACATTTCCAGCCGACTGAGCTAGATATCATTTGAGATATTCAGACTGTTACAGAAAAAAATTATATTCTTTGAGATGTTTAAGGAGTTCCAGTAAAGCTGATACTTGAAATGTTCCCAAAAGATATCATTTGGACTTTATTGCTAATAATCCATTTTATTGAAGATTTACCTTTTTTGACTTCGAAATACCAGGTATTTTAATAAAATAATGTACTATAAGTGCATTTCCTCACGATAAATCTGAGTTTATATATATATATATATATATATATATATATTATTCAGTCCAGTTAAATAAGAGTCGGGAATAATTCCTTCAGGACAAAAAAATCATTCAACATTGAACATTTGAATTTTCCTGGTAACTGACATCACAGAGCAATACTTTCTTTAAGAAAAAAAAAACAAAACCGGTCACATTAGGATTATAAATTTATTTTCATCCAGTTATGGGTATTGATATGTATCAATAACACCAAAAATTAAAAAAAAATGAAAATAATAGCAAAAGAATTCTTGATTTTTTTAATCAAGAATTTTTTTGCTATTATTTTAATTTTTTTTAAATTTTTATATGATAAAAAATAGTGAAAAATCTTTTCAATTAAAACATTACTTTAATTAAAAATCAATTATTTTTTTCAATTTCTATTCTCGCCAGGAGTAATATAAGAACACCCAAATAATTTTTCTTGTAACATCTGACGATGTTCATCACCAGATATAAATTTATAATAACACCGAAGAAGTGAAGTTCTTTTTTTTTTTCATATAAAAAGAATTTTTGTCTCTGAACGTTGGGTTTTGGTGCATTTTTAATCCCAAATTAATTGTATGTAGATATCCATTGACATTGAGCACTTAAAGTGGATATTCCTACCCATTGGGTTTTCTACTCGTATTATATATATATATATATATATATATATATATATATATATATATATATAAAGTAAAGTTAGCGATATTAGTCGAGGGGGACCAGAAGGCTCACTTTTCAATAGCTACTACACCGAGGTGTAGGGGAAGGCGCTACTCCTTTCCCTGGATTGCTCTACTTTACCCTTCACACGTACTTTATATTGCTGAGTTTTAAGCTAGGAGGTAATCATTGGTAAGCTGCGACCTGGGATTGAACCCATGTCTCCTGGACCATTGGCGAACACTCTACCCACTAGAGCCTATATATATATATATATATATATGTGTGCATGACTATAGAGATATATACTCCCCTACCCCCGTAGGGTTGAGTTCTCTGGCGAAGAAGTAATCGTGTTGCCATTAGCGTCTATTGCAAGCCTCCTCGTAGATGAATTGAGGTCTCGGCAACCGTTGAACAGATGTATGTAAACAATAGTAATTGTGATTCATAACCGTTTAAAATTTACTTACCAGCAAATGTCTCCTCGTGGCTGAATGGTTAGAAGCTTTGGCTTGGCGTTTGAGTCAACCGGGTTTCGATCCCAGCTTCGGGAAGATACTGTCTAGCCACACTGATGAATTCTGATAAAACGAAACAGATCTGTCTGTGTATGACTATATATATATATATATATATATATATATATGTGTGTGTGTGTGTGTGTGTGTGTGTAATTGGGCCTCTGAAATGAATTTGTAAAATAGATAATGAAGGTTACTCCCCAAAGGTGTAGAAATTGAGCTTCACAATCATATGGTTCAGTGCCATACCTTGGCCACTCATTGTTAAGGTGGTTTTACTCCTCGGTAAAGATTGTTTGGTGTATTCTACATCCCTTTGTGGCATCTTTATACTTTGTTTAAGTAATCAGATGACATTGTACTAAACAACATATACGTGAGTACTGTTAGCGAAAGAAAATAAAATGTTTGTTTAATGGCATATTAATCTTCTTGGATTATTTAATACCAAATCCACCCCTACAGAAGAAGAGTAATAGTATTATTTACCCCGTTGCTGGGAGGATAAGGAGTTCATATCTTTTCCTTACGGTATTTGTCCGAAAGTGAACGTAATAGCACCACAGGAGTTCGAACTCGCTTATTACGATTCCGTAGTCCAGCGCTTTAACCATTACACCCTTAGGACACATCCCGAAATAAAATACAGGGTTAAGTGTATTTACAAAGATGATAATGGGAAGAGTGCGTAAAATGCTCATCTTAAAATTGTTGAAACACTAAAGACAAAATGTCTGATGTATTTACACGTGCTTAGAGTTTTATAGAACTGCTAATTTCTCATTGAAAGCAGTACGGGAATGTTCTTAAACAATTCTCTTCGGCTTACTGCAGAAAAATCTTGGTATAAATAGATACGTTTCAGCAAATTTGCTTTAAAGTTACTTTAAACTACAAAAGCCCAAACTTCTTTATTTGATTTGCCTCAGTTCTGGTTTTAAGGAAAGCAAATGGGAGCGATTCTGAAGCAACTCTTTAGTCAATTTTGACAAATTTGTTGTTCCATAAAAAATAAGATTGACACGCCAGCCGATTGTCGAGAGTAACTTCGGCAAAATGCATTCGTTTCTATTTTGAATGGAATTCTTTGTCAGAGTAGCAGTTCTGAATTTTACTTTATTGGAATGTGACAGAAGGGAGAGCAGCGTGAGTCAGTGTATATGAGACGAATATTCGTATCTTCGAGAGAATGTATATGAAGATATATTGTATTGCATGGGAGACGAAAAAGTTATATATATATATATATATATATATATATAAGATTGTGAGAGAGAGAGACAGTGAGAGAGAAAGAGAGACTGAGAAGACAGAGTGGAAAAAAAGAAAGAAATGATTAGATTTATAGTTGCGCATGTCGATATCTATTTATAATCTGTTTAGGTTACGTACAACAAGCATCAACAGATCTAATGAAAGAAAATGGTTTCACACAAACAAACAAAAAAAGCTAGAAACAGACAATGGCCAGCAGAAATTAACGCTGAATCGACGATGCTGATGATCTAGCGCTTTTCGCAAGTTCACCTGGATTAGCAGAAATTAACGCTGAATCGACGATGCTGATGATCTAGCGCTTTTCGCAAGTTCACCTGGATTAAAACAGAATTCATGTTTTCAACAAGATGTTGCCAACTCTAAACGAAATGACAAGCCACCGAAATTAGTTGACACTTTCCCGTACCTATGTAGCTATATCTCATCAACTGAAATCAGTGTCAGCATACGCACATAAAAAGCATGGACTTCTATTAACAGGTTATCGACCATATGAAATCATGAAATGACAAGCCTCTGAAATTAGCTGACCATTTTACGTACCTCGGTAGCTATATCTCATCTACTGAAACCGACTCAGTATACGCAGAGAAAAAGCATGGAATTCTATCAACTGGTTATCGACAATATTGAAATATGACCTCTCTGATGAAATGAGACAGGAATTCTTCAAAGCTGTAGCTCGTTAAGTTTTATTGTATAGCTGTATCAGCGGGACCTTAACGAAGCGTTGGGTAAGAATTTGATGAGAACTACAAAAGAATACTGCGTGCTTTTCTGAACAAATCCTGAAAGCAGCACCCTACCAAATAGAAGCTTTACGATCACATGCCTCCTACCTCATAAACCATCCAAGTAAAACGAACGAGACATGGTGGGTGCTGATTCAGAAGGAGAGAGAAACACTTCAGCAAAGTTTTCCAATGGTCTCTCAAAGATGGACACAACTGCCTGCCGATCAGCAAAGACATATCTATCAACACTGTACGAGCGCTAGATGTCGTCTAAATGACCTGCTAAAACTGATGGATGATAGGGATCGATAGCGAAAGAGGATCAATAGAATCCAGCCTATTAGAATAAGTTGATGATGATTAAGGAGATAGATAATGAAAATGTAAGTATTTACCCAGCGCCTTCGCACGAGCACAAAGTAAAATTCTAAGAAAAGTTTGACAAGTTTGAAATCAGTTTTCCATCCTTAAAAACGGCTGCCACACTGAGGTTAAAAAGCACAGTCTGCCTAATTGTTCGACCGTACAAGGAAGGAGAATAGTTGGATCCAAACCTTTCCTAAGGGGATGAACGTTACATAAACTGATAACAGCCAGGTTTAAACTTCGATCCCCGTGGCTATTTATTTCAACGACAACCATCGCACAGCAACTTCTTGTTTATATATATATATATATATATATATATATATATATATATATATATATATATATGTGTGTGTGTGAAAATAATTATTGGATTAAATTCCGACGGTATGAAGGTCGCAGAAAAACATAATCCAAATAGGTCAATTTATTATGATGTAAAGTTGACATTAACGTTTCTGTTTTAGTAACTATATATACGAAAACTTACTTGTCGTTGCATATTTCGCAGTAAACGGGAGGTTTTGTCTCGTTTCTTTGAGAAATCCAACATTTTCAAATGTTTCCAAGTGCCAGACACGTTCTTATGACTTTTGATTTATGAATGTTATGTGCACGTTTGTGTATCTTTTCGTTGTATATTTCTCATTTGCACTTGTCATCTCATCAAGCATCCAATGCTATGGGAACTATTTTGATATCCAAGTCCTGATGATGGTTACTGAAACCGAAACGTTAACGTCGACTTTACATCATAATAAATTCACCTATTTGGATTATGTTTTTCTGCTACCTTCATATGTGTGTGCGTGTGAGTGTGTGTGTGTGTGCGTGAAAGTGTGTGCACACATAAGTACACATAAATATGTATTTATATAATATATTTCTATTTATGTAATATAAATACGGAAACACACACACACACACACACACACACACACATATATATATATATATATATATATGTTTCGTTCTATCAGAACTCTTCAGTGTGGCTAGACATCCAGGACGCTCGGAGCTGGGATCGAAACCCGTCCAACGTTACGTTAGACTGTGATTCAGACCACTCGTCCACCACAATGGCCCGGGAGATCTGGGTTCAATCCCAGGTCGAGTCATACCAAAGACTTTAAAAATGGAACTTGATACCACCTTGCTTAACACTCAGCATTATAAGGTACGGTTCAAGGGTAAAGTGGAGCAATCCTGGGAATGGAGTAGCGCCCTCCCCTACACCTTGGTGTAGTAGCTATCGAAAAGGGAGCCTTCGGGTCACCCTCGACTATATATATATATATATATATATACGTGTATATTAAGACGCATGCACGAGAGAGTGAAGGACTAACCCAGATTCCCAAATTAAGTCATAGCAGAGATATCACACATCCACAGTATTTAAAGATACATTTTGAAAGCGTATAGTCAGTGTGTGTTTTGATGTTACAAGAAGCCTAGCTTACTGAAAACCAACGATAAAAAAAATCCAAAAAACAAAAAAGACTTTCTGGTTATGAGGCCTCATTTTTCCCGTCATGTTATGTTGATAGATTACTTTTTCGTTGATTTCCCTTGTGGCATTTTGTGCCAGAACAAAAACATTCGTTGTGTTTCGACGAAGAATAGCAGAAGTGGGCTGACAAAATGCATGTGTTGATTATCCCTTCAGAAACTTGTGCAAAGACAACAGAAACGTTGTCAGAACGGATTAACATTTTCTTAGAAAGAAGCCTATCGCCAACACTTTTGAATTGCGTAACACACACACACACACACACACACACACACACACACACACACACACACACGCACACACACCCACACACACACACACACACCGATGCATATATTGACTTTGTGCAGTAGGATTGGTAAATAAACATTGCAAGATATAACACAGGTCACTTTTGAATTTAGTGTTTTCTCCTAGACTGATTGCCATGCTATGTATAAATATATATATATATATATATATATATATATATATATATATATATATATGTGTGTTTGTGTGCGTTTGTGTGTTGGTGTGTTTGGTTATGTTTCAGTTTTATGGCATATCAATGATTGTAGGTTATTTTATGCCAAATCCATTTTATACAGTTCTATTTCAAACAATTCATTTTAACATAAGTATGCAGTTTAATAGATGCAGATCTATTTCAAAGAATTTAGTTTCGCATAGGTGCACTGTTTAAATGTTAAAAACATTTCTAGCAGTTCAGTTTAGCATAAGTATGCAGTTTAGTTCAATTTAACGCATAGATAGGACCCTATCAGGTGCTACCATTCCGGCCAAGGGTAGACCAGTGAGCAATGGCAATAAAGGGGTACTCCGCATTCCCCAAAGCTCTTGCATTACGGAAGCCTCATGATTTTAAGCTTATATACACCCCAACAATGTGTCTTTCCTTTTTTATCCCCCAATATATATATATATATATATATATATCGTATGGTGCATAAGTCTCATAGGATTTAAAATGGACTTAGATAAAATGTTTGTAATGAGTAACAATATTTGAAAAGTTTACCACATCCTAAGGACAAAGCTACATATTGAATGCGAATTTTTCGGCGAGAAATTCTTTAGTTTATCTGTTGATCACGCGATATTGCGTCTAACCAAGAGCAGTTAACTCTGTGTCAACGTTGCCTTTACTTATGATAAATAATTGATAAGTTGAATCTTTTATTTGTCCGGAAGTGTTGATTATTTAAAGAGAATTAAACCGTTGTCCTCATAGCGGGGTTATTATGTCTAGGTGCGGTCAACTAAGTTCGATTGACTGATGGCAATTTCTAAGGATAATTGAGATACTTGTCATCCTTAGGGGATGGTAAAGTCAAGGGACTTAGAATTTCGAAGCGATAAGTCATATTTCTAGTTTTTAATTGGGTAATGTGTGAGCACAAAAATGACATACCCCCGTTTATTCTTACCAGCAAAAGGATCCCTCAACGAAAAAGATGGTTCGTTAGTTAATTGTGCTTTATGGCATATCAACACTTGTAAGTTAGTTAATGACAAATCCTGAATATATGTAAATATATACATATATATGTATATATATATATATATATATAATTTGTAAATGAAGGGTTTGTTGGAAGCATAATTTTTAAATGAGCCAGAGCTGATTAATTTGTACCCACTTAAAGGATTTTAAGCATTGCTTTTTAACACGAGTAATTCCATTCAACATTATTCATTCGTTTGTATACAGTAAATATTTACAATTTTAGAAAACTATTAAATATGCATATTTGACACAAAAGGAGGATCTGTAACAGATACTACCACTAAAGTTCAGAGTGAGTCTCGAAATAGTGTTAATGAATTTTAAAGCCACTTCCTCAAACACCTGGACACGAGTTTCAACATCAACTTATCTAGTGTCCTATTCAAAACACTCGCTGGTGGGGGTTCTTTCCTCTCTGCAGATATCATCGTCATATCGCGCTGGTAGCACGGATATCCCTGACCCTCTCTCGCCACTCCTCCCTATCGTTCATCGCCCTAGGTAGGTCTTCAGGACAACATCCCGTATCCTCACATAGCTGCTGAATGTATGTTCGTGCTGGTCGTCCTGCTTTTGTACGGCCATGTGTCGGGGTCCATAAGAGTACATCTCTTATGAGTTCGTCCCTGCTTAAGCTAAATGGGTCAAATGAGCTGGAAGTATACGGAACAGTGAGTATCAATCAGCTGAGCGAAGAAGATGTCTATCGTACATATATATATATATATATATATATATATATATATATATATATATATATATAACGTACTCTTCAATCCAGTAAATCCGGAGTATGGAACAATTCGGTCAGGGTAAATAAATTATTCAAATTTCGAATATTTAAATATTCCTTGTCATGAGCTCAATGTAAATAAATTCACAGAGCAAATAATATCATTTCAAGAAAAAACAAATAATTGGACGTATTATGATAATAAATGTATTTCCATCCTGTTAAGAGCATTGATATGAATCAAAATCTCCTAAAGAATTTAACAGGACTTCATCAGACCCAACAATCAAATAAAATAGGACCTGACAGGGGTGATATACAAAGGAATGAAGAAGAGGAAGAAAGGAAAGCCATTTCACTTATGTATAGCCTTTTCCCATGTAAGGCTAGTCCTAGTCTCTTCCCGTTTCAGATTAAGACAACGACAAAACCAATAAAACACTGCAATCTAACAATTACTGTAATACATATCAAATTTTTATTCATATCAATGCTCTTAACAGGATGGAAATAAGTTTATTATCCTAATATGACCGAATATTGTTTTTTTCTTGAAATATATATATATATATATATATATATATATATATATATATATATATTATGTAGTTTGCCATATTTATATATAATAAGTTTTGAATATTGTTAATATCGTATATATATATATATATATATACTTTATCAACAATATTCAATATATACACATACCCATGTACAGAGAGAGAGAGAGAGAGAGAGAGAGAGAGAGAGAGAGAGTGCGACGGGTTAATTATTACTTTATCAAATGATGAATTGTGCGCATGCACTTTAGGTTTTTCATACTCTACAGCGAACTAGAGTTAGTTGAACACTATATAGGATAAAGCCACATTATGACGCCATTCAACCTCCAAAAATTTGCAAACGGGTGCTTTACTAATAGACGTTCTCGTCAATAACTCCAATACAAAGATTTCAGAATGTTTCAGATTCAACCTGAGGATCGTGCTGCGCATTCGAAAAGAATTTGATGAGTCCAATGATGATGACGATAGTGCGGAAGCTCGGAAGCCTTATTCTAATCGTTCTCATAAGAAAAGAAATAACGAATTTCCTGGTCACATTCAAGCCCTGATTGACAATTATTCCAGCTGGTCTATACCATCCATAATACAGGGGAGTATCCGAGTTTCTTATCATGCAGGTAAAACATAGATTTGTTTTTTGTTTTTGTTTTGTTTTACGGCATATCAACCACAAGGGGTCATTTAATACCGGCTCAGTTTTTTAGGTAAATTGATGTTATTTCATTTTTTATTATAGTAAATTGGTGGGGTGTATTTCTTTAAACACACTTTTTTCCATATATTTTGTTTGAACATTTATTATAAGTATTTTTTTAACAATTTTTGGGAGAAGTTGTGTTTTTTTTAAAAAAAATGCTGTATCGGTGAACTTCTTTTAAGTATCCGAGGATAATCATAGAAACATTCGGTATTTCTCGTAAAAGATGCGAAAGGAACAATTTCTCATAGGTAGTAAGTGTCAAGAGAAAAGCCCGCGCTGCAAATCTGTCTCCATAAGATGTACTGATATTGATGAAAATCAAACATCTAGTCCACATTTGGATGTTTTTCCTAGTGATAGTAACGTTATACCTCCATTCATCTTCTAATATGGTGTCAGACTCGTAATGGTGGCCTTCATCAAGTGCGTAGATGAGGAAGTGCAGACCAGGATCGAGAGGGTGGCTGCCGAAAAACACTACCTCTGATGACAGGACATTGCGCCATTGTACTCAGGCAAAAGAACCTTGTCTTGGCAGTCAGAAAATTTCTTAGAAAATATCATAGCTAACATCTGACCACGTAAGTCATCTGATTGAAATTCCTTGGAGTATTTTTTGTTGGCAGAGTTAACCGAGAGCTCGGTAAAACTATGTGCAACACCAAGGCCGAACAAAAAGCAAGATTATCGACTGAATTTAACAATTTAATCAAGGATACCTGGGAAAGTTTTCTAAAGCGTCTGAAGGCTGTGGTTTAATCCTGTGGGTATTTCTTTAGATAACTTTAATCCGTTGTATTTCAGTATATTTTCATCGAATCTTGGTAAATGCATCTGATAAGGTGAGAAGTCAGTGCTATTTTCTGCGTAATTTAGACGAAATCCAACTTATTGTGACGCACACACACACACACACACACACATATATATATATATAAGTTGGCGACCATTGTCGAGAACAATCTGAACGCTCCCTTTTTGATAGCTACTACATCAATGTGTAAGGGAAGGCGCAATTCCTTTCGCTTGATACGTAACTTATAATGCTGAGTGTTAAGAAAGGAGGTATCGAGTACGATTTTTTAAGTCTCTGGTATGACCCGACATCGGATTGAACCACGGCCTCCGGGCTATTGATTAACACTCCACCAACTCCTGTTAATGGGCCGGTATTACATAATTCTTTTTAGCTAACGTTTCCATCTGTTCGATTATGATTTTATATTGAAGTCTATAAATAGAATGGATGAAGATATAATTTTTGACCATATAAATCGGGCATAACTGTCAAGTTGCATTTGCTTCTAAAGAAAGCAATCATGCGAAAACATCAGTAATATTGATAGTAAAAGAACCGGTTTCAAATAATAGGTGTTTATTTTCCTTTTTTTTACCTCTGCGAAGTGACCCTTAGGTGTAGGTTATATAATTTTCCTTGATCCAAACGAAAATATCGAGTTGTTTAGCCAGCGGCCTTAGATCATTTTCAGTTGCTTTTAACATACTTTTCTCGATTTCTCTTTTGAATTTACTGATTATATTCTGTATTCTTTTCATTTCATTTCATTTTACTTTGTCGTCGAGTATTGCTGAAGGTTTTCAATGACTAATGTAACCAAAAAATCTGATTGGTGATTCATTTTATGGTGAAATAATTAAAGTCTATTTGATCATGCATGTTTTTTGACATCAGATTAACTCTAAAATCGATTACTTGAGTTCGGGGATCTTTCTGTCCTCAATGGTCAGAATAGACTTACAACCTCTGAGAGGTTGTATAATCTAGAGCTTCAAGGTAGGCTTCTTCTTATATGGCATATATTAATATAGTATTATTATTAGAATTTAAAAAAGTATTATTTCGCATAACCACGAATAGTAAAGGCGTGTGATACTAGTTGTTTTGATAGTTTTATAAGTCAAGATGCCTTTTCCTTTAAAAGAAAAGTAATCCTCCCTGCATTAAAACCTCACTGGTCTGATATACTTATGACTGTAAAGTTAACTGACGCTGTTTTCTTCTATTTTTCCTGCTTCGTTATATATCTTTCTGACTTCTTCCCAGGGACTGATCGCATCGCCATCGTGATATGATCTGACACATCAGGCATTCCTACTTCTTTCAATATGGTTTTCATCTATTCATCGCATCTGGCTTTAAGAGACCAGCATGTTCCTCCATTATACTCTTTTTACCGACTAAGAGGGGAGGTGTGTGCAATCATTTGTCATTCACTTCTCTTGTAAATGACAAGATTTCACAGAGGTAACGAAATGTGAATGATAATGGTTATTTTCAAAATCCCAGGTTAGCAGCTAACGTGGAACAATCCTTGTATTAATATACGAGTGAAACTTGTGCTTCCAAGACGTGGGCAATTGTATCATATTCCAGCTGACTTTATCAGAAAACTGTAATCTACTGGATCTATTCATTGTAGTGGTGTCTTATTTCCTTCTCCTCAGTTTGAATTGACAGTCACTCGTCGCCATGCCTATCGAGCCAAATCAGCCCAATCAGTCTAGCTATTGTTTCTTTATTCAAAACTCGTAGAAATAGACTTGCATCTCACTCATTCACTGATCCTATAAACTGGTTTAGTTGTGGAGGTGCTTTAATACAAAGCGTTATCCATCCATCTCCATGTCGAAAACAGGTTTTGAATTCAGTTTTCTTTCTCCTAGATTGGTTACTCTACCGAGGTTTAAAAGCTCAGTTTTCTCTATTATTACCCGTACCTGGAGGGAGAATAGTTTGATTCATAACTTTCACGAGAAAATTAGCGCTATGTTAAACCCAAAGAACTTCGCTTAGGATTTGAACTCGGGTCGTCGTTTCAACCCAAATGACGATAATCGCTACACCATAAGCGTATATAAGTAAAGGTGAAAATAGAAAATTTTTGATTACAGATAGATAGTCAGAATAATCAATATTAATGTTTTAAAAAGTGCTATAAAATACATTAAGTACACTATATAATCCGGGAGCAATAACATTCTAAACTGTAAAAATAAAGCAAGCCATTTTTTTTCAGAAATATTCTCTGATATATGGGTTGTAGAGTGGCTAAATACCTCTTCAGCGTTCTACCAGATGAACTGGCTCATAACAGGGGTTGATTTAATAAACAGGATCCAGTAGATGGAGTACACTTCGGCCGGCCGTGGTGTCAGCGGCACGGATATGGTCAGGTGTATCATGTCTGTGGATACGGTAGTCAGCTGAGGCTGCCTGGCGTGGGTGCCGAGGAGGCCAAGGAATCACGTTACGCTGCCATGACTGACGTTCCTAGAGCCTCAGGAGGTCGTCCGCCTAGGCTCTAACCTTCCTCGGAGGGGCAAGGTTTATCGCCTGGTGCCTGTGGCACCCTTTTTAGGGGAATGCCGATGGAGCCCGAGGCATTTTTGGGAACGCTGGGCGTGTCTTAGCGACGGATCTGCGCCCGGACCTATCTTTAAATAGGCCTTGTGATGCACAAGTCTGTTTGGTGGGGCGTGCGACAAGTACCGTTTATTTAGTAAGCTGATTAATATTCGGACTTAGCTTACTTCATTTGGCTATACCACATTTTGACCCTCCACAATGTCTTGTAAATTCTCTTGTTAATTGTTTGTAACTTATTGTACTGCGTTTTATTTTATGTATCCGTTAGCACTTAGATACTGGTGCTGAATAAATATATTAAGCACTCATTCTTCTCTGTGCCCTATTCACTTCGACGATACAACAATATAGAAATGCAAGAATATACTCAAACTTTTCAAGTTTTCAATGCGATTGATTGATTAATTCATTCATTGATTTCATCCATTTTAATCTGTCTAAGGTTTTTTATGCTTTAATGTTAGAGAATGTCTTTTATTGTACGTTCATATTTCCATTTTTTTGCTATTACTTCTGAGAGTGTTTTGCAGACAGTTACATGATATTAAACATTACTATGTAATACTAATACTTGGGACTCAGTTGTATGTTTCACGTATCCATGTCCAATACTATTAATTATGTAGTGTGAAGTAATTATTTCCACAAATTATAGCCATTTGGTTACACAGTTATATGGTTTCAAGTGATTGATATTAAAAAAAAAATTAGGAAACAATTACAACTTCTAATAACAATTCTTAATATAAATATTTTTCTGTTGTATCGCATCAAGTATTCCAGTTGAAAACGAATAATTTCCAGAATTATATATTTTACCCATATGTTGGATCCTAACTAGTACAACAGTTCCTACTGAGAAGGACGTGAACTTAATGACCAAGAAGGGATACTTCAAGCTCAAGAACTTGTGCATCACTATTAGATATAGCTTAGTTTTATACACAAAACAGTTTTTTGGTCAGTGGTGGTTACATTTCTGCAGGAGATTCAACGACTCTTAAACAAGTCGAATTTTCAATAAGGGTCCAAATGTTGTATTTTGGCCTTTGACCCGGCCAAAAATGCCATTCCAAGGTGATGCACCGGAAGAAAGTGACACATTCTAATGGCAGTTATGAGAGGAAATCGCGTTGGCAGAAATTGGCTGATGAAATGGGACGAAGTAAAAAAATTCCCATGGTACACTCATAGACTGACGCACTGGAAGAGAGTGACCTGTGAACTGCATGACAGTTATTTCCGCTTGATGATGATCAAACATGCGATTTCAAAGATCGAGTGGACGATCGAGTGGGCGTGGAACTATTATATAACTCAGTCAAGACAGAAATCAAGATAGTTCAAGTGCCAGTTGGGGAGGGAAGGAGTTATAGACGAGATGTGGTAAGGAAAGCCACATCAGGCCGAAGGGGCCATTGGGGCCCTGATGAGTTGGGGTTCAGAGAAGTTGGTGATAAGATGCAGTAAAGAAAGCCATCACCCAGCGGAGTGGGCCTCTGGGCCTCCGGTTGAGCATCAGGAGAACAAGAAAGACACAACGTTGACGGCCATAAGAGTGGGGGTCAAAATATTGCAGTTTCTGTTCGATCTTCAACTCCCTCTCACACGCAGACCTTGAATAACCTTTTCGAACCCTTGCAATAAAGTGAGAGGTACATATATTTTCTAAAGAAATCTTCCTGCGTGCATCTGTTTATTTATTGTGTCGTTATGATACGGCATATGAGAATATAACACAAAATCACCGCAAAATCAATAAAATCTACGATTTCAAGCTCAATTTCTTTAAAACAGTTTTCTAATAGTGTTGGGTATCACCCACCTTTTCCACACAATGAGATAGTCCATCTGCCATATATAGCAGTAGCTACTAATACCAGCAGTCGAGAAGGTGAAGAGCCGCTTCGTATAACTGAAGCCAATACTATCGTTGGGCTATATCCTTATTCTGTATTCACTAATCCTATGTTCTTGTTTACTAAGTCTCTATATTGTATATACTTTTCCCTGAGAATATAACTCTATTTCCACACATATCGTTGTTTGTCCTTTATTTAATACTACCAGCGTCCACTAACCAGAACGCAACAGTAAGACCAGATGTTTTCTTTATATATTCGGTATGACTATTAGAAATATCTTCGATGGCATCTCGAATGGCAATCGGACAAATTCGTTTGATTTTCATTCTATGAATGTTTTCTCTACAATATTTCTGAATATTACGTATACCTGAAAAAAATTAGAAAAAAAAGTCGAATCCAATTTAATTTTAAGACAACGCTTAAGATATGTATTCATAGTTTATTGTTTGGTACTTTCAATTCTTTGAAATATTTCCCTTTTTCTGGTTGCTTGTTTGGTTGATGTTTGATGACATATCTATTATTGTTATTTAATCCAAAATACTCTTTATATATATATATATATATATACGTGTAAACTAATAAAAAAACTAATACACATACACATATATATATATATATATATATATATATTGCCTGTAAAGTAATAGTTTGATGGTAATTTTATATTTGAATAGTTAGAACTTTTTTTCATACAATTAAATGGTTTCAAGTATATCCTATCAAACAGTTATAATCGTATTTGATATTAATTATTTATTTGCACACAGTTAAATGTTTACAAGCATTTGTGATTCTAGTTATCAAATATCCTCATCGAATTCGAATAATTTTCACACAGGTGAATGATTTCAAAAGACTCATAATAATAATTGTTAGTAAATAATTGAACACATTATTTTTTCATCCATAGATGGGACTATAACAAGGTCTACTACTCTAGGGATGAGTTGAGTAATGGCAATAAAGCGTGACTCCGCATTTCCCAAAGCTTCAGGACTGGAGTCTCATCATCAGATGATTTAGCATCACACACATGACACTCCTTGGGCGAGGGTCTTAATTCTGTACTGAGAAGCTGTCGGCGTATTTTATGGCCTCAGCCATCTAAGTGTTATCCTTTTTTGAATAGACCCCTGACCTTTTGATGAAAAGCATTTCAAAAGTATTTTTCTATTGTTCTTATGGTCCTTTGATGGGAGCATTTCCGAATAGTCGATTAATGAATTAAAAATGTACATATTTAACCCCACGTTTCGTCACAAGAAGGATGTGACACAAAAATTAATTTTGAAATGTGTAAAGCGAGTTTGAATTTAGATTCTCCTAATCTGGTTGCCTAAATAAGTTTAAAGAACCCAATCTGCTCAAATCCCCGCTTTCACCACTGGAAGGATGTGACACAAAGATGAATTTTAAATTGTGTAAAGTGGGTTTGAATCTAGAGATTTCATTCTCCCAACCTGGTTGCCTAAACAAGTTTAAAGAACCCAGTATGCTCAAATCCCTGCTTTCACCACTGGAAAGATGTGACACTAGACGAATCTTAAATTGTGTAAATTGGGTTTGAATTTAGAGATTTTATTCTCCTAACCTGGTTGCCTAAACAAGTTTGAATAACCCAGTATGATCTAAATACGCTTTCGCCAGTGGTAGAATGTGATACTAAGATTAATTTTAAAATGTGTAAAGTTGATTTGAATTTAGAGATTACATTCTCCTAACCTGGTTGCCTAAACAAGTTTAAAGAACCCAGTATGTTCTAATACCCTCTTTCGCTAGTGATAGAATGTAATACAAAGATGAATTCTAAAATGTGTAAAGCGGGTTTGAACTTAGATTCTCTTAATCTGCTTGCCTAAACAAGTTTAAAGAAACCAGTATGCTTTAAACCCCATTTTCACCACTGGATGGGTGACACAAAAATGAATTTCCAAATGCTTAAAGCAGGTTTGAAATTAGTGATTCCATATTCCTAACCTGTTTGCCGAAACAAGTTTAAAGAACCTAGTATGCTATACCTGCTTCGCCTCTGGCAGAATGTGATACAAAGATGACATTCAAATTTTACCTGAACAAGTTTAAAGGAAACAGCATGCCCTACGATTTACTCCAAGCTCGGGCGAAGTGATCGATTTACAACTGATAGTAACGCTTACGGTATTTGCTAAGCTAAATTCTTTTGAATAACACTAGCAACATTTCTTTATTAAAATTGTTACCTAATGATTATAAACGATTAACATAAATTTCCAGTCAGTTATTTGAAAATCTTTTTGATATGCATTGATTTACATCACAGATTTCACGTAGTTTGAAAACCAAAAGAGAAAACCAAATAAGATATATCAAAATGCTAAGTTTTATCTCAGATATTCAATCAGGAATTTAATTGCTAGTCCAACTTTTGCTGTTATCAAGTACATCTGATAGCACTATAATCTGTTGAGAAATCATGATAAGGATATAAAATAAATGCATAATGGTTTTTATAAAGATTGGGGAGTTGTTTGGTAGGACCTGTTGAAATGTAATCCAATCCAGTTATCAGTCTACGGTGAGGTTTATAATGTTATCAAGATGACTTAATACGATAAAATGCCTTTTTGGTGTGGTTTCTTCGTTTAATGGTATATCAACCTTCGTAAGTTATGTAAGGCAAAATCCATCCTTCTAGAAGAATACCATTGGTGTTATTTAACACATAGCTGGTAGAATAAGGGGTCCATACCTTTCCACAGGGTCCTTGTCCGAAAGTGAACGTAATAGCACGACTGGAGTTCGAACTCGCTTACTACGATTCCGTAACCCACCGCTTTAACTGCACGAGATACTCTTTAATAACTTGTATAGAATGAAGAATAAGCAAGTAAGAAATATCTTTATGATTTAGCTCACAATCATTTGGACTATTTGGTTGGAAAACATACATTTTTCAACGTCAGTTTGTGGTTGTCTTTCGGTGCGTCATCAAATCCCTTGATACTACAAAAATCGTTGAGAAAACACGCTTTAAGTAAATCTCTCTTTTGGCAGTGCGAAGAATACGAAGACTGCATTTCCTACAAAGGGCTTTTACAAAGAAGGAATGGTCTTGATGGGACATTAAACTGCTTCCGATGATGAAACTATATCCGATAATGAGCTTTTTTTTTAAAAAATAGACCGTTCGACGAAAGTCGAACAATACCGCAGTAATTTATTCTGACGACATATTGATATCTTTCTGAATGATTAAACGTGGGAGCCATATCAATTGGAAATAGCAAATCTCTAATATTAGTATACTAGTTGTCATACCTCGGCAGTTATATCTCACAAAAGAATCCTTGAAGCAGCACGCCATAAAACAGTAAATTTACAGGTAACTGTCGTTCATCTCTCAAACCATCCATGTAAAATGAAGTAGATATGCGTGACATAGCTGGAAAAGTAAATACACATTCAAAAGCAGTGATCTTGTATTGTAATATAATTAGGGACGCTTGTTGAATGCTTAAGTACTAAGTTGTGTCCCAGCTAGATTTACTAGTCGACCACGGGACGGTGGAAAAGGAAGGACATATATGAGAAAGAGGTTCGAGGCAGTCACTGAGACAGATAGAGAGAGAAAGGCTAAAAGGAAAAAGCAAACAAGAAATTGAACGAAGGCGGGGGCTAAGCCAACTTCAGGTTAAGGATATATATGCATCAGCAGATACAAAAACAAGAAAAGAAAGTCAGTTGCGGACTAGAGACGATGATGTGAAGATGGCCCAAAATTAAGACACCTATTTTCGGTGAGATTCGCAAAGGAGTCCCACACCTGCTGTGAAACTGTGAAGACGGAAGTAGCGTGCAAGCACGTACGAAAACTACAACATAAAACGAGAAAGGTTTTATTAAGGTCTGTGACGACTTTCGCTCTCTTTTCTACTGATATCTTATCTAGCTAAATTTTCAGTTCTCTGTTTCTCTCTTTTCGACGACTACAAAGAGGTCTAGTTACTAATAAACTTTTGTTGTAGCAAACTAAGGCAGTACTTTGCGTGTTCGTTACTTTTTCTCACCGTAAGGTTAAATCGGAGATCCGACTGAAACTTAAGACAAAGTGTTAGACTCATAGACCAGTAAGAACCGTGGTTGTGCACATGTCGTAGTATTAGAAACATGTATGTGAGAACCATAAAGTCATAAACTTCTATTGGGTGCTCTGGTACAACAGTCATTAGAGACAGATGTCGAGACAGAGTAAGAGAATTCCGTGTTATTAGCGCTATCTGATGATGATGATGATGATGATGATGATGATGATGATATTTTATACACATTTTAGAAAAAAGTACGAAAAATACATCCGGTACTTTTATTCTATTTTGTATAATTAAAATGTCAGCATATTTTTGTTTATATAAACTTACACGAACATATGCGCATTATGACAATTATCTGTTTGAACAGAGAAAAAGAAAAAAATCATAAGTGTACACATATGTGTGTCTTGTCCTGATACATAATATATATATATATATATATATATATATAGTTTCATGGAACAGGCACAGTCTCCAATTGAAAAGGTCAGAAGTTTTGCTTCAGTTTCATGTTGCAAATATAGCTTGAGGCAAGAGAGGGCAACTTTGTGCAGATCGTCGAAATGACTTCTGTTTGTCTAAGACTCCTGACCGTCTTTAATTTCAACCGTTCTACCCATAGTTACAGACAAGTGTCACAAATACTCTGATACCTAAAGTATTAAATCCGGGTACAAAGTCAGTGTAAACTGGATATGATACTAAACTTCATACTGTGATTAGACTCACATTCTTGCATTCTGGGTTGTGTGACATGCGCGTAGCCATTACCCACACGTACAGTATAACCCACAGCGGAGAGTAGCTATCATGACCTCATCTGTGCGAAATATGAGAAAATTATTTGAGAGGAATACTTGACATCTTATGTTTGTGCAGGCAAATGATTATGATAGTCACATAAGTAAATGCGATTTGAAAAAATCCAATGCAATGCTATAAGTTTTTAACTGGGACCAGATAATTACAAACTAATCTAATTTACGAACGAAATAACCCATAGGGAGTTGATATGCCATTAAGCCTAAAGAAACCTTACAAATCAATCATATTTTGGCATTAAATAAGTTATTTTATTTTTTGAGTACTGCTTTCAGGATTTGTTCAAAACAGCTCGGAGCATTCTTGCGTAATTCCCGTTTAACTTTTTCTCCGTGTGTTTCGTTAATATCCAGGAGGGGCATCCATATAGTAGTACTCAAACCACAACTGCTTGATTTTATTTTATTACACATGATCAGTAAGCTGTCAATAGCCGTCCACGACTTTGCAAGTTGTATACAGATATTACTTTCAGTTGATGAAATATTGGTACAAAACGTATGTGAACAGGTCTACTAATTTAAGAGGTTTCTATCTTAAAGTAGGGATGGTTCCGTCTTGTTTAATTTAAACTCATGAAATCTGTTTTATTTGCATTTTTGTCGAGGCTGACAATCACAGCTTCTTGCTTCAGGCCACGAAATAGGGATTTGGTTAGAGTTGCTACATTTACGAGAAGCGTTATATCTTCTCTGTCGTTTGCATTTGTCATAGTTTCTACTGGATATCATCTGTTTCTTGACCTTTTCAATGTAAAATCATTTACTTTTATTAGATCTATTGAAGGTCGTAGAGCGTATTCTACGTACATTATAAGCATAGATGGCGCTCATTTATTCAAGTCGCATAACTCCGGTGACGATGTCGAAGAAGCCAGTTTAATCATTAGGTGAGTGAACCATCATTTTCGTATGGTTGTAAAATGTCATTGTAGTGGTAAAAGTTATTTTGCGAAGACTATACACTTATATTTTTCTTCTACATCTTTTCTCTGAGAATAGAATCAGATGCTTTGGGTAAATCTATAAACCATTATGTTACCTCCAGATTTATTTCATGTGCTTTTTCGATGAATTGACAGATAGAATCATTGGAGTTGAAGATCGATTTCTCCGAACGCTGTTTTGGTTTTTTCCTTCGATTTTTCACGACTTCAGGTCGAATAATAATGTGAAACAAAATTCATACTATTGTGCTTTTTGTAGCCATATAGATCAGAGTTATGCCTTTGTAGTTCTTTGTGCTTCCGAGGTCACCTTTTTTGGGGAATGTAAACATGTACCTGTTTGTCAATTCTTTTATTGAGTTTTGTTTGTACATATCGTTGCATAATCGAAGAAGTATATTATCAAACTTTATTGTCTTCCATATGTCATGAAGCATTTCGTCGAGAGCTGCAGATTTTCTACTCTAAAATGTTTTTAGTATTGTGGTCTTCTTCCGTCAACTGTCCTAGTCTGATGTATAGGTGGCCATTAATAATTTTTTTCCCTATAGGTTTATCAAGGTATTTGCCGAGCAGATTCTTGAAATGCTAATTCCATTTGTGAAGTCTTTCTTCTTGGCTGTCGGCGTTTAGTTTTACTCTCGATGTGCTTTCCCTTCCGTTCACTTCATTTACTGTCTGCCTTACTAACTCTAATTGTTTATCTTCTGCCGAATTTCTGATTTTATTTCTTAAGTTCACTTGCACCACATAAGTAACCGTTTAAAATGTGAGATGGATTTCTTCTGCACACACACTCACAATATATATATATATATATATATAACTATGCGTGTGTGTATATTTGTGTGTGTGCATGTTTTGTGAATTAAGGCTTCATTAGTCTTAGTCGAAGTAAAGTTGGCGACCATAGTCGAGGGTAACCCGAAGGCTCCCTTTTCGATAGCTACTACACCAATGTGTAGGGGAGGGCGCTACTCCTTCCCTGGATTGCTCTACTTTACCCTTGATCCGTACCTTATAATGCTGAGTGTTAAGCAAGGAGGCATCAAGTACCATTTTTTGAGTCTTTGGTATGACTCGACCTGGGATTGAACTCAGGTCTCCCGGGCCATTTGCGAACACTCTAACCCCTAGGCCAATGTCACTGCTGGAGAAGCAGAGATGAACTCATAAGAGATGTACTCTTATGGATCCCCACACACGGCCGCGCAAAAGCAGGACGACCAGCTCGAATGTACATTCAGCAGCTATGTGAGGATACAGGCTGTTGTCCTGAAGACCTACCTAGGGCGATGAACGATAGGGAGGAGTGGCGAGAGAGGGTCAGGGATATCCGTGCTACCAGCGCGATATGATGATGATGATGATGAGTCTTAGTCGAAACCCTTTAGAAACATGTGCATAGCATTTTATTTTCCTATTAGGCCATAATTTTATTTAATCATTGCAAAATTTTTAAAATTCTTTTTACTATGAAAATAAAAATCTAGTAATTTAAAAACTTCAAAATTTTCAGCAGTTGCCAATAACGTTTAACTACTCGAGAAATTTTTTTTTTTTTTAAGTAGTGCTCGTTCTCTTAATTCTCAACAATTCCAGGGATGGATTACAAATTGCGCTGATGACCGGAACAAAAAATTTCGTTCTTGCAAAAAGATTACTCACATCGATGTGACTTTACAGAATTTAGAAATACACACAATTAAAAAAAAGAGTCTGTATGGCTTTGAATAAGGATAATTCATTGTAGAGTTTCATGGAAACCCAAATCGATAGACGTGAAGAAAAATAATTCAGCATGCGTTTATAGAAACTTTCATGAATACATAATGTTATTTAATCGAGTTCACAGGGTGCATCTTATTCAACAGTATTTCATTGCACACATCTATCTAAGTTTGGGAGATGAAAAGGTCTCAAACATAAATATATTATTATTATTATTATTATTAATCAATAAAAACTTCTTAGTTCCATACACACACACACACACACACACACACACACACACACACACACACACACACACACACACACACAGAAAACTGCAACAATATCTGCAGGTTTGAGAGTATCACTTTGAACCTCAGTCATCATGAGATGTTATCCTGCTATGTTGTTATTCCATTTCATAATTGAATATATATATATATATATATATATATATATATATATATATATATATATATATTATTTTATTGTATTGAATTAATTAAGAGGGCTATTTCAAGGCGAAATAATAATTATTTAAGTCTAATTAATTTCAAAGTAAAACTTCATCGTCAGAGACTTATGTCTATAGAAATGAACACGATATCAAATGTTCAAATTTTTTTTTGAACGTTATAAACATGGTGTCACGTCGGGTGCTTAAACGCCATGCGGAATAGACATGACTTCAGTTGTTTTAATCTATTTCATCTTACTTTTATTTTGATTTTATTCTATTTGTTTTTAAACTTAATATATGTATTTAAAATGTCCATGTTAATTAATGATGCATTCAGTATTTAATTCTAACCTACTGTTAATCACACCCCTTCACATCAGAATTAAAGAACACCTCAACACACGTGCATCTTCATTTCAGAAATATTTAATTAAATACTGAAAAATCATCATAGTTTTTCCATTAAAATAGAAGCAATAGTACGTAATGTTGGTAATCTCATAATTAAGGAGGCTTAATCAATAGCTTAGTTACACCTTCATATTAACAGTAAGTTAGAATTAAATTCTGAATGTATCATTAAATAACATGCACGTTTTAAATACATGTTGAAGTTAAAAAAAATAAGATGAAGTAAAAATAAAAATGAAAATGAAAAAAAAATGAAATTGATTAGGACAACTGAAGTCACGTCTATTCTGCATGCTGTTTAAACACCCCAGGAAGCACCATGGTTACAACACCCAGCATGGGGTTCTAACACCCCACGTGACACAAACGTTAAAAAAAAAATTTGAACATTCAACATCGTGTTCATTTATAAAAACGTCTCTGACCATGAAGTTTTGTTTTGAAATTAATTAGACTCAAATAATTATTATTTCGCATTGCAATAACCCTCCAAATTAATTCAATACAATAAAATAAAATATCATGTGCTAATTATTCAAGCCAATTACAAAATATTTTTGTAAATATATATATATATATATATATATATATATATATATATATATATATATATATATCAGTGGTGTGTATTCCTAAAAAGTAAGGTATTGCTTACCCAATAAATATTCTATAAAAATAAAAATTATCTTTGCTGATTGAGTGTAACATATTTATTTTATTAGCATCTAGCTGCTCTTTAGATGACGCGACGATTTTGCACCTATTCTAATAAACTCTTCAAACACCCCCACTCTCTCTAAATATATATAGTCATACAATGACTGCTGTTTATACAACATTATTGCTTCTTACAAAGCCTTCATCAGATGATGACTCTGGCTTCAGGCATGGTTTTGGGACCGAATCATTATTACCACTAACTTAGAACCTCCCATCAGTAACTGACGATACCACCAGATTTTGATGGATTGAATTCACTCTGTGGGATTGCCATATCAACGCTGATTCTATTAGAACTTTTTCTTGGATCTTTTCTTATGTATTTCCTCTTGTCTGATGGAGAAAGTCTAAGATTAGTTAAAAATACGGAGGTTGAGTTGGTAATGAAACCTCGGCATCCGACCTCGATAGGAGATACCTTGGTTATCCGCCCATTTCTGACATTCTTCACGCAGATCTTCATGTTTTTCCAACCTTCGCTGATGTGCCTAGTCAGAATTCTTTTCAAAAATGAGTGTTAACTCATTCACAAAAACTTTTTTAATTTAACGGACCAAATGACCATATCTGGATGTTGGACCGTTAACGTAACTTCTGTTGGAAATACGAAATGATGTTCTTAGTCAGTTGCGACCTACCAGTCCGTGCAGTCATCTAGCAATTATGATCTGTGCTCATTCTTACGGAAAAGTTTCTTAAACGAAATAAATCGCTTTATAGGTGATATTATTTAGAGCTTTATTGGCAGTCTCACAACCTCGGCAAAAATCTCGAGGACTCCATTACTTCTCCACGTGTGGCTTCTTAGAGTATACTCACATCAAGTAAGAATATGTTTAATGCTGGCAGTTTTCCCACATGCTCTACATTGGTCAGATGTAGTTAACCTCAAAACTTGAAGGTTGACTGGTGTTGGTAAAACGTCGTGGACTGCTTTTATAATGAAACTAGATTTTTGGGGTTCCTTGTGACATGTGACAGCTGTTTTTTGCACTCTCTTACTTGGTCCATGCTCCCTGTTTCCTATGTCTTACAGATGTAGCAATACACGTGACTTTCTTAAGATGATGAATTTCTTCTGAAACCATTTTTCTTTGGTTTGTTGTGGATTCCTTGGACCACTAACGTTGTGGATGAAGGCCTAGGCCTGCTCTTCTATTTGCCACCGAGCCAATTATTTTTTTTATCTTAAGGGCTGATTCTCCTTTCTCTACTGCAATTTTCGCCTTTCATTTTCGACCGGTTATTACGGAAGGCAGTGCGTTCCTTACTAGTGGGCCGCGAGATTCACGCAGCATCAAGAAAAGTCGCGCTTTGCCTAATCTAAATTCCTCAATAAGTGACAACGTCAGAAGTTTTAGCTTCGTTGAAGAACACTATAGTACCACATTTGTTAATGGGTTAGGTACTCCCAACCATTTTTCGTATATTTAGTGATCATATTTACCAACCCCTCCGCTCGGGCAGGATATGACACAAGGTCAATTTTTAAGTTTAACTGGTTTGAATTCAGAGTTTTCCTTCTCCTAGACTAGTTTCCTAACCAAGGCTGAAGAACCTAGTCTGTCCTACTATTTACCCATAGCTGGAGAGAGAATAATTGGATTCATACCTTTCCCAAGGGTATTAGTGCTATGTGAAATGCAATCAGTCAGGTCCAGGATTTGAACTCGTGTCGCCGTGTCCATATCCTGCGACGATAACCATTACACCACGGGCACCTTCGTATACTTTAGTGATTAACCCCTCCATTGTTTCAACTTTTGTAATTGATACCAAATATTGGCCGTGATAATTTCGGAAATAATCTAAAATAAATACACCAACTCTATCTTTATTAAAGAGGTCACATTCATCAATGGAGCGTAATACATCTTTCAGCATTTTACTTAGGTCCTGCCAACGATGTTGATCAGTAAAGGGTAGCGAGGAAGAGTAACCGAGACACTTAACGTTTTTTTCACGGATTGTGGGAATTTCATTCCCATCAACGGAGAACTTTATCTCTCTGTAGTTTTCTTTAATTATTGATAAACTGCGGCATTTTAAAGGCTTTATTTTCATCGCAGCCTATATGAAGAGCTCCTGTAGGCGGGTCAACAGTTGTTCCACGTGTGATCTGGATTCTGTGACAAGTGTTACATCATCCAAAAAGCCTTTATTGATGGACCGGTTATTTCATTGGTGTTGACTTTAGCTCTACCCAATATCATCTCAACGAAATGTTGTTGAGAGATAACACATCCCATCACAATAACAATATTCAACTTTTGCCAGGTAGTTGAATATTTATAATTAGAAAACCTCACATAGGTACATTTAAAGTACGCTAATATAAGATTTTTAATGTCCTCTGGAATCCAAAAGTAATCAATTGCTTTTTCAAGTAGTTGGTGTCCTACTGAGACATATGCATTTTCTAGATAAAACAATATATATATATATATATATATATATGTGTGTGTGTGTGTGTGTGTGTGTGTATGTGTGTGTGATGTATGAGTCTATGTGTGCGAAAGCGTTTGCATAAGAGTGTCATTCAATAAAAAAGGTGAATATTATCTAAGGATGAGGCAATAGAAAACTTTTATAGAAGCACCTTTTTCAAGCAGATCAACAATTATCAGTCTTTTCATGTCTCAGAAAACAATCAGTGTGACCTTCTTTCCTGAGCGTTATGCCATGAACTTTTTCTTTGTTCGTAATTCAGTGTGTTTCCTCTCCATAGACTAAATTTTCAAATCAAGCTTTTGTTGAAAAACACATGCTTAGTCCATTCGTAAAAAAATGTAGCAAAACATATTTCCCCGGGTACATCACCCACGTTTACTTCGTGCTAATGACTTTGAGAAAAGTATACCTCCATCTCGTCTCCAAGCTATATCTAAAATAAATGAACAGACTAAGCTCTATATCTTTACCAGAGCAACCATTCCCGAAGAAGGAAACACTTTCGATTTAAAAATTGAAGTTATGTCTTTGGGAGAATTTACCGTATTTTTTTCCAAAATTTATCTACTATCAAATCATTCAAGAATTGCTGTTTAATTACAATTATTATTCATAAAACAATAATAAAATTACCACCTATGTAAGTAGTTTAACTTTTCCCATGTTCAACTGAACTAATTAAATCTTATACGACATTTACGTAAGAAGACCTAATATATACATATATATATATATATATATACACATATAAAAATTATCTCGACAAATATGTATATATATATGTATATATATATATATATAAAGTTCCATTTTTCCATTTTATACATATATATATATATATATATATATATATATATATATATATCAATTTACATTTTTTGCGTCTTTGGTATGACTCGACCAAGGATTGAACCCTGGTCTCCCGAATTGAATCTTGGTCAAATCATACCAAAGACGCAAAAATGGAAATTGATGCCGCCTTGCCTAACACTCAGCATGATAAAGTAGGAATCAAGTGGAGCAATCCATGGAATAGAGTTGCACCCTCTCCTATACCTTGCTGTAGTAGCTATTGAAAAGGGTTCCTTCGAGTTGCCCTCGACTAAGGTCGCCAATTTTACTTTACTATATATATATATATATATATATATGTATCAATAATCCAGACTGGCCTTGAGCAAATTGGACCATTTGCTCCTAAATTGACCACAAGCCTTAATAGTCCTACGCAAGAGTTTAGTACACACAGTAACACATAGCAATAAATATATATATGTGTGTGTGTTCCCAATTGGTGTGCGTCTCTTTTAGAGCCGTCTCTACCAGGTAGTATCAGCATAAGAAATTTTGTACAAACAGTTTGTATTCAAGAATGAAAAAAAAATGCATATATTGACTGTTAAATTCAGCTCTGAGAACAGTACATGCTTGAACATCGAAATATTCCTGCCGTTTTGAACGAAGACGACCTAATTCTCGACGTGATCTTGCACACGAGCGGACAAATGAATCGGAAATCCCTCGCTAGAAAAACAGAATGAAAAGTCGTAAAGACACCA
Organism: Sepioteuthis lessoniana; assembly: GCA_963585895.1. Classification (NCBI taxonomy): domain Eukaryota; kingdom Metazoa; phylum Mollusca; class Cephalopoda; order Myopsida; family Loliginidae; genus Sepioteuthis; species Sepioteuthis lessoniana. Next base: position 49,022,353 of record OY757928.1, on the reverse strand, counting down.
GAGATTATCTGGGTATTGTGGTGGCAATCGCCGGTTCCAAATGAAGAAGAATAGATGAAAATTACAGTGCCATCCTTTCGTTGGACATTTGATTAAAATTAAAAGGAAATTAAATGTCGCTGCTGTTGTGATTGTGAAATAAAGCTGGCCGAAGGATTGAATCATATCTGTCTAAAAGAATGTTGTTTGAACGAATAGACTAATAAATATAACAAAAGAAATCTGACAGATAAAGAGGGATTGGGACATAATGACCATCGATATATAATTATCTAAGATATAATTAGTAAATCGAGATCCAGTCAAACTCACATGTACCCCTTATATATATATATATATATAATTATTCATACGTCGTAGTCATTCAGAATTAAATGTCATCAGATGACCTACATAAACTTTATATATGAGCTGATAACAGATGAACAGAGCAGCAGAGGCCAATATTTTCCGTTTGTCACAATAATCATCGGGATGTGAATAAAGAGTTTTTCCTTCTTCTAGACGGGTTGCTTTCCAAAAGATAGAAAGTCCAGTTCATGATATTATTTTATCAAAGACGGGCCACCCAAGAAGATACAAATTTCTTGGCATTCAAGAATGAGTAGAGTATTCGCAAATGGTCCAGGAGACCCGGTTTTCAATTCCAGGTCGACTCATACTAAAGACTCAAAAATGGTATTTGATGCCTCCTTGCTTAACACTCAGCATTATAAGGTAAGGTACAAGGGAAGCAATCCACAGTAATGGAGAAGCGCACTCCACTACACCTTGGTGTAGTAGCTATTGAAAAGGGAGCCTATGGGTTGCCCTCGTCTACGGTTGCCAACTTTACTTACTACCAAGCAATAAGAAGCAATTTGCATTGGCCAGTAAAACAACTCATGATAAAAAAGTATAGATGTAAAATGATCTCTCATGTAATTCTAAAACCCGAATGATAAGAAGCAATTAGATGATGTCTGAAATACTCATGAGCAGTAATATATATATATATATATATTGTGATCCCAAAATAGAGTGTTTCGTTGTATGACAACTGTTCAGAGTGGCTAGACACGTAGGACGCTTGGATAGAAACCCGTCCTACTTTACGTTAGATTTAGTATCGTACCACTCAGCCAACAGGCGACATAGGTCAGCACGGGAATTATAAGTCATTATATTGTAGCTTTTGTTTGTTTACCTTTTGCCTTACCAGATACCAGGATGCTCCTTAGAGGAGATTTGCATTACGCAATTGGCAGCCATTAATTCCTTCGCCAGAGTGCTCTCTCTTTCTCTCTCTGTCTCTCTCTGTCTCTCTCTCTCTCTCTATCTATCTATCTATCTATATATTCATGATAGAAATTTTCATATAGTAAAATAATTTTAGTATTCAATTCAAACACAATTTCCAAGAATGACTTTTAGACTTAATTTAAAAATATTATGTTGAATACGTTAAAAAAAACTTTAGCAAATTTAAGAATAAATCTTTACATTTAAAAAACAATCCCTGATTATGGCCTATGAGTCCGAACATGCTCGGAAAAATTTCGGTAAATTCATTAACCAATTAAGCACTTATATGGGAACTTGAAAGGATCCAAATAAAATTGTATAGACAAAATGTACCTTTATTATCTAAGAGGATGATTAGGTTTAGGTATTTTTACGGTTTATAATCACCGGGTTTATAATCACCAATTATTTTGAGTAATTTTGTGCTATTAAGTTCGACATTATTAACAGTGATTAGTTTATTAATTTTAGCGATTAGTTTATTTAATTTTTTGAATTTTATATGGTCATCGAGAATATTTTGTAGTTTTAAATGGTTATCTGTTTTATTGAGTACTACAAAAATGAACGAATCAACAGGAATATATGTAGACAGAAAATGTCTATCATGTTCAAGGAAATCTGTATTAATGAAGAAATGCTGCCAATATATATATATATATATATATATATATATATATATATATATATATATATATATAATGAATGAACAATCGTTTCATCCTGTGCAGAGTATTCACTCTTATTTGCTTACAAAAGCACATACATACACAAATATACACAAATTTATATATATATATATATATATATATATATATACATGTAACCCACAATGAAACCTGACTACTTCAATAAATACAAGCTAACATACTCAACCGCATACTGAACCGTACATACATACGTTAAGTCGCTCTCACACACAAGCGTACATATACTCATACATACACACATAAACATACCCACACACAGAGGTTTCCCAATATATATATATATATATATATATATATATATATATATTAGTTCAATTTCAAAGAAACTTTGCCAAAATCGAATATATGAATACTGAATCCACTAACACTAATTTAGACCTATTGACATCCCGTGGTAAAAAAAAAATCCACCTAGCTGCACCGAATGGTAAAAGTGACTCGTTTAAATTCTCATGTCAATACATTCTATTAACATCAATGTTAAATTTTAAAATAATTCATTTTGGAGAAATATCTTACTTGACAAAATCAAACATACAAGCAATAAAAAAAAACTGAACCTTGGAAGATATCTATTTTTTTAAAATCCAACTTATACATCTTAAAAAAATACTAATTTTTTGCCATTAGTCCTGGATAAAATGGCGGCAATTGGAAACTATAATTCAACTTATATAAACGTAATCTTTTCAATTCTGGTATCATCTGGGAACCAGGAAAATTTTAGAAAACGGACCAAAGTCTTCTTTTGGGTGAACCTTTAACATGGACTGGGTAGAAAAATTAATTTACAATGCAAAAAAATGTCTACCACATTGTCATACTAAATAGAGTATTATGCATCATATCATTCTAACTACTGTTAAACTATTCAGACTCTTAAACAAGTTCCGCCGGGAGGTATTCCCCATGGCTTATATGCTGGTTCGACTGTGACATCGTAGAAATAGAATTCGAAAACCGGTTGTGCTTTTACATTCATTGTCGGACAAATACACTCGGTAAACACAAACATCCCACTGCCTTGACGATTGGGACAGTAGAATACATCGACTGCACCTCTGGAGAGTCGCAAGACTCTCAGGATATCTGTTGGCCGTGGGTAGCAACCATATATGCTTCAAGACAGAATACTGGTGATTGAGCAGTCTGTGACCTGACAACGGAAGAGGTTACGGGATGTAGAACACTCCACATTGGCTCTTTTAGGGCTGGATGACTTGCTGAAGAGGCATGTTGCGATCAATCAGCTAATTATGTCGATATCAAGTACCTAGATGATTTTTTTCGACGGTATTCTTCAAATTACTCTGAAGGCATATAATTAGCCAAGCATATTTTAACTCAAAAGAGTTAGAATGTGGTGACAGAGGGTAACCTGAACTGAGAAAGCAATCCTCCAAACGCTTAAACTGTCTGCAAACAAATGATTGATATTAAATATAATTAATTATGTTTGATAGCAATACTTGAAAATCTTTGATTTTGTGTGAAAAATGAGCTCTAGCCCATTTAAAGATAAAGAATTTGCTTGGAACCCCACAATGCTTTGCTCCTCAATTGCATCTTAGAAAAAAATCAAAGCAGTTTTCGGGGAAATCGATCTACAATTTCACTGATCTGAAAGTACATTGAATCCAAGGAGTTCATGCAAAAAACATGGAGGCGACGTTCTTGTTTGTAGATTCCTCCAAAGCATTTAATTCCATACTAAGAGGGAAGATGGGACAAATTCTTCAAGCTAATGATCTCCTCATAGAAACTGTCACTGCCATAATGATACTCTATAGTAACACATATCTGTTCATAATTTGCCCAGAGTACGTTCATCAAAAGTCGATAGACCTAATGGCTTTACACTTAAAAAGGCAAGAAGTAGACGATACCTTGCAGAAACTATAACGAACACAGAATATGCAGATAATGTAGCAGTTATTGAAAATACACCTACCCAAGCTAAATCCCTACTGATAGCCAGAAGCAGGCAGAAGGAGGCATTGATCTCCATGTCAATGCAGACAAAACGGAGTACATGCGTTTTAATCAAGAAAGAGACATCTTCATTCGAAAAAGCATTTCTCTGAAATTAGTTAACAAGTTCACGTACCTTAGTACCAGCGTCTCATCTACTGAAAGTGACATCAATATTCGCCTAGCAAAGAGGTAGACTGCTGTCGAATGGCCTGTGTTAATTGATCAATAAGAACCTTCCTACAACAACTCTGTACTCTCAGAAGATGTAGACCAGAAGACCATCTAGGTGCGACGGATGGTACGGACGAATAATTAGAGAATCAAGAAAAAACTTGATGAAATTCACACACACACTCTCACACACACACACACACACACACACACACACACACACACACATATATATATATATATATATATATGTGTGTGTGTGTGTGTGTGATTAGGTATTAAAATCCCCTCTAACAAACAAACTAAAATAATAACTTTGGAAAATTTGACCCTCATCCCTGGGTTACATAGTGCGACTACTCTTCTTTAACAATTATGGATTTGATATTGAAGAAACCAAGAGTCTTCATATGCCACTAAACATTGAAACCAAACCAAACCAAACCAGAAAAGGCCCATCAATATGAATTTCAATTTTAGAGAATTTATCTGGACATCTTTGAGGAAACGGATTTTGTCGTATTCTTTTAACCAAACGGGTTATTGATTAGAAATGAACATATTCCTTTTAAAAAAAAAAGTATTCTTGTTAGTAATAAAATTTTGTTCGGACAAAATAAAAAAAAAACTAACTAAATGGAATCTACTCAATAAGACTTTGAATGAATCTGATCCTCTAAATTGAATTTTATAATTACATTGTAATGTACGCTTTTTATTCTTCCTGAAACGATAATAAAATCAGCATTTTATATTTTATCAAAACAAAACGAAAACGAATTTTGTGAAGCAATTTAGTCAGGGATATTTTAAAATCACATTTCTCTATCAGTGCTTTAAATGATCTCCTTTTTTCTGAAGCATTTTAATCGATACACAGGATTTTACCCGAGAGATAATTCATGTTTTCAGCAAATTTTTATAGCCTTATTTCGCCGTCAATTTTTCGAACTTGTAACTCTTTTTGGCTGCAATATAAGAGTATGGATAATACAAGAAGTGATAACAAAAGGGACATTTTTGATTTTGTCGAAAAGATGTTCTTGGTCACATGTGTTTAAGCGCAACGTCATGGATATTCATAGACTCACTTCGTCAAAATTAACAGAAATAATCCTGTTTTCTCTTTTGTAACATAACTGTATTCATTTTAAGAAGCAACGTATAAGTAATATACATAGTTTGTTGTTGTGAATACAAATTAATTTAAGCATTTGTACTCTTTTACAGATTTACGGACAAAAGATTTTTGTTGGTTGGTTGGTTGGTTGGTTGGTATAGGGGTTGGTTTTATGACTTTTCAAATCCTTTTTTGCTTTATTCATGTCCAAATCATTTTAATGATCAATGGTCAAAAATTCTACACGAGGTAAATATCTAACTTCAGAATTATTTTAAGAGGTAACCATTTCTTATTAGCTGCAATATCAATATTTTAAAAGTCAATGTCTGGAGGAAATTAACAGTCGTTCTAACTACGATCTCAAACGCATGTGTTAAATGTATACATTGCACAGTAAAAGGTACTAACGCTCATGATAGGAGTATCTTTGAGTAAATCTGAGAGTAATTTTAAAAGGTGGCAACTTCCCACTCTCTAAAGCACCGACATTGAATGCACTTACTTGATGCTACTTAGTATCATGCCGAGTACACAACAAATGAAATTCATGAAATTTGATTGGTTGATTGGTTTCTTGGGTTTTGTGGCATATCAACCTTTGTAGTTTATTTAACGCCAAATCCATTTTTATGTAAATAATCTGTTCTTTTTAAAACAATTCAGTTTAGCATAAGTACACAGTTTAATGGTAAAAAAATTCTATTTCAAACTATTCAAGCAGTTATATGTAACAATTTAGTTAAGTGTAAATACAGTTTTAATGTCGAAAAACAGTTCTATTTGAAATAATTCAGTTAAGCATAAGTACGCAGTTTAAATGTAAGCACTGTTTAATTAGCTAAAACATTTCTATTTCAAGCTATTCAGTTTATTCAAACAATTCAGCTTAGCTTTAGTATGCTGTTAGTTGTATTTAACCCATACATAGGGGCCTATCAGGTGCTATCACTCTGGGCCAGAGTGGACCTGGGAGCAATGGCAATAAAGGGGTACTTTGCATTCCCCAAAGCTCCAGCAATGCTGGAACCTCACCATCAGATTGTTTACTGTCATATCCAGGACACTCGTTTGGTGTGGGTGGGGTCTTATCAGTCAGTGTATTCTACAATACAGCGAATTGGGCAAATGAAATTTAAGTATTAGAAATATTTTGTGAGATTTTATTTTTTTAATTTAGTATACATTTCTCTAAAATAAACATAGAGCATTTTTACATGTCATTCTAAAAATGTTAATTCAAAAAATATCTCTCTTTCTCTCTCTCTCTTTCTCTCTCTCTCTCTCTCTCTCTCTCTCACACACACACACACGCACATACACATATTTTTAGTTTTATACCTATTCTATAATTCTGACGTTGTGAAACAAAACAGATTATACAATTTGTAAATAAAAAAAATTTTACACAAACTGATATCTGGAAAAGAATTCCTTAAAGAAAGACTAAAATAATTCCTGCTTGAAAATAATCAACCAAAAATCACAATATTTTAGCTTTTTCATGTCCAAATCATTAATGATCAATGGTTTCCAATTCTACACGAGTATTGGGGTGTCTCTCTTACAGATGGACTCGCCCTCACTTGACACATACCGGCTAAGCTCTCTTCTTCGCTGTCTTTTGAGCCATCACCAAGAACGTATGTAATGTTCATGATTTTGTGTTAAGCTGAGGAGATATTTCTCCCTGCTATCGTTTCTGTATGTACTGTTTTCCTTCTATATAATTCTTATCCTTCATTTCTAATACGTGCTATCAATTCAACCTGCCCTAGACCATAACAACGAGGTAAATATCTTCAGAATTATTCTAAGAGGTAACCGTTACTTATTAGCTGCAATATCAATATTTTAAAGGTCAAAGTATTGATGAAATTAACATTAAAATTAACATGAAATTATATTTCTCTTCTGATAAACAGAACATTTTTGCATGTCATTCTAAAAATGTTTATTCAAAAATACTCTCTCTCTCTCTCTCTCTCTCTCTCTCTCACACACACACACACACACACACACACACACACACACACACACATTTTTAGTTTTATACCTATTCTATGATTCTGACATTGTGAAACAAAACAGATAATAGAATTCGGAAATAAAACAAAAATATTATACAAACTGCTATCTGGGAAAGAACTCTATAAAAAAGACTAACATCATACTTACTGCTTGAAAATAATCAACCAATAATCACAATGCCAAGACAAAAGAAAGAACACTGACGGAATAACTTATGATAAAACTTACGTATGTGACCCTATCGACAACCTAGACCACCGACGGGTCACTGCTAGAATGAAGGATTGAAACTAGACTTGTTCAGTCACCTGCCCTCGTGGTGTTTTAGATCCATATAACAGAATGTCGCCTTTCGCTGATCTCCAACCAAATCAGACAGGGTTGATCATTCGAAGAAAAGTAAATTGAAGTCGAAGGCCAGAGATAAAATAACTCAGGGTTCTCAATAACAAAAACAAAGTTTAGTTGATAACAAATGAACAAAGTCCGTTAAAAAATAATTCAGTACTCTTTTCAAAATTGAATTAGTCCGATCATACAAGTTGTTTCCTCCTTGAGAAGGGTAATACTATTCAGAATCTTGGTGCCGTTTATCTTAGCGGTCAGTCTAGTTGTAGCAGTGAACGCAGCCCTTTAAAAAGGTAAGTCGTTCTATGGTTTCGAATTCAGGTAAGTTTTCTATTCGTCAGGTTTACGTTATGAACTAGTGATTATCGCTTCTCTGTTTCAGAAGGTCTGGCTCAAGACTTCAAATGCAAAGTGCAAGGGATTCATTGTTGTTTCTCTTCGGTCTGTCTTGTTCTCTTCGACTTACTGTAAATCCTGACGTCTCTCTCTCTGACCAAGTTCGCAACTGCTTATTGACGTCTCTCTAACCAAGTTCGCAACTGCTTATTGACGTCTCTCTGACCAACTCTCGCTTTTGGTAAAAACTGAATTTATATAATTGTATCTCTTATTTCCAAGTAGGCGTAACTCATCAATGACCTCCTTAATTAATCTTCAGTTATCAATTTCATTCACTGTTGTTCACTGTTACCCCACAGTAAATCCTTGGTCTGGCACTCAAGGCGCAGAGGGCTTCCGCCTCTATTTGTCGGCTTGTGTGCCCTTCTTTCTGCAGGGGAAGGTTCTCTCTTACGTGACACATACGGTAAATTACTCACTTCTAAAATTAAATCAACATTTTCCATTTGTGAAGTTTGATTTTTTCCTTACAATCAGCCTGCACCTAGCTTGCTCCTTCGGGACCTTAACTCCACCTCTTCTATTATTATGGTTAGCTGTTTTTCCGATGAGAAAATATATATTTAGCTTTCCTTTCTTTCCTTCTTTCTCTGGTTAGAAAACAACTTCATACGTTTTTGCATTTTATCCGCTAGCCAAAAATTAAACAATATTTCTTGTTTCCTTCTCTTTTTGACAATATACAGTACCACTCTTTAAAATCAAAAACAATGTACTGTAAAATTTTTGTCATAATTGTGTGTGTGTGTCTCTCCCTGTTCTTATCTATCTATCTATATTGTCATCCACACACAGGCTGTTTCGTCATATCACATCGCTTCAATTTGGCTTGACACGCAGGACGCTTTAAACTCAGATTGAAACCCGCCCAACTTTTTGTTAGTCTTATTATCTTATCACTCAGCCAACTGGTGACATACGTCAGGTCAGGAATTATAAGGCGTTATGTATTAGGTTTGGTTTGTTTACATTTTACCTTACTGGATATCAGAGTGCTCAACTCGTTAGAAAAGCTTTGCATTACCCGAGTGGCAGCCTTTAATTCTTTCACCAGAGCTCTCTCCCTCTCGCTCACTTTCTTTCTTTCTCTCTCTCCCTCTCTCCCGCCTCTCTCTCTCTTTATATATATATATATATATTCAGGAGAGAAATTTTCATATAAAAGTAAAAGTAAAGTAAAGTTGGCGACCATAGTCGAGGGTGACCCGAAGGCTCCCTTTTCGATAGCTACTACACCAAGGTGTAGGGAAGGGCGCTACTCCTTTCCCTGGACTGTTCCACTTTACCCTTGATCCGTACCTTATAATGCTGAGTGTTAAGCAAGGAGGCATCAAGTACCATTTTTTGAGTCTTTGGTATGACTCGACCTGGGATTGAAACCAGGTCTCGCGGGCCATTGGCGAACACTCTAACCGCTAGGCCAATGTCCGGTACTTTTTTTTTTTTTTTCATATAGCTAAACAATTTTAATATTCAATTCGAAACGATTTCAAAAAATAACTTTTAGAATGAATTTAAAAACATGTTGACAATAAAAAATAGTATAAATTGTATTATGTTGTCCGTCACTGTAATCTTTTTGCTGTAAAGTACGCAGATATTTTCTTCTCCAAAATACATTTATTGTAAATATATAAAAAAAAGCGTCAATCGTCAAAAGAAATAGATCACACATCTGCTCATTAATTGGTAAAATGCCTTAAGTACAAAATTGCAAGGCATCAAAAATAACATTAAAAAAATTACAATAAAAAACAAAAAACAAAACAAAAGGGATACTCGCCTTTTTCATCCAATCAGTGAATTAATAATTAGACCTGTCTTTTCTTGTTTCAATTTGGATTCAGCTGATGTTTTGTTTTTTAAAAGGTATTCCGTATTTTTCTTACCTAGATACAGCCTTGTCTGTGCGATTTGATGAAACAAAAGAAGCTTCTACTAATTAAGAAGAAGCTTATAGCATGCTAAGAATTTGATATTGGTAACTATTTTTTTGCGAGATTCGTTAGACATAAGATCTTTTTTTAAAAGGAAAGATAATAACAGTTCCAAATGAGGTTTTAGTGAAATAATTTGTACGTGGTTACTAAATGAGAAAATGGGCGCGTGAAAAGAAAAGTAGTCGTTATAATCAAAGAATCGCCACGTGATTTTCGACTACGGTTCAAGATGGATCCTCTAGTTTTCTAGAGTAAGAGAATTCCTTATCATTTTACCATTTCTGGAAACAAGACGGACAAGTGATTTTTTTCAATGTTCGCCTCATTTTGCTATTCAATGCAGAATATGCTAGTGAGTACAGGCGGTCGTAAAACGTCCGTTGTGACCAAGAACGGATATAGAATGTAATTGGCTGACAAAATTAAAATCAAAACAATCAATATTTCTTAAAATTAATGCAGTATCATGTAACAAAAAAAATGCTTATAAGAAAGTATCAGGTTTGAGAAGTCGAGGACTCAATACTATCTATCTACCTATCTATCATGGTTATATTTTATGCCATATCAACCTTTGTGGGTTATTTAAGGATATATCCATTATATATATATATATATATATATATATATATGTTGTAGATCTCAAGAGATAATAAAAATATTTTCATAATGGTTGGTCCTCGAAGATATTTGTACTTTTTGAAATTACTATTGATTTATTTTCTACTACTAATACTACTACTACTAAAAAATAAATTTAAAAAAAACCTCTTTGTGGATTGAGTTAATTTACAATATATATATTCATATAAACATATAAACATATATATATATATATATATATATATATATATATATATATATGTATATATAAATTATCCAGTTAGTGTCCAAGGACAGTAGGTGTGGATTATTGTTTTACATAGAATATATGAGGGTAATCATATAAATCTATGAGAGTGCTCAATGTATGGCTATTGTTAGTTCCCTATTTATTCTCTAGTGTATAACAAAATTCACATTCAGAGCGTATATAGTGCAATTAAATGGAGACTCAAACTCGGTTAAGCCGTCATAATAAATTTATTTCTGCGGAGAATATTGTTGGTATATTCTCCGTCTCGTCAGATGACTCTTTTTACATGCTCTGTATTGTCCCGGAGATGCGAATGAGGAGTTACAGTTCGTATTCAGAAGATAAAGAGGAAAATTAAAGAAATTAAAAATAAAATTAAAAATCAGAAAACAAAGATAAAATAAAAATAAAAATAAAAATAAAAAACATAAAAATAAAAGACATAAAGTGGAACTCAAATTACGAAGCTACAAATTCTTTCGTTCATAGGCGTGAGCAGAGGGTGTGCAAACCACCCAAGATCGGTACTGAGACAGATACCCAATGCAGTGAATCAAAGAATTAATAAGTTGTCCTCAGGTAAGAAAATTTTCGAGGAAAACAAGAGTAGATATGATGACGCCTTGAAGGACAGTGGATTCCAAAGTAGACTGGAATACTTAACCCCGGTGGACCTCAATTCGAGAGCTAGGAAGAATAATGGTGGGACCCACACACCCCTCAAGGTACGTGAGACTATTAATAATAGTAGTCACGGAAATAGACGAGGAAAGAATAGAAATAGAAAAGTAGTCTGGTTCAATCCGCCATTTTGTAAGCCCACTAACATTAACATAGGTAGATACTTTCTACACCTACTAGATAGAGGCAACCCATTGAGTAGGATTTTTAATAGAAATACAGTGAAAATTAGCTATTCCTCCACTAAGAATATGTACAACATACTAAGCAGCCATAATAGGAGATTACTCAATGAGCTTACCAGGAGGGATAGGAACCCAAACGTGGAGTCTTGTAACTGTAGGAATTAGGAAGAATGCCCCTTAGGCGGACGCTGCACCACGAGGAATATCGTATACCAAGCATGCATTTCTCCTATGGAACAGCAAAGGGACGGGGAGAGAGTCTATATAGGGATCTCCGCGGGAAACTGGAAGCAAAGATGGTACAGCCATAGACACTCATTTTCCAACCTGAAACTTAGGTACCAGACAGCTTTATCGAAATACTTCTGGGGCCTGAATGATCAGGGGCTATCCCCACAAATTAAGTGGAAAATATTAAGGCTCTCCTCTGCCGCCAACAGCTTCAACGGTAGATGTAACCTAGGCTTAGACGAAAAAATCAGCATAATTAATTTCAAGAATAGAAAATTTTTATTGAACGAAAGAAATGAGCTTGTCTTTAACTGTAGACATTGAGGAAAATTTAAATTATCTTAAATAATAAAGAAATATTAGTAAATAATAGAGATCAACCCAGCAGCAGATATCACCAAGACAGGGAAAGATAAAGATAGATAAGGGCCAGATGAACAAGGAATATTAATCCAAAAATAGGGCCTGCGATTCTAGAGTGGTTAATTCCCCTTGACCATTTTTAGGGTAAATTTTAAAAAAATACACTTGACGACTATAATGAATGTCCCCACCTTATCTGGTTTAAGTATCTCGATCCTAATTGAAACTAGAGGAACACCTAAGATGGCAACAGCTGGGTTAATTAACAGACATATCAGAAATAAATATATATCATATATGAGATAGTCATTAGTTAAACGATCTTAGTCTGTTTAGAATAGCACACCTGCAAAGTAGAAGAAACCACAAACAAAACACAAAATTAAAAGGGACTGACCAGTAGATTAATTCCACTCCTGTTTCATAATCGTTCTAACATATAATTTGTTCACACCCTCTGCTCACGCCTATGAACGAAAGAATTTGTAGCTTCGTAATTTGAGTTCCACTTTATGTCTTTTATTTTTATGTTTTTTACTTTTATTTTTAATTTTATTTTTATCTTTATCTTTGTTTCTGATTTTTAATTCATTTTTTAATTTCTTTAATTTTCCTATTTATCTTCTGAATACGAACTGTAACTTCTCATTCACATCTCTGGGACAATACAGAGCATGTAAAAAGAGTCATCTGACGAGACGAAGAATATACCAACAATATTCTCCGCCGAAATAAATTTATTATGACGGCTTAACCGAGTTTGAGTCTCCATTTAATTGTACTATATATATATATATATATATATATATATATATGTAATATATATAATATTTTGTTGTAGGTCCAAAGAGAAAAGAATATATATATATATATATATGTATATAATATATATATTATATATATATAATAATATATATATACATAATATGTATATATATATATATATATATATATATATATATATAATATTTTGTTGAAGGTCCAAAGAGAAAAGAAAATATATCAAAATAAGTAATTCCACGAAAAATTACAAATCACTTTGTGGACCTAATCACTTTAATATATATATATATATATATATATATATATATGTGTGTGTGTGTGTGTGTGTGTGTGTGTGATTTTATAAAAGGTTGGTCCTCGAAGATGTTTGTATTTTCTAAATTCATTTATTTATTTTGTTCTAATAATAATAATGAAAGCTGTTGAACATGAAAGTGACGATTATGCCAATTGTGATTGGTGCTTTTGGCACAATAACTAAAGGATTATTAAAAGGCCTGGAGGACTTCGAAGTTGGCGGACGGTTAGAGACTATCCAAATGACAGCATTGCTGAGAACGGCCAGAATCCTGAGACGAGTCCTGGAGACTTGAGGAGACTTGCTATCGCTCAAACTCCAGTAAAAACCAGCAGCTAACACTGATGTGAAAAACTCTAAAGGTGTAAATAATAATAGAAACAAAAATGGGAAGGAAAACAACTCTATGGGCATTTTAAACGACTAATAGACAACATCTTACTCGACAAAACCTACACATGGCTAAGAAAAGGAAAATTTAAGAGAGAAACATAATCTCTCCTAATGGCAGCACAAAACAGCGCCATAAGTACCAATAATATCAAGGCGAGGATAGATAAGACGCAACAAAATTGCAAATGTAGGCTATGCAGTGACAGATATGAAACCATCAATCACATAATAAGCGAATGCAGCAAATTAGCACAGAAGGAGTATAAGACTAGACACGACTGGATCGGCAAGATGATCGACTGGGAAATGTGCAAGCAATTTAAATTTGACCATGCCAACAAATGGTATATGCACAACCAAGCACCTCTCGTTGAATATGACACACAAACTCCTATGGAACTTTGACACCTAATCTCGGTCAGAAGACCAGACCTTATAATAATAAAAAAAAAAAAATCTGCAAAATTGTCAAGTTTGCTGATCACAGAATAAAACTAAAAAAATGTGAAAAGAGAGATAAGTACCTCAACTTTGCTAGAGAATTGAAAAAAAACTATGGAACATGAAGGTGACAATTATACGAATTATGATTGGTGCTTTTGGCACAGTAAATAAAAGATTATTAAAGGGCCTGGAGGATTTGAAGGTTGGCGGCCTAGTGGAGACCATCCAAACAACAGCAATATTGAAAACGGTCAGAATACTGAGAAGAGTCCTGGAACCTTGAGAAGACTTGTTGTTACTCAATCGGTGCTGAAAGACTATCAGCTAAAGCTGATGCGAAAAAATCAATTGAGTATTAACAATAATAATAGTAATAAATAAATAGATTAATTAATTAAGAAATATCTATTCGTGGACTGAGCTTTTTTACTATATATATATATATATATATATATATATAAGCATATCTCTTTCTTTCTCTCTCTCTCTCTCGCCCCCCTCTCTCTCTTTCTATATATATATATAGATATAATTTTTTGATGTAGGTCCAAAAAACGAATAAGATTTTTCAAAATAGGTTGGTCCACAAAAAATACTAGTCTATTCGTGTACTTACCCATTGTAATATATATATATATATACAAGTATTTTAACGTGATTGTTGGTGATATTATCTTAAAACAATCAAGAGCTCCTTTGTTTGCATAGAGTTAAATAGTTCCAACCACAATCATAAAAAAACCACAATTCTATTCGATATTTATCATTTCTTTGCGCACATTTTAAAAAATAAGTATTGCTCACAGTGATGATTCTGAATGTTTTCACGAATTAATTTCTAATACAAACAATTCTATTTTCACAGAGGAAAATTTCAAGTATTGCTATTCATTGTTTTCACACAGTAACATAATTTTGATTATAGCTATTCAACATTTATTTTTCTATTTAATATTAAAAATATTTCCTTGTAAATGACTGGACAATTCTATTGTACCCATAAAAGACACCCTAACAGGTGCTTCCACTCCGAGTCAGAACGGACCTGAATGTTATGGTAATAAAGATGTACTCCACATACTCCAAGACTAGAGCTTTGCCATCACATGTAGTTTGATATCTTGTCAGTTTCGAAAACCTATAGAGAATTTGATTGATTGAAGACATTCAAAATAAGACAATCAATATTTGCTGAAATTCATGCAGTATTACGAAATAAGAATAAATGCTCATGCGAAAGTATCGGGTCTGAGAAGTCAAGCACACAGTTATAACATCTATCTATCGACCTATCTATCGGAAAAAAGTAAATACACCCATACCATATCTTTAAAAAAAATCTAAAGCGTAGATACCATTGAAGGTGGTCAAGGCGTGAGGGTCATCGTCGAAGGAAATAGAAATGTCGACCCGTGTTCAAATCCTGTACAAGGCTGTTTACATTTACCTTTGGGTTAATCACCATTGAAAAATCATTACTCCATCTGTTCTTCCTCAATTGGAAAAAAAGATGATTCTTTGGTAAATAGCAAGGCACACTGAATTCTTCAGCGTTTCTTGGGTAACTACTCAGTGAGAAGAAAACTCAAGTTGCTTTGTGTTCAAAGATTCCCCTAGTGTCAAAGAAATTGCCTTGTGTTGTCTATTGCTCGTAGAAGATGTGATGGGTAAATTTATAAAACAATGATATCGAGCAATTATCATTTCTATTGGAACGATGAATATCAAAAAAATTATTTATTTATTCAAAAAAGCAAATAAAAATAAAAAGAACCCTTCAGGATTAAAACACGGAGGCCAAATATATAAATTTGTTTGTTTTCTTTGTTTAATTGCATATCAACATTCGAAGGTTCTGGAAAGCCAAAGACATCGTGGTAGAAAAACAGTAGTGTTACTAGTTAACCCATGACTAGACAAATAAGGGGGTTCATAGTTTTCCCGAGTGTTAGTCGTCCGAAAATGAACGTAATAGCACAACTGACGTTTGAACTTGCTTACTAGGATATGGTAGTTCAGCAAGTTTGCCACTACACCCTGGGAATCCACCCTCAACAAATGTAGAGATGTGACTGTTCTTTTATTAGTACACTTCTAGTATTTTTCAAAATAAAAGGGTTAATTTTGCTTTAAACCAACGAGACTAAACTTTTATCATTTTTATATGACCGTCAATCAGTAGAAACGGGTATAATTTGATATTATTGATAAAAAAGCAAAAGTCCCACATTCAAGACCGACTCAACAACATCAAAAATATGAATTTGTCGATGTCTAGTTATAAACACTTTCTTGCCATGAAAAAAATGAATATTGTTAGATATTAGCGACATCAGCAGGGTGGGGCTGCAGAATACGCCGATTACATCTCTGCAGAGATTAAGATTCCCATCCCCTAGATATGATACTTAACCGTCTGATAGTGAGGCTTCAGGTCTGGAGCTTTGGGGAATGAGGAGTATCTCTTCATTATAATTACTCCCTGGTCCACTCTGACAGATTGTGGCCGAACCTATTAAGGTCCCATCTATAGGTTGAATAGAAATACCTTACTTTCCATATAAGAAACAATTTTCCTGTGTGCAAAAACATGAGCTCTGGATAGCTTTAGAATAATTTTATATATTCGCTTACAAATTATCTATCTATCTATCTATCTATCTATGAAGAGTAAATAAAGGATTGTAATCCGACAAAATATATATATATATATATATATATATATATATATATATATATATATGAGAGGTGCCCGTGGTGTAATGGTTATCGTCGTAGGAATTGGACACGGCGTCACGTGTTAAAATCCTTGACGAGACTGATTGCATTTCACATAGCACTAATACCCTTGGGAAAAGTATGAATCCAATTATTCTCCCCAGCTATGGGTAAAATAGTAGGGCAGACTAGGTTCTTCAGCCGTTGCGAGGCAACTAGTCTAAGAGAAGGAAAAGTCTGAATTCAAACCTGTTAAACTCCGCATAGAAATTGACGTTGTGTCATATCCTGCCCGAGCGGAGGGGTTGGGTAAATATGATAAGCTCTATGAGGACACAGGTCAGCCAAGATTACCTGCCTACCATGATAAATGAAAGAGACTGATGGTGTGTGTATGTGTGTGAGTGTCTGAGAGAGAGAGAGAGAGAGAGAGAGAGAGAGAGAGAGAGAATCCGGGAAATCCGCACTTTCAGTGGCGATTGATGATGATGATGATAATCAGAAGCATCTCGTCAGAATATGCCTTTCCTTTTTCGGTTATAGAAAACAAATATTTATTGTAATGTAGATTCGGTGAATTCAGTTTATCTGTTGATATTAACATTATTACTGATATTGTCACCATGGTTCTCTCTGTTATTTTTTTTTTTTTGGCTCCTTCATTGAGCAGTCTTAATTTGAAGCAAACGGCCGGGCATTATTTTTCTTTTTTATTTATTTTTCAATCGGCTATCTCATAAAGAGTTACGGTGATGGATCGATAAATGTATACTCTCAAGAGATCATATTAGATAATAACACAGACAGCTTATCCCTCTTTCATCAATAGTTCGCACAGGACACCTTGTCTCGTTACTTTTAAGACAGAATTATTCACGTGGAACTTGGTGAATACTCATGACTATTTTATCCTTTATATAACAAATCATTTGCCCTGTCAATGAGGTTTCGAATACGCTCATTGTATTCCCCTGCATCTGATTGTGAAACTCTTGAGCGAGAGATCTGGAGAGAAAGGAGAAACTATTTATTGTCATTGTCCCCAGGTCCTTTCTGACTCGAATTATGCAGTGTTACAACTGTTAGCTTTTCAGATGCAGCTTCCCAGTTGCTCACGCTAGATAAATGGAAATAGTTCAGATCAGATTAAATTGGTTCATTTTGTTTTGTTTAGTTTTGTTTTATTTTAGGTTATTTAATGCCAAATCTATATTTATACAAAAAAACACTTCTATTTCAAACAATTCACTTCAGCATAAGTACGCTGTTCTATTTGACACATTGATAGGATCCTATCAGATGTCATCACTCCGGGCCAGAGTGAACCTGAGAGCGATGGCAGTGAAGGGTTACTCAACATTCCCAAAAGCTCCTGGAGCCTTACCATCAGATTGCTTAATGTCATATCCTGGACACTCATTGGGGGAGTCTTACCGCTATGCAGAGATGCAGTTGGTGTATTGTTCAGCCGTAGCCAAACTGGGCCTGGTCCATTTTGTGATAAAGTATCAGCCTAAAACGTTGTAATGGTCAAGAGCAATATTCGCTCAATACCGCCCGCTCATATCGAAGATTGCTTTAGTTTCTTTGCTAAATGACATATTTACCTTCGTGGTTATTTAATGTCAAAGTCACTCTGGTAGAAGAAGAGCAGTGATACCATTAAACCTACATAACTTTACCAAATGTATTAGCACGAAGGTGAACGTAATAACGTGACGAGATCTGGAACTAGTTTACTCAGGAACCGTGTTGTATAGTGGCTCGTACCACGTGACTTTCGGTATCGCGGACGTATAAAAGACGCCGTATCTCTTTAGCACGGTTAAGCAAGAAGCAGAAGCAGAAAGAGAAGCAGAGAGAGAGACAGCTCTGAAAGGACGTCGGTCAGTAGTAAGACTAACCTCGGACGTAACACCAACAGCGCGAGACTTATAATTCTAGTCGAACGGTACCACTTGTATTAATGAATAATTAACTGTGTCTTTTTCTTCCCAGGATACAAAAAGCAAGTTAGCAACTGTTTTACGAGGACTCTTCCACTTGGTGTGAAAAGAGTAGGAAAAAGCGTGTAAGTCAGTTACCCTTTGCTGATGGGTAAAGTGGAGTCGTCTAACTTTATCTCTTACGGCTAACGACGTACCTTTTCATGGAGGCTTAGATTTTTTGTCATGTCAGATGATTAAAAAAAATCATCAACCAAATCCATGACTCAGTTCAGTTGATGAAGTTAACAATTCCTATACACTTTATATTATTATATAAGTAAGTAATGATTTTTTTTTTATCTTAAATCCTTTTTCGTTAATTATATTTTATCATTCAGTTTGGTAAGGCTTTGAAGCACTTGAGTCTCTTAGTCGAGGTGCATAATCCTTTGGTGCAGTTTTACGCTCGTGCGCAAAGGATATGAAAATCACCATTTGTCATAATAAACCCCCAGACAAGAAATGGAGCTGGAGTGCGGATGACGTCATGCCCAGAAGAGATGGTCCTCAGAATTGGAGGATTTTGAATAGATGTCAGTTGGGTATTCGACCGTTGAGGCATAGAGTTGAGTGTTCTACTGTTGCGTCAGCTGTTTAGTTTTTCGGATCTCAACCGGCAGAGATGAATTTAGATCTTAAACATCACAAGATGCGCCGCACGTTGGGGTACGTTCAGCATAGTATGTTTTGCATAGGCTTTTAAGAATTGTGTCTCTCTCCTCATGTCGCCAAGGACCGAATCCAGGACTGAATAAATCCGTTCGTATCTGAAACAACACAACCGGCTTGTATCTGTATATGTATTGTTATTGAGATCATCGTGCGTGATTATACAACAATATCTGTCTTTGAAATAAACCCGTCAACAAATCGTCTTTGTGCAAGTTTATATCGTTACAAGTTGTAGTAACAGTTTGGGTCCCAAGTACAGACCTGTTTAAAAAATCGTATTCGATAGGACCGTTTGAAAAAAAAAACTGTTAAAAAACCACTACACGAAAATCTAAGAATATACGTACGATGCATGCGATTCCCTAACCTGTAGCATACAATAGCTCAAGAGGAGTCAACCTGCCGTTATAGAAGATAAATGATAGATCACATTCGTTAATCTTATGAAAATATTTTTTTCAGATTTCCGCATACCCTTGAGCAAGCAGTAGATGGCATTTGCCTCTACTTAAACGCAAATAAAACAGATTACGAATGTTTCAAACGAAAACGAGCTGTTTTCTCTCCAAATGGCGGGACTCTAAAATCATTAGATGAGTTCACATACCTCGACAACAATATCTCATCAACTGAAAGTGACGTCAACAAACGCCCAGCAAAAGCGTGGACTGCTGTCAATGGGTCATTGATCATATGAAAGTCTTATCTTTCTGATAAAAAATGGATTTTTTTCAAAGCTGTGGCCGTGTCAATACTCCTGTATGGATGCACTACATAAATGCTGACAAATCACACGAAGAAAATGATTGAGAAGAACAATACAATAATGCCACGTAATGTTTTGAATAAATCCTGGAAGCACAAAACAATAGCTCTACAGCCACTTATCTCTCATATAAAAAAAAACTATTTAAGACGAGCAAGACATACAGAACTCTGCAGGAGAACTAAGGGCGAAAACATGGGACATTCTTCAATGGACCCCTACGTGTAGAAGCGTCAGTGTTGGTCGTCCAGTTAGAACCTATTTGCATCTGCTATGTGCGGACACTGGATGTAATTCGGAAGACTCGCCGCGAGCAATGGATAATAGGGACGGTTGGAGAAAGAAACAGAGAGAAAAGGAGAGAGTGGAGGGTCAGGAAAATCCGTGCTCCTAGCACGACTTGACATTGATGATCGTCATTTCTCATTGCATCAAATTCTTTCTGACTCAATGGCTTGATTTTACTTATCTCCAGGTCTTCAACGTAAAACTACTGCATAAAAATCACTCACCAAGTGAATTTGGTTGTTTCTCAGCGTTACTTATGTCTCGTGACTGGTGCTAGACGCTTGCCATTTTCGCTTTCACATTTCCGTGTGATTAATTTATATACTCGTTCTGGGGAAAGCGTCGAATTTGAATGATTCTGTTGGGAACTAATCATAGAGAGAACAAACTCTCCTTAACGTTTTACCCCCAGGTTTATCGAAGTCTATCAATTCGTAGCAAAGATTTCCAAACACGTTTTTCACTCAATTCTAGACGGAAATCGACAGATTGTAATAGGTCAAACTCTTCTTTTGTTGTCTACATCATTGAAAGAATCTACATCGATAAGTATAATATTAGGATTTTACTGAATATATTCAAGTGCAACTTTAAATAATTATATTTTACGTAAGTGTTATGGGGTCATATCTTACCATACCCCAAAGACGGACTCGTCCAATCTAAACATATTTTCCGAGCTTAGCTCGCTCGGGGGAGACAACTTCTCGTTCCTTACGAGACATTTGACAGATGGACTGCAAGTCGAGCACGGCTAGTACTTCCTTTGTATGAGTTCCTTTTTCTTGTAATACAATGACGTTTACCGATCACCTGTTTTTTGAGTCGATCTTCCACCGGTCTTACCTGACGACCACAACAATAAGTGTATTAGATTTACTGATGACGTGGCTTAGAATAATCCTACAATATCTCCTGGACAGAAGTGTGATCCTCCCAAAAATGAGTGTCCTGGATTACATAGTAAACGACAAAAGATGGTTAGGCTCCAGTTCTGGTGACCTGGGGAGTAAAATGTACCTGTAAATTACCATTAATCTCATGTCGGACCCGGAGTAATAGTATTTGTTAGGGTCACCCCTATGGGTCAGATATATCTGAACATACAATGAATGTGATTAAAATGATGCCTGGGATTTATGGCTAGCCTCTAGAAAATGGATACGGTGAACCTGTTTCAAATCCTGCTTTTCATATAGAAACTAATATCCTTTGCAAAGTTATTATTCAACTATTTTCCCTCCAGCTATAGGTAAATAGTTGGAAGACTGGGATTTTTACCCTTTCAATGGCAGCTGGCTTAGGAAAATGAAAACTCTAAAATAAAATCTCTTAATTTCTAATTAAAAATTGACTTGTGTTGCATCCTGCTTGTGCAGAGGGCTAGGTAAATATATTTTTAATGAATATGATTATTTAATATGAAAAAATATTATAAACCGGGGCAGGTTGAAATAAGGTTAAAATCAATCAAGCAGTCAATATATATAACTTTCTTAATTCTCGTTTGAATAATTTAGTTAACGGTTTATCAACCTATTCTATGGAAAATTAGATACAAATGATATGTGCTTCAGGTATTTCTTTCAAATATTACTAATTTTCAAATCGATCTTTTTGACCCATTAATGGGATCCTATCAGTTACTACGCTCTGAGTCATTGTGAACCTTTGAGTAAGAGCAACGAAAGTTTGACTCCACCCTCTTCAGAGCTTCAGAAGTAAAGTCTCACCACCGGAAGCGATTTATTACCATTCTTCATCATCATCATGTCGCGCTGGTAGCATGGATATCCCTGACCCTCTCTCGCCACTCCTCCCTATCGTTCATCGCCTTAGGCCGGTCTTCAGGACAACATCCCCTATCCTCACATAGCTGCTGAATGTATGTTCGTGCCGGTCGTCCTGCTTTTGCACGGCCATGTGTGGGGGTCCATAAGAGTACATCTCTGATGAGTTGGTCCCTGTTTCTCCAACAGTGTCCTGTATGTTTGCGATAATGCTGGCAAAGATGCCAAAATCTTTTAATTTTGTTTGTGACTATGTATCCAGTAAGTACAATCTATCTATCTATCTATCTATCTATCTAGTCATTAATTCTATCTAAACGAATACGGATAATCTCAAACAGGTTCTACCACTCCGGCTCAGAGTAATGGCGATTAATAACTCCCCAAATCTCTTGAACTGAAGCCTCACCCTCAGTTTCATTTTATAATCATACCCAGGATACTTACTTTCTTTTGGTGGCGGGGAATGCTACTTCTCAGCAGGGGATACTTTCAACGTGTTTTTTTCTTTTTTTACCTGTAAGTTTTTCTTCTATAAACGGCAACAGTCATTTAGTGTTTAAGCAGTATTTTTACTTTCCTTGAATTGAAAACGCATAATATGCAAGAAATTTCTTCTTCTTTTCCCTCTCTTTTCAACATGCTAAGGCCCCCTTCCCCAGTTCAGAAGCAAAATAAGAAATATATAAATTAATAAAATCCATTCTTATACAAAAATTATCTCAACAAAATAAAATACGCTGACGCAACCTTTTATTAGGCCTCATAATACACATCGGAAACCTGTGTATGCGGCTGTTTAATTCTTCCTATTCTCGTATTCAGTATACAATAGATCAAGATTGATTAAATTATATGGATAGGAATGTATATTGAGCACAATTCACAAACCGCTAAACTCAAAATAACCCTAAACAGGTTGAAATGTCATTAAAATGAGTTAATTAGTTATTCATTATTTGTGAACAGTCTACAGAGAGTTTGAAACACCAATAATAATGTGAGTGCTATTTTTTCAATGACCTTGTGTCTGAATTTTTACTATGAACCCCTTATCGTCTTTTCATTACGCTTTTGTTTCAGCCAACTTTTGGCGAGACTCTGATTCGGCACACAAATATCATTTGAAAAGATCATTTTAATAACTGAATTTTATTTTTCACGCAATTAGCTGTCCCAACCCAGCAAGTTCGTCTAAAATAACCCTAGACATATCGTTAAAATCATTCAATCAATCAATGGTTTATTTTTACAGCATATCATTCATTGTATGTTATTTAATACCAAATCAGGTTTACACACACACACACACACACACACACACACACACACACACACACACACACACACACACACACAAAGACATATATATATATATGTATATATAGATATAGATATATATAATGTGTATACATAAGTAAACAAAGTTTAATGGTTCCAAGTATTCCTATGTATCACTTATAATTTAATTAAACCTCAGCCGTTTTTTTCACACAGTTAAATGACCAAACATTTCTATTTTAAGCAATTAAGTTTAGCAAAATTCAATTATTTGCACCCATTTCAATGTCAAACTGTTCCATTTTTCACACTACACAATATAATAAAGAGACAGAAGATTTTATATACCTCTGCACTATAAATCTGAAAACTGTGAATGTACCTGTTTAATTTTTCTATTCCCATATACACCCAGAGCCAAGCAGAAATATTGTCTAACACGGCAAGAGTCAAATTACAAAATAAAACTCTGTCTCATTACATAATATGATATAGAGACAAAAGATTTTATATTTCTTCGCAGTAAACATATGAAACCTACAAATGTACCGACTTAATTTTTCTATTCTCACATACACCCGGAACCAAGTGGAAAAATTGTTTTATACGAAAAGCGTCACATTACAGAAAAAAAAACAAACCTTTGTCTCATTACATAATATGATATAAAGACAAAAGATTTTTTGTATGCAGTATACACCTAAAACCTATAAATATACCTGTTTTTTATTCTCACATACTCTCGGAGCACAGTTGGAAAAACTGTCTAATAGGACAAGCGTCACATTACAGAATACAACTTTCTCATTTTATAATATGATACAGAGACAAAAGATTTTATATTGCTTCGCAGTAAACATCTGAAACCTATAAATGCACCTGTTTAATTTTCTCTCTTCTCCCATACATCCGGGAATCATTCGACCAAGCTTGATTATATGAAAAGGTTTCCAACAGTAAGTGGACGAGCTAATACAGTACAAGTGTGTAATCAGGTTTTTTACATGTTAAGAAGTTACCGCAAGAGTTTGCTTGTTGGTTATCAAGTGATCTTGCATGGCTTCATAGCAACAAAAAACTTACACTACATCTGAAGCTAAGATCCATCGATTTTTAAAGATGCAATAAACTTGAAGGTACCTTTCAACTTGCTGCCAATGATAAAATGGTGTTTTAATAAGAATGCCAGTTGTTCAAAGAATCCCAATCTTGATGATGTATCATGTCTTTACTCGTGAATTAGGGGTCAATTGCTTAGAACAGATTTTATCTCAACTGGTTTCTCGTGCATAAAGTGTAGTCTAGGGTCGTTCAATCTTTAATTTTTTAGCAGAATTTGTGCGCCAATGTAGGTTTCTTGAGAACTGAATTTTTTATATAGTCTTTAACAAATAGGTGCAACAATTTTTGACAAT
Source organism: Sepioteuthis lessoniana (assembly GCA_963585895.1). NCBI lineage: Eukaryota > Metazoa > Mollusca > Cephalopoda > Myopsida > Loliginidae > Sepioteuthis > Sepioteuthis lessoniana. Next base: position 48,997,224 of record OY757928.1, on the reverse strand, counting down.
ATGCATTTGAAAAAGTAAAAACTTGAAAAATTCTTTTAGACTGAGTAAAGCTTTGTTTAGTGTGTTTGTTTCCAGGTATATCAACATTTGTGTGTTATTCGATACAAAAGCAATTTTTGTAGACGAACAATTGGGGGAGGGGGATTTAAACCATAGATGAGGGTATAAGGGTGTTTATATCTTTCTCAAGAGTGTTTGGCCCAAAGTTAATATACTACCGTGACTACAGGTCGAAGACAATTTCTATGATGTCACTTTTCAGTACTTTAGCCACTCAGCAACGAGGTCTCTCCTCGAGTCATGTAAGTATTGATATTAATTTTGGTAATTCTAGAGAATCTTACTTTGGTCCTTAGAAAATGACATAGCTGATATAATACAAAAGAACGATGAGACTTAAGTATAAAAGTTGTGTCAACAGCTAATTCCTTTAGTCCTTGAGTTGTTCTACCGCACGTCTGAATTTGTAGAAAATGTATGTGTATAAATGTTTGGTTTGGTTTCCTCTATTAAGGGGATATCAAACGTCTGGTGATATCAAACGTCTGGGGATTTTAATGTCAAAGCCATCTTTGTGGATGAAAAGTAATTTCCTTTGAGGTCTATTCTTATAATCACAGTATATACAAAGATCATTCACTAAAGAAAGGAAAATTAGGGGAAAAAAAAACTAAAAAAATTTTTCAGAAATTTGTCCATGATTTTAAAGTCTGCATTGTTTGAAATTGGTTCAAAGAGAAGATAGTTTACTCTCGCAAAAATAGTATAATCTCCCAAAAAAATATTAATTTTCATTTTACTTGAAATGGCAGCGAATCAAACAGAGTTTCCAGGGTTAAACATTTTTGGTAACTGAGAGATGAAGACCATGTGAAATTTGGCAAAATTGTAGTGTGTATGGAAAAGCATGTTTTAGACAACTGTTTGCAGGTGGTTTAAAAATGATTTGCCGCTACGAGGCTCTGTCGAAAAGACAATCCATGGACCGGAAGCACACTGACTCTTCAATGATGAAAAGGTTCCCTGAGCATCTGTCGATAAAAAACGTCATACTGACAATCTTCTGGGACATGAAAGCTCATATTATTGATTTCTCGGAGAAAACAGTGCTTCCTATTGGCAACTCCTCAAACAAAATCCCACTTATTGATGTCTCTCTCTTAAATATATATATATATATATATATATATCAGGTAATCTCTGCATAGCAATTGACCTGTTACAAAATGCTAGAGAGGAAGGGTTTTGGTAAATACACACATATAAAAAGTAAAGTTGGCGACCGTAGTTGAGGGCGACCAGAAGGCTACCTTTTCAATTGCTAATACACCGAGACGTAAGTGAGGGCCACACTTCTTTCCCTAGATTGCTCCACTTTACCCTTTTTACGTACCTAATATTGCTGAGTGTTAAGCAAGGAGGTGTCACGTACCATTTGAAAAAGTCTTTTATATGACGAAACTTAGGATTGAACCCAGGTCTCCCGGATCTTTGGCGAACACTCTACCCACAAGGCTACTAAGCCGGTAATTACACACACACACACACACACACACACACACACATATATATATATATATATATATATATATATATATATATATATATATATATTTATAAAAACGTATGTGTGTGTATGTGTGTGTTTAAGTGAAAACATAAATTTAAGAAAGACGATAGATGCTTTTACGTTTATTGAAATAATAAACTTATCACTCGATTATTAGTTTCAGCTTTGGCTTTCAAGATGAAAAAGTAATGCGTGCTTTAAAACAATCGATTAACTCACAGGTTCGCCCAAAATTTTCGTTGTATTACGTTCAATTTTTTCCCTGATAACCAATGATGGGACATCCTGTTTACTTTCCACAAATCTTTGCAGACGTTACTTTTTCTTTTGCACTCTCAAAGTCATATCTAGATCTCATGGCTGTTTGCAGCCAATGACACCAACTCAGTTTTCATTTTATTACTTAATAAAGGTTTCCGTTTTATGCTGAAAGGAAAATATCAATATTAGAATAATTATTCACTTAAATGACAGTTGCTTGGTTTATATTAGCAGTATGTCAATCTATCAAATTTTAATGCATAATAAGTAGTTCAAACGCCTTCATTGTTAGTTCATATTAATATTTTTGTGTCTTTGTTTCTTAAATTTTTGCCTACGATCCGATTGAATACGATTAAATAGATTCGACAAGAACAGATTATAACATTCCGGGTCAGAATAGACTTTTGAGTAATGACAATTAATGACAATTAATGGGTGCTCCACATTTCCCAGATATCAAGAACTGGAGCTTCAGAATCCGATTCAGTTTCGTATCAACGAGGACACAGTGTTTTTGCAGCATCGTACCCTTCGGTAAGGATTATAGTTAGATTATTTTAAGCGTCAACGAAAGGAAACATAAATTGCAGGATTTTTTTACCTTGTTTGTTTGTTTTTAGGTTTTAGTCACTTTCAGCAGAAATGAATCCTGGATTCTGCAAGGAACAGAATTTTAAAAATATCGTTTATGTTAAGATTGTTCACTGCAACAAAATCTGAAGGTCGCTCCAACGAGTAATTAGTCTAATTGTGTACATACATACTTTTTTTGATAATCACCTTAATTAGACAAAATCTTATCTCCTTTAAAATGTTTGTTTGCACTCTTGAAAACAGCTGAAAATCTCCAATTGACACTGCCTTAACTTGCTTCTTTCTGAGCTGTGGCATATTCAACACGATTCACAGATAACAGTCAAGAATCTTGGTTAGATACGTGAGAAAATAAAATAATCGCAAGGACCCGGTTTAGAGGAATACAAATGCTGAATACGTACTACAGAATATTACTATAGTTATTTTATTATTTTACTCCTTTGAGAGTTTTTCACAACACCGTTAATTCATGCTTTTTCTGTGGAGTTTAAGTGACGGCAAGTCTTCTCACGTTTCTTAGACTCTTCTGAATATTCTGGCCAAAATTAATAATGCTTTAGTCTAGATAGTCTCCACTTTTCCTCTGATTTTCAAGTCTTCTAGTTCATTTACCAAGATTTTGGGGATTGTTCTGAGTGCACCAATAACATTTTGTATCCCAGTCACCTTCATGTTCCGTAGTTATTTTAGTTCTCTTGCAAGGTCTACGTACTTAACTTTTTTTTCGCTTTCTTTTATTTCTACTCTGAACCACTGGCAGATACTCTGATTTTTTTTTTGTTGAAAAAACTCTTTATCACTGAAGTGGGGAGTCCACTTAGCGTTGTGGCTAACGTGCTTGACAATAACATCGTGGTAGGTTGAAGCACATAAATATTGACCATGGTTTCTTTATCCCAGAGTGTAGTTAAATCTGCTGAGGATTCATAGTTATTAGTAAAGTTGGCAACCTTAGTCGAGGTTGACCCGAAGGATCCTCTTTTCAATTGCTAATACATTGAGGTGTGGTGAGGGCGCTTCTCCGTTACCAGGATTGCTCCACTTTACCCTTGATACGTACCTTATAATGCTGAGTGTTACGCAAGGAGATATCAAGTACTATTTTTTGAGTATTTGGTAAATACTCGACCTGGTAATTGGCGAACAGTCTACTCAATAGAAAATGGGCAGGTTACAACCGATATAGTAGAAGGAAAATATTGAATTCGAACTGGTTGAACTTCGCATAATAATTGAACTTAAGCAGCATCGAGCTCATGGCAGATGGGTTCGGTCAATTCATACATAAATTCACAGGCCTTTAAAATATTCCTAATGCAACAATGAAATATATGTTTCATATATAAAAAAAGATTATAGACTTAATTTATTGGCTCTTAAGACATTCACTGTTTGCATTAAGTTCAACCGTTTGCCTCTTTAAAATAATTCTGAATATAAAGTCTTATATCATATTATCTTAACGAAATTTTCCATCCAGTAACAAAAACCAACCAACAAACCAACCAACCAACCAGTTAATAAATCAATCAAAGAAACAAGATTCTTTGCCCTGGTGTTCGACTGAGCAAAACCTTGTGAATAAGCATATTATATGTTGCAGAAAGCAGTCAATGGTTACGTTTAAGCTGACTTTTAATCAACAAAGTTTCGGAAGGACGGCGCTCTTGTTAACCATTCTGAAACATTTTGTGCTGTATGTATTGAAACATAGATTTCAGTCAGAAACATCCAAGTCAAGAATATATAAAACAATTCGTCAAGAACCATCACCCCTTTCAACTACAATGTTTATGACTTCACGCAACAGTATCACTTTTACTCTATCAATCATATATGCGCTACCTACAAAACATCAAATAATTAATGTAGCTATGTGCACTGATGCTGCTGTCTAATCAACCACCAAAACTTCTTGTTTAAGTATCTTGCAGTACAAGTAAATATACGTAGAAGCAGTGATACGTGTCCTTCTTGATAACGTAGAGTGAACTGGAGTTACGGCTCCATTAACAAGACGTTATTTGTTGCATTGAGAACACTATCTATCTTCAGTTGTGTTTATCTATATATCCCCAACTATTCGTATTCCTATTTCATATCTATCTATCTATCTATCTATCTATCTATCTATCTATCTATTCGTATCCATTTATCTATCTCGAAATTTCATATCAATCTATCTGTCTATCTATCCAAACCCCTCTGCACGGGCAGGATATGACACTAGATCAAATTAAAGAGGAGTTTAACAGGTTTGAATTCAGAGGTTTCCTTCTCCTAGACTAGTTACCTCACCAAGGCTGAAGAACCTAGTCTGCCCTACTATTTACCCCTAGCTGGAGGGAGAATAATTGGATTCATACCTTTCCCAACGGTATTAGAGCTATGTGAAATGCAATCAGCCTCATCCAGGTTTAGATCTATCTATCTATCAATCTATCTATCAGATAACGTAAATATGTAAATAGAGATTAAAACTAATGAATGAATATAACTATGTAAATAGAGTTATTTGTGTTAGACTGCAATACATGAATCAATTTAATTGTGTGCAAACAAATTGCTTGTTTAAAAAGTGTTGCGTTTAAAATATAATGTTATGTGCAAGCTAATCGCACACATACACCACCCCATATATATATATATATATAATTTGGCCATAAATAATCCAGAACAGTTCATATGCCATAAAACACAAAAGAATTATTATTTTCAAACATTCATATTGAACATTTATAGCTTCAAGCAACTATTTTTATTATGAATAATTTCTACTCAGTTATATAAAGCGGGGGTTGTCTTTGTGGTGTAATGGTTTAAGCGCTAGAATGTGGAATCGTTGTAAGCGAGTTCAAACTCTAGTTGCGTTATGAGGTTCACTTTCGGACAAATAACCCCAGGAAACGTATAAGCCTTCTTATCCTCCACTTAGCTATGGGTTAAATGGAAATGGCTTTGGCATTAAATAACCTAAGAACGTTCATATGTCATAAAACCAAGAAACTAACCTAATCAGTTTTATAACATCAAGAATCCCCATTTAATTAGAATAATTTGCACACAGTTATATAGTTTCAAGAGTCTACATTCGATACTAATAATTTAAATACAATGATTAGTCTTAAGTAATTACTCATTTGGTTTACCACGGTTCCTAGTTTTCAGGTTTCTTCGACCAATGTTGATATTTCAAAAAGATCAATCAGACCTGTTGAATGAACGGCAACGGGAACTATCCTTCTAGATCTGAGTGAACCTGAGAGTAATGTCAGTGAAGGAGTACTCCACACTCACCAGTATTCAAGAATTGGAACCTCACAATCAGAAACATTTGCGCTCTGTAAGCTCCAGAGACCCAGAACTGGAGCCTCACAACTAGAGACAATCTAATATTATACTCAGATTGTACTCAACGTTTTCAGAGAACTGACGACAGGGCTGAAAGGTTTTGTGTAGCATTGACCGAGATGAATTATCTCCCTTCGTTCTCGTGCTGAAATGGACAATTAAGTCGTTGTATGACCGCTTGCCACATACCCTATTAATAAGTCTATAATGTGTTGGCATCGTCTGCAGTGCAACATTCCAATGTCTTGATCCTGGATGTTAAGGTGAGGAAAGGTTGCGCGCCGAGTATAAATCGCCGGATATCTATTTGCCTCGTTTTCTTTCGTATTTGTTATTCTTCCTTGATCCAATCCAAATTTGGCAACGACTGCAGCAATCTAATGGATCCACGGATGAACAAGCGAAAATAATTACAGGATATACCAGGAAGTTACGCAGTTAGATTTCGAGGACGTTCCCAGTTTCTTAACATTAGCAAGAAGAGTTAACACGTCGATGTCCATAGTGACTGTGGCACATTGCCTGGAAGTATACTTTAAAAAGCTAATCAGGTAAAAGTGTACAACTGTAGTGAGGTTATTGGACAATGTTCCTGATTTGAAATCTCTCGCTTAATACGCTAAAGTCATAGATAGATTTTTTTTCCTATGGCGTGATTGATTGAGTTTGAACTTAAGTAAAGCTGTCAAGGATTATTTTACGCCTCGAGGTTAGAAAATCGCGGTTATTATGCATTTATATTTTCTTTTTCATAATGGTTTCTCTAATTTTTTTTAACATATATATTAAGGATTCATACCTAATGCAAATTATTTCCCCACATTTGAATCATGTATTTCAATCAAATTCTAATAATTATCAAATTCTAATAAGTATTATCACAAACCATTTCAATGTATTTCACAATGTATTTCAATCAAATTCTAATAATTATTATCACAATCCCTTAAATTAACCACTACGCTAGAAGAGTTCCTCCATATGATTATAATCATATGGAGGAACTCTTCTAGCGTAGTGGTTAATTTAAGGGATTGTGACATTGTTGTATGCCATTTCGAATTCACAGAATGCTATTATGTTCAGTTGGGAGATGGATGAAAGTCCTTATACCCTCTGCTATGGATTAGATATAACCACGACTGTTCTTCTATGTTGTATTTTGACCTTCGACCCGGCTAAAAATGCCATTCCAAAGTGATGCGCCGGAAGGAAGTGACACATTCCAATGGCCAGTAATCGAAAGAGATCGCGCGGGCGGATTTGGCTGATGAAATGGGACAAGGTAAAGCCCATGATACACTCATAGACTGATTCACCGGAAGAGAGTGACCTCTGAACTGCATGACAGTTATTTCCGCTTGATTATGATCAAACATGCCATTACAAAGATTGAGTGGGCGATTGAGTGGGCGTTGAACTATTATATAACTCGGTCAAGACAAGAAGTCAGACAGTTAGAGATCGGACGGAGTTAGAGGCGAGATGTGGTAGGGAAAGCCACATGAGGCCGAAAGGGCCCCCGATTGAGTTGGGGTCCAGAGAAGTTGCTGATAAGATGTGGTAGAGCGCACCCGGCGGAGTTGGCCCCTGAGCCGCCAGTTGAGCATCCCTAGAGAACGAGAAAGACACAACGCTGACGGCCATAAGAGTGTGGGTCAAAATGTTGCAGTTATGTTCGGTCTCCAACTCCCTCTCACACGCAAACGTTACAAATAAAGTGAGAGTTATATTTTTTAAGAAGTCTTCGCTCGTCCTTTATCATTGTGTCGTCGTTATTCATTGCGTCAGTATGTGTCCTGCATGAACATGTATATGTGTATATAAGCATATTTATCATATGACTATACAACACTACAAGGATAGCGTCGCCATTGAATAATTCCGAATAGTTTAAACGCCGTTTAAAAATTGATCTCGTGTCACGCCCTGAACGTGGTGGAAGTGTTGGGGGAACACATACATGTTTGCCCTTAGATTAATGTGACCATTTTCGATTCTAATGTTAAAGAGTCAAGGAAAGCAAATAAAACCAAATCAAACCTAATTATATAGTTTCAAGTAACAAATAGATATCTGTAGTAAACAATTATACCCCCAAGCAAATATTCTTGATAAAATACAAATAATTTATCAAGAGATCTATTTGATTGTTCTCTAACGGAAAAATTACATCGGGTCAGAGTGGACCAGGGAGTAGTGGCGATGAAGAGTTTCTCCCCGTTTCCTAACTGGACTTTCATCATCAGATACAGTTTTAGGAGGTGCCCGTGGTGCAATGGTTATCGTCGCAGGATATGGACACGGCGACACGAGTTCAAATCCTGGACCTGACTGCTTGCATTTCACATAGCACTAATACCATTGGGAAAGGAATGAATCCAATTATTCTCCCTCCAGCTATGGGTAAATAGTAGGGCAGACTAGGTTCTTCAGCCTTGGTGAGGCAACTAGTGTAGGAGAAGGGAAACTCTGAATTGAAACCTGTCAAACTCCGCTTAAAAATTGACCTTGTGTCATATCCTGCCCGAGCGGAGGGGTTGGGTAAATATGATCATCAGATACAGTTTAATGTCATAACTAGGGCACATTTTTAGAAGAGCCCTTGGTTTTACTTCTCTTTAAGCGGTCCATTCAGTGTATTCTAATGCCACGGTCTTATGATCAGCGTATAGTTTAGCGTAGAATTAAAGGGTTGCTATTTGACATATTCGACCAGACTCTGTTTAAAAATCGATCTTGTGTCACGCCCTGAACGTGGTGGAAGGGTTGGAGGAACACACATATTTGCTCTTAGATTAATGTGACCATTTTCGATTCTAATGTTAAAGAGTCAAGTCTACTCTACTATTAAACCATTGCTGGAGAGAGAATACATAACTTTCTTTAGGGTATCAGTGTTCGGTTAAATGCTAACAGTATTGTCCAGGATTTGAACTCGAGTCACCATGAATTCAAGTCTCTTGCACAGTTCCCTGTGAATAACCTTTTTTTTTTTATCCAAGCATGGATATTCGTTGATTATTTTTGTGCTAGTTTGCAGTATTCGATTATTATGCATTTAGGTCAATGATTACTTACTTTATATATAATATTCTTCCGTATTAACAAACTTAAAAAAAAAATATAATCAATTCTTATGATATCTTCACAATAAATAATAAGGTAGTACACGTGCCTTAAGAAATATAATTTATTTAAGTTTGGTTGGGTTTAATGGTATATCAGACATCGTAGATTATTTAATGCTAAATAATCTTTATACATATACATTCAATTTAGTTTTGTTAGGTTCTATGGGATACCGACTATCGTTGATAATATCGTGCCAAGTACTCTTTATACATATACATTTAATTTGGTTTGGTTAGGTTTTATGGCATATCAACCAGCGTAGATTAATGAATGCCAAATACTTTTTTATAAATATGCATTTAATTTGATTTGGTTAGGCTTTAGGATATATCAACCATCGTAGATTATTTAATGCCACATACTCTGTATACATATACATTCATTTGGTTTGCTTAGGTTTTATGGCATATCAGACATCGCAGATTATTTAATGCCAAGTACTCTTTATATATAGACATTCAATTTAGTTTGGTTAGGTTTTTTTGACACATCAGACATCGTAGATTACTTAATGCTAAATACTTTATATATATATATATATATATATATATATATATATATATATGTGTGTGTGTGTGTGTGTGTGTGTGTGTGTGTGTGTGTGTGTGTGTGATCAGTAAAGGCATCGTTTGTGGATAACAAGAGCTCATTAATTTACATACAGTTTTTGCATGTAGTACTCTTATTTTTAAATAAGTTAGAGCTAATTTGTTTGCATATAAGTATTATTATTGTTTGCACCCAGTTAAATGTTTCCAAATATTCTTACATGAATAGTTCTATTTCGTATTAATGAGTTTGTACTCACTTGATTTCAAATATTGTTATCTAACATAATAACTTAATAATTAAATTTAGACACAGTAAAATAGTTCCAAGTATTGTTAATCGACACTAATAATTCTATTCAACATTACTCATTCCTTAGCACACAGTTAAATTGCTCCAATATTGCTATTTACCAGCTCATTGGCTAGGTGGGTAGAGTGTTCACCAATGGTCTGGGAGACCTGGGTTCAATCCCAGATTGCGTCCTACCAAAGACTTTAAAAATGGTACTTGATACCTCCTTGCTTAACACTCGGCAATATAAGGTACGAATCAAGGGTAAAGTCGAACAATCCAGGGAAAGAAGTAGCGCCCTCCCCTACACCTCAGTGTAGCAGCTATTGAAAGGGGAGCCTTCTGGTCGCTCTCGATTATGGTCGCCAAATTTAAAAAAAATTCCTGTGTATCACTAACAATATAATCAAACATCATTTACTGTTAAAAGGTCAAAGAGTTCAATTTCTAACAATTCGATTTAACGTAAGTCATTTACTAACGCACACACTTTAAGTGGTCAGACATTTCTATTTGACCAATAGATAGGAACCTATCAGGTGCTTCTGATCCGGTTCAGATTGGGCCAGGTAGCATTGATAAAGAAGGAGTATTCCATAATCTATGTGCGTTGTCTCAGCCATCGTCTACTTACATCGAAGAGTTCAACGATTCTAATTCCTCTCCTGACTGCTCCTACTTCACACAAGAGTCCGTCGAGAAAATAAATATATATTAGTTGTCTAAATTTCTGAGACGAAGCTTATTGATTTTTATCATTAAGGTTTTTCGAACTATTGTCTTCATCTTTATTGTTATTTCCAAAACGTTTCGGCCGATATGTCCTCCGGCCTTCTTCAGGTGTTTGTCGAACTCGGGAACCTTCACGGAACTTCGAACTACGTCCTTTATTGAAACCACGAGGGTCACCTGTTATGGCAAACGGAATCAGAACAGGCGACCCCGTGGTTTCAATAAAGGACGTAGTTCGAAGTTCCGTGAAGGTTCCCGAGTTCGACAAACACCTGAAGAAGGCCGGAGCACATATCGGCCGAAACGTTGAGGAAATAACAATAAAGATGAAGACAATCGTCCGAAAAACTTTAATGATAAATATATATTGTTATATATATTCCGTGTTGTCGTTTGTTTGGCCAGAGAGCGGAACGTAACACTACGCTTCTACATTTTTATTCAAATCAATGAGAAACAGAAAAAAGTTAGCAGGATATTCCGAAATGTATTTGTAATTCCTCAAAAATCTATTTCTAGCTTATAAATACAAGATGTGCTGAAAAATATTCCATATCAAGAATTTTCTTCAACATAAATGATTTTTGCTATATGTGGCAAGAACGAACTGTTCTGGGTCCTTTAGACTCTGTCCTAATGGCCGCACATCCTATTACTCGAAGAGAGATTATCAGATTTTCTGACCTCTTCATGTCACTTGTGGCACAAGGCAGTAAGTATGGGGCTACCAGTCATACTATTATGTTGAAATGAATGATGAACACATAGAATAACAAAAAACACTTCATAGTTATTCATTTCCTTCTTCGTCGGGCTGCATACTTTCCTGAAGTCTCGTATAGTCAAACGTACATGTTTTGAAAAGTTAACATGAATAAGACACACGCGCAGTTGTGAATCCAATTCAACATGACAATTATATTTCATTCCTTGTTTTTTTTAGAAATTTTAGGGGCTGTTCCACGGGGTAACACATTCACTTATTACGTGTTTAACCCTTTTCTCTTTGTAACCCTATGGCTTACGCTTAATCGAAATCAAAGATTCATTAAAAAAATTAAAAAGAAATGAAATATGAAGAAGGAAATCAATTATATTAGAAAATTATTTGTAATAATTTCTCAAAAGTAAACACCAAAAGTAAAAATTATTTGTAATAATTTCTCAAAAGTAAACACCAAAAGTAAAAATTATTTGTAATAATTTCTCAAAAGTAAACACCAAAATTAAAAATTATTTGTAATAATTTCTCAAAAGTAAACACCAAAAGTAAAAATTATTTGTAATAATTTCTCAAAAGTAAACACCAAAAGTAAAAATTATTTGTAATAATTTCTCAAAAGTAAACATCACGTAAGGTGAAAATGCACCCAGACTTACCAATGAAATGAACAATTATTCCAGTGTATTTCTCTTTGGTAGAAAGGCTTTTGAAATTCCTATTTTGAAGTCTTATAGGGTCCCCTTCATTATCAAACTTTACTCAGGAGATTTATTTTTGTTTTAGGAAAAAGTGAGCATTATACGAAGTTATTCTTTGCTGGTATAGAGGTTGTTCAATTTACATAATCTTCTGTTTCGTAAAAATATTTCGTTCTAAAAATATTGAGACATTATCCGCAGTTTTTTATTTCTATTTCCAAATTTAATTTGTTTTTCCTTGTGGAATAGGATATGCACATCACAATGTGATAAAAAAATAGACCAATTCACAGAATTGACAAAGAAATGTGGCCTTAAATTATCCGTAACGTAATGCTTAAAATATCCCTGATATAGTACATTTTTAATAACATAGGATGTGCTCATAGTGTGATGGTTATCGTCATTGGAAATGGACAGGGTGACACAAATTCAAGTGCCGCTGAGGCTGTTAGAATTTTATATAGCATTAATACTCTTGGGAAAGGTCTAAGTCCAAAAATTATCCCTCTAGCTATAGGTAAATAGTTAGGCAGACAAAGTTTTTTTTAGCTTTAATGAGTCAACCAGTCTTGGAGAAGATAATTCTGAATTCAAACATGTTAAATCCACTTAGAACATACCTTGTCATTGAGGAGGGGTTGGGTAAATGTATATATTTTTTCAACACAATTTCAAAGGGTTTTTTTTGTCTTTTCTAGAAGAAGTCAATACTTGAGTCCATTTAAATTTTTAATTATGCCATATTTACCCAACCCCTCCGCTCGGGAAGGATATGACACAAAGTCAATTTTTAAGCGGAGTTTTACAGGTTTGAATTCAGAGTTTTCCTTCTCCTTGACTAGTTGCCTCACCAAGGCTGAAGAACCTACTATTTACCCATAGCTGGAGGGAGAATAATTGGATTCATACCTTTTCCAAGGGTATTAGTGCTATGTGAAATGCAGTCAGTCATGTCCAGGATTTGAACTCGTATCGCCGTGTCCAATTCCTACGATGATAACCATTACACCACGGCCACCTCCATAAATTTAAATTTTTAATTATTGATTGGGGAGAAAAGAGTACAAATTAACTCCCAATTCTTTTTGCTCTCAACCCACAGAGATTTTTTAAACAAATTTAATTATCGTATTTAATTAACTATCATGATTTCAGATACTGCCCACTGATTAATTTTTTTAACACGGGCCTCATGTAAATTTCATTCTCATTTCAGTGTAAGCTACAGTAGGCGAACAAAGAAGCAGACAAATTTGTTGTATTCATTGGTAGCCACCTGGTAACTTAAATGTGTCTGGTTTGTTTACAGTCAGTACATCAGCTGTTGGAAAGGGCGTGTGATATAGCGTTAATATAATACTCAATTTGTATAACAGTTTTATTCTTTTATAACATCTGTGTTAAATTGTTAAGTTTATTCACCAAAAAAAAAAGAAAAAGATTTCTATTTGTAATGTTTGTGGCACTCTGCTGTGTTTAGGTAATTGGTGTATTTAGATTCTTAGGAGTGCTCTTCCACTGGTTGAATACGCTGTGTGAATATATTTGGATTTTTCTTCTGCCGTATAAGCCGAGATTTAGCTATGTAGTGATTTTTTCATCGTTAAAAGGTCGACTTGTACGCCACAATCTACAATGTATGTATGTATGTATGTATGTATACATATATATATATATATATACATACATATATATATATATATACAGGTGTGTGTGTGTGTGTGTGTGTGTGTGTTATACAATCCAATTATTTCTAAGTTGCCCTACTTTTAAATCAGTCAGTTCCCCTGATAAGATTAGACAAGTAAGAACGACACGGAGAGACCACCATTTATGATCTTCTTTTCCCCTCCCCCTATCTTTTCAACTTCCCTTTCCTTGTAATTTTTACCCTTTTTCTTTCTATTAATATTTTAGGATGAATTATTCCTCAGTGCCAAAGGCTGCTGTTATCAATTCACCTATTGTCATTGTCAGCCATTTTCAGCTCAGCAAAATTGAACAATTTCATACATTTCCTGCAACCAAATTGTTCGATCATTAGTCGCCAGCTGATATCTTTATGCTAAGACAGCACTTGTTTAGAGGAAGAGACCTCGGCTGACACTCATAGACATACGGAAATTATATATTGAGTGAAGCTTACACATTCCCTAACCTGTCCTGTGTGTAAATCCAAACTTATCTCGTACTTATATAACGCAGAAAATAATGGTCGTATGATTATGCCATCATATATTGAACGAAAGTTACTAACCCACGCATGCATATACGATAAACAGAAAATTAGAATAAGTTGTAAAATGAGAAAAAAAATTCTGTTATATGTTAGCATTCGCTTTTCTCTATCCCTTTTTTCTTTCTTTATTTCTTTCTTTTTTTCTTTCTTCCTTTCTTTCAGTCTGTCTGTCTATCTCCCTTGAGAGAGAGAGAGAGAGAGAGAGAGAGAGAGAGAGAGAGAGAGAGAGAGATACCTTTTCATCGATATTAGTTTAATAAACAGGCATACTCATTTTTCTCCCGCCCACTTTCTCTCTTTCTCTCTTACATATATATATATATATATATATATATATATATATATATATATATATATGTCTTATAAACACTAATAATTTAATATGTGTTCCTTAGCCATCAGTCACGTTTTCCAAGAAACAGGTTAGTGAGAATCGTTTTCGTTGGTAGCGGTTCCGCAAACCATAGCGTATTGGAAATATATTCCGACAAAAATATGGTAATTTGCAAGGATGCAAGAACATTTTAGTTTTCGACTTACAATAAGGTTACAGTTACCATTAATGATAGTGCGTCTGCTGTGGAGTCCAATTTATTGTATATTTTTAAAAAAATTGTGATTTTTTTCACTGATAAGTATTCTGACCAGTGTCGTAAAAGAATTTTTTTTTTTACAATTTGGAAAGGCAAAATTTACAAGAATGCTCAAATGTTCAATTGAACAATTTCAATTAAATCAAACCTGTATGCCGTGTAACTAAATTTTGTTTTTATAACAATTAATAAATAAAAGGTTGTCTTTGATTTGGTTTGGTTAGGCTTCATGGCATATAAATCATTTTAGGTTATTTAATGCCAAATCGTCTCTATTCATATACATTAAATATATATGACTTGTAAACACATCTTGCAGATAACACTCTCAAACGAGTCTGTGCTCATTTTTTGTATATATTAAAATGGTTTCGAGCATTGTTATGTAAAAATAACAATTCAACATCAGTCATCTATCTGTACTCATGTAAATGGATAAACACATATGTTTTATAAGCAAATTGTTTATAAATTGATTTCTAATTGAGATTCAAATGTCAAGCAGTTCTATTTGACCTCTATATAGGATATTATCAGATACTACAACTCCGAGTCAGAACGCTCCCGGAAACAATGCAAATGAGGAGGTATTCTATATTCCCCAAAGCTATAAGATTGGAGCCACATCATCATATAATTTTGTGTTGTATCCTGACAACTCGTTGGTATGATCTTACCTCTCTGTAGAGTTTCAGTCGGCGTATTCAACAGTCACAGTCGACAGTTTTCTGAATATATGATAAATCTCAGATCAAAATAAACATTTTCATACCACATTATTAATTTATATAACAATCATTGTTTCCGTTACAATGTCTGTTGACCTGATGGTGTGCCTTACGATATGCTTACTATATCCCTAGCAGATGTAAGACCTATGCCACAAAAGAATAAATATGTCCTGGGTATAACAGCAAACTGCACATTGTGGTGAGGCTTCGCTTCAAGAGAACTAGAGATTAAGAAGTATATTTTTATTGACATTACACTTAGTTTCACTCTAAAACTCTTTAATTCAAATAGATGTGTTGGCAAATTACTTAAATCAGATAAGAATATTTGATAGATGGTGCAAAAGCAAAATATGGAATAATTATTAAAACATTTCTTTTAGTCTGATTAGTCTAATTTTTGAAAACTGAAAACATGATAAAGCTAAATTTTCATGATTAGCTTTAATATTAAGCGCTTTTTCATCAAAATTCAGACCAATATACGTGAATAAGAAAAGAAACGACAAAGAATCTATGATTTGCTTAACGCCACAGCTAACTCAAGCCCCCTCCCCCCAAAAAAAATCCGAACGAAATGGAATTTCTGTATGGTCTTAATCAAGCTCAGACATTAACCCCCTTGATTACGCGAAATGGGGCCTTTTAGAAAACAAAACAAATGCATCTTCCTATCCAAATATTGGTTCACTTTAGACTGCTATAGAGGAGAAAGGGAATAAAATGTCAGGAGAATTTATTTTGAAAGGATAAAAATCGTTTCAAAGGCGTATTGATAAATAATGGAAATAATAAATGAGGACTATATTGAGTAAATTTACTGTTTTGTGGCTATCTTCTTATTTTGCTGTTTATTCTGTAAATTAGAATCAATCATGTTTTATAATAGAATCGTTTATTATTATACTAAATTATTCCTAATTTTACTTACCAACCCAATATATATATATATATATATATATATATATATATATATATATATATATATATATGTGTAAGTAAGTAAAGTAAAGTTGGCGACCTTAGTCGAGGGCGACCAGAAGGCTCCCTTTTCGATAGCTACTACACTGAGGTATAGGGGAGGGTGCTACTCCTTTCCCTGGATTGCCCCACTTTTCACTTGATCCTAACCTTATATTGCTGAGTGTTAAGCAAGGAGGTATCAAGTACCATTTTTAAAGTCTTTGGTATGAGCCAACCTGGAATTGAACCCAGGTCTCCCGGACCATTGGCGAACGTATATATATATATATATATATATATATACATATATATATATATATATATATTGCCGTGTACAAAAAATATTATGAAGCTTCTCAAAAATGTAAATATAAACGTACGAAGTGCGCAATTCTCTGACCAAATCGGCATAGAATTATTCTCTGAAGGTTTGAAATGGCGTTTCAATTGTTTTTGTTTCACTAGTATATCATATTCACCAACCCCTCCGCTCGGGCAGGATATGACACAAGGTCAATTTTGAAGCGGAGTTTAACAGGTTTGAATTCAGAGTTTTCCTTCTCCTAGACTAGTTGTCTCAACAAGGCTGAAGAACCTAGTCTGCCCTACTATTTACTCATAGCTGGAGGGAGAGTAATTGGATTCATAACTTTCCCAAGTGTATTAGTGCTATGTGAAATGCAATCAGTCTCGTCAAGGATTTGAACTCGTGTCGCCGTGTCCATTTCCTACGACGATAACCATTACACCACGGGCACCTCCCCTTTCTGGTTAATGCTTGAGGAAGGTCATCAATCTAGTTCTTCTGCTCTCAGCCAAGGGTGAATAGTAGAGCAGAATTAGTTTTTCAGCTTTGTTACAGCAACCTATATAGGAGAATAATATCTTTGAATTCAAAACTAGCAGTACTTGTATAGCACCTGACATGCCAAAGAAGTTGGGTAAATACATATAGATAAATGTCGTTTCATGATTAAAAGACACGGTTTCTTTGTTTAATGGCACCTCAAAATTTCTGTCTTATTTAATACTGAAACCTTCCATGTCGAAGAACATTTCTCGTACTATTTAACCCATAGCAGGAAGATTAGTGGGTTCAAAACTTTCGCTAGGATATCAGTCCGAATGCGAACGTCCTCGTGTGATTGGTGTTTGAACTCATTTACATCGAGGCTGCAGTCGCACATTAGCCCTTATACCACGGGGATTTTCTCATATGGTTGAAAAAAATAATCACCTTTATCAGTTATAAATTCTTATCAGAATTTTTGCTCCCATCATCATTGACGAAATTAATCATGTTCGTATCGCTACTTATATTTTTATTTATTTATTTATTTGAGGTAATGGGATCCAGTCATCATAGCGTGTTCAAAACATAGCAGCATCGGACAACTGAAATCATTTCAACCTCATTGAAATAATTTAATGTGCGTGCCAGAGATATTGATAAGTTTACAATACACGAAACTGGTCTGTGACAATCAATTTGGTGGTTGATAGTTTCCAAACCCAAAACCAACCGATAATATATTCTGGTTAAAAAAAAAATATATATACGTATTGAAAAGTTTCAGGGAAATTTTGTTTTTTGCTTCTGAAAAAAAGTCTACTGAGAATAATAATGATTTTCGTGGAGCTGTGGCGTCCAAGATATTGATTGATTTTTTTCCCAATTCAAAAATAATCGTCCCTGAAATGTTTTCTCAGATATCATTTTTTCACATTGGCTGTTTGGTTTTATTTTAGGCCATATCAACCCTTGAAGGTTATTTAATGGCAAATGCTGTTCACACACACACATAGATATATATGTATATATATATTAAGAATAGTTTGTTGGTAACGATTTCTGAACAGAGATCATTTCCTTTCACACTGTTAAATGAGTTCAAGCATTCCTATCTAAAACAAAGAGTTTTATTTGAATACAGTTAAATAGTTTCAATTATTTATCCTATTTACCAACCCCTCCGCTCGGGCAGGATATGACGCAAGGTCAATTTTTAAGCGGAGTTTAACAGGTTTGAATTTAGAGTTTTCCTTCTCCTAGACTAGTTGCCTCACCAAGGCTGAAGAACCTAGTCTATCCTACTATTTACCCATAGCTGGAGGGAGAATAATTGGATTCATACATTTCCCAAGGGTATTAGTGCTGTGTGAAATGCAATCAGTCTCGTCCAGGATTTGAACTCGTGTCGCCGTGTTCATTTCCTACGACGATTACAATTACACCACGGTCACCTCCACAAATTATTTCACAAAGTTTCAATTATTTATACCTAACTCTACTGATTTTATTTGCACTCTGTTTAATAATTAAAATTTTTGATATTTAACTCTATTTAGCATAAGTTATTCATTTGCACATAATTAGATAGTTCCAGGTATTGCTAATGGATACTACAAATTCAATTTGACTGCCAAATATTCGCAAACAATTACACTGTTACAAGTAGAGTAAATGATTAAAGTCTTTTTGATCTATAATGAGACCCTACCAGGATTTAAAACACCGATGTCAGAGTGGACTTAGGAGTTATGCAATAAAGAGCTAGTCCACATTCCTCGGAGCTCAAGGACAGACGACTCAACATCAAATTGCTAAGTGACATATCTAGGGCACAAGTTGGTAGAAGGGTGAATCTCCTCCACAGATATATGCAGTCGACATATTCAACCCACCACCTGTTGATTGGGTTTATATTTATATATATTTATTACTTATATACTTATTACTTTATATACTTATTACTTATTCATATACTTATTACTGTATATTGGTGTCGTACAAGACATTAACATGGTTTCCTGAAAGAATTATCTTAGGTCCCATCGATAAGGCATTCTTAAAACATATATTAGATTCTTCCAATACGTCCAGAATCAGAGACTGAAACGTTTAAATTATCCAGTTTATCAATCTTTTAATTTAGATTATCCTATTTACCAACCCCTCCGCTCGGGCAGGATATGACAGAAGGTCACTTTTTAAGCAGAGTTTAACAGGTTTGAATTCAGAGTTTTTATTTTAGATTATAGTTCTATTATAATAGTTTTTGGTTATTACTAAATATATGTATAGATTTGAATTCTGTACCATGAGTTTTTTTTTACTTTGGTCGAGCATTTTCCAAACATTTTTGTAAATGTATAGTTCTGTGGAGATGTAGTATGATGATGATGTATTATGATGATGATGATGATGATCATCATCATCAATATTAAACCACTAAACAATCTGATGGTGAAGATTCAGTAATGCTGGAGCTTCAGGGAATGCGGAGTACCCCATTATTGCCATCACTCGCATGTCTACTATTGTCCGGAGAGGTAGCATCTGAAAGTGTTAAATAAAACTAAACTGTTTACTTATGTTAAACTGAATTGTTTGAAATAGACTATTTATATTTCTAAAAATGGATATGGTATCAAATATCCTACAATGTTTGATGTGCCATAAAAAAACAAAACAACCAACTAACAAACTAACCAACAACTATGCTAAATTTTGTAAATGTAACCCAAGAAAAGCATCACATCATCGGTAAATTTTTATATGAAAAGTTCACTTATATGCTGTATCTTACAGAATAAAGAAATGAAGTTTGCTGTCGAAGGTGCCCCTGCTGCCAAATAGCCAACGCGCTGGACTGCCATATCGTAAAAATCTATTTCGAACACGAGTCCATCTCTTACGTTTCCATTTGAGCAAATACCTGTTGGTTAGGTAGGAATTTCTTTATCCTGCCACCTATGAGTAAAAAAGTACGACTACTGTTCCTAAAAAAATGGCTTTGACATTGATTAAACCACAAAGGTTGTTATGCTATTAAACAAATAAACTAATTTAAACAAAAGTAGTTTAATTTGAAATAGCATAGTGATTTTGTGTAGTCTGCATTCGCTCTGATCATCACTTTTTAATTAATCAAATTCTGTCTATAGCTAGAAAATAAATCTGGAATACCTCTAAAATAAATAGATGCAAATTAAAACCATTTCCTCGTTCCTAAATAAAGGCATCAATATAGTCATGGACCGCTGGAACAAGAGGGAGCCAACGGGTTCACAGTTTGCGTGAAATACAATTATGACCAAAGCATAGATGTTTCAAAACTTGAAAATAACTTCTAATTTGTATAAACAGATATTTTAAATGAAATTAAATGGGACTTTTAAATAAAGCGACGGGAGATATAAAGATATCTTTACCCTTATTTGGATTCTTTGTTTTCTGTGTTGTCGATATCTGTTCTTATCGGTCCGTTCAGAAGCTTTGCCAATTTTTAATTAAACCTGTTATCCACGTTGCTTGCAATTAGTGCTAACCAATCTGCTGGAAAAAGGATGACTATTTTAAGAGACAGACAGATTGAACTACCGATATCCACAATGGTCATCTGGAGTTGCCCGTCAACCTAAGAAGGCGAGCATCATGGACCCTATAATATGGTAACAGTTAAGGTTTCGTTTGGTGAACGCTGCCTTGTTGCAACTTTGTTTCTCAGGTTAATATATAAGATAGACGTATGGGAGGACACTTAGCGTCACGGTTATCATGAGAGGATATGGAATCGGTGACCCGAGTTCAAATCCCAGAAAAAAGCGTTTACGTTTCACTTTGAGTTAATGTCCTTGAGAAAGAGCATCAACGCACCTGTTTTCACCCAATCAGTTGGTAAGTAGTTGAGTAGATAGGGTTCTTTAGCCTTGGTTTGGAAACCTGTCTAGGAGAAGGAAAACTCTGAATAGAAACCCGCTTCACTCAAATAACACCAAATATAGCACCTTTTTTTCCTTGTGATATTGACAATACGGGATGAAACTGCAGACTTATATATATATATATATATATATAATATCGTTCTCACACACACACACACACACACACACACACACACGTATATATATATATATATATATGTATATTAATAAACAATCCAACCTTGTTTTTATAGTGTCATCTGTCAGCAGGGACCCCTGGTTCTATGCTATTTTATTTAACTATTTTTACAATAATTGATTCTTGACGCCTGAAATCATAACGGAACTTAATATACAAGATTTATTTTCGAAGAAACGCACCTAGGAAGTCTTAGTAGCCTAATATTATGGACACTATCACCTCAAAAGAAAAGAGTCCCAAAGATAAAGAATTTTCTAGAAAGTTTATACTCTTTAAATAAACCTCAATGCTAAAATGCATACTGCAGTATACAGTTTTTAATCCACGCGAAGATTTTCATGCAAACACATAATGTTTCTATGAACTAATGTCTGTGGGTGCATCTATAATTTCCTAACTAGACATAATATCTATTATATTGCAGTATCATAATCGATCAGTGTAAACGATGTCAAAGCTCTAGATGTTAAAGCTCTGGGTGTTAAAGCCCTACAATTCACCAATAGCTAGGAGGAGAATACTAGTATTCATATCTTTCCGAACAGTATTACCACTATATGAAATGCAAGCAGTTTCCTTCAAGATTTGAACTCAGGTCACCGTACCCATTCCCAAGGATGATAAGCCTTACACCATAAGTATGAAAATACCAGAAAAGGATATCATCATCATTATCAAGGTGTCTTGACTGCATGCACTCCTTTGACTCTCTCTCTCTCTTTCTTTCTCTCTCTCTCTCGCTCGCTCTCTCAGTTCCTAATGTCCATCGTTCTTGGTAGGTCTACTAGACGTGAGTCAGTAACAGTGCAGGGTGGATGGATATAAAATTTTTGATCATCAGTCATCACTGTTGTGACCATATGTAGGAGTTCACAGGAGAACGTTACAAATGAGTTCTTCCTTACTTCATCAACAATGCCCATTATGTCTTGTTTGCTGAACTTGGTTGGTTTATCAGATGGAAGATAAGTGGTAAAACAACAGCTGTTTTGGGGGTGCTGCTTCCAGGATTTATTAAAAATAGCTTGCACCATTTTTATGCAGTTCTCATGATATGAAAAATTGAATAAAAATTAAAAGATTACATGATTGCATTCACATACATATTGTAACTATTACCATATATATATATGTATATATAACTGTACACAAGCCAGCCTTTCCAATAAGAAACCGAGGGAAAGAACCTGAGAATTTAACAGGGGTTCCTTTTCTCAGCTTATTTATAAAGAAGCTTGCTCTATAACAAAAAAGGAGAGTGGATTAAAAATAATGATGCTAAAAAATAGACCTCAAGGTAACTTACGGGTCTTCTTAAAAAATTCCTTCCATATCGCCTTGTATCTAATAACCTAATTTTGCGGGTAATACGAATACGTATATATATATATATATATATATATATATATATATATATATATATATATATGAGGTTAAAGTAAACCTATACGTATATATCTGTTGAATTGCGATTTAAAATTTTTGCTGTATAATTATCCTCTGTGGAAGTAATCCAAATGTGCTGGATGAAGTTAATTGTATTGATTAAATTGTAGAAAATTGTCCAATAAGGAAGATTTTGGCATTTGTTCGATTGTATGTATGCAAAAGTAGTTGACGGTGAATACAATGATAAATAGGGTCTGCGTACTATATATATATATATACACATCATTTTGGGTTTCGTTTTTGCTTCCAATAGCTAGAAGGAGAATACTAGGATTCATATCATTCCGAACATTATTACCACTATATGAAATGCAAGCAGCTTCCTTCAAGATTTGAACTCAGGTTGCCGTACCCATTCCCAAGAATGATAAGCCTTACACCATAAGTATGAAAACAACTTAACTAAAAGAAAACATATAATATACCCACATCTAAAGCCGATGGAGTGGAACCATTTTAAAAGAAAAATGTGTGTTTTTTCATTAAACTTCGAGAAAACGTTTCTTTTCCCCGCCAAAAAATGAGCAAGACTGAGCTCCCTTTCCCCCCCAAAAAAAAGAATGTGGTGTGATATCCTCAACAAGGATGAAGTTTAAGTTGAGTCGTTGATATGTGTTTCTGTCTAGTTTGTGGTTGAAAAATATCGCATGGAATATCATGAGAAATCATATTTTTTTAAATGCTTGAACTCCTACGGCGTGAAATATAAGTACAGTATGTGTTTTCAACGTTTTCTTTTGTTTAGTAGACTTATTCCCTTTCATCAGCCTTGGCACCTTTAATACACACACACACACACACACACACGTATATATATATATATATATCAGCATAATGATTATAGTGTTCTCCAATAGTCCAGTAGACCTGGATTCAATCCTTTGTCAAGTCCTATCAGAAACTCAAAAATGGTACTTGATGCCTCATTAATTAACACTCAGCATTACAAGGCACGGGTCAAGGGTAAGTGGGGGTAATGAAAGAAAAAGAGTAGCTCTCTTCCCTTACATATTGTTGTTATAGCTAATGAAAATGAGCCTTAGGGTTGACCATGACTATTGTCGGCCAATTTATCATATATATATACATATATATATATATATATATATATATATATATACACATTTACTTTTAAAGATGTTCGACCTGTACCTTGATATCGTGTAAATTCAATCCAGTATTCAGGTAATAGTAATTTTATCCTTTATTCGTGTATTTCAAACTTTAAGTTCAAGTTACAGGTAGGGGGAAATATTATTGATTTAGTTCCTTGTAAAAACTCTCACGATGAAAATAAGTTGGCTAAGATTCATGATAGCAAAGTTTGACAAATCGTTTTTTGATAATCATGTCTGCTTCTCAGATGACAGATGTCATTAAATATCTCCACAGAAGGAAAAATCATAAAAACCTCACTTTTATATATCTGCTGACATCGATCCTAAATTGACCAATTCTTCGACAGGGAAAAAATGCCACGCCTCTTTTTAATTTACATTTTTAGAATGACTGGAAGATTTTGCTAATGATACCAACTAAAGAATTGCCTGGCAATGGCTGAGCTCTTTGCTTATTCTTGATTCAGTCTTTTCGATATGATAGCGAAAATAATTGGGCCCCATCTGCAAATTATCTAGTTACTGAAGCCCCAGATATACGCCGCCTGACCGACAAACATTAACGATGAGCATCTTCTTACATTATTAACTGGAGACCAAAAATGGTAATAGTGTTTCTTGCAGGAATCAAGATGAAGTTTGCTCATCCCTACGTTAGTCACAGTCAGTATAATAATGAAGCGTCTGCGTTCGTAAGTAAATGTTCTTTGTATCTAATATCTGTTATGATATTGAGAGGTCTCAAAGGTTTTATATGGTGTGAAACGCATGAAATTACATTTTGCCATGAATAATAAATGATATGTGAATTTGTAATCTTAACTCGTTTTAAAAAATCCCAAACATTGGATATTAAACACACTAGCAGACCCCCAAAACGTTTTTGCCTTCTTAAACATACAGATATCCTGCCCCAGCTTGTCACCGACTAAAGTCTCTGAAATAGGGGAGTATATTACGAGCCACAAAAGCATATAGGTAAGGCAACCATAGTATGTAGTAAGGTGAATGTTAAGAAAGGTGGATAATTCCAAATTTGGGTCAACAGCGTAATTCACCAGATTCTGGGTGGAAGAACCTCATTGGTTAATGGCCAGGATCAAATAGTTCCATCATTTAACCACGGCACTTATCCCAAAGAGTGTAACCTATTAATGAGAAAAAAAGCCAATAAAACTAAAGTGGAACAAGTCATACAATTTTGTAAACTTTTCAGTATTTTGAATTAGTAGGACAAAGACATTTATTCTTTGTAAAATGTTGCTTGTTTTAAATGTAAAGACACTTTTACGGTAAACCCAAATTGAATATATGACTGTCCAAATGTGTCAGTGTACACGGCAAAAAGTTTCGAATCTTTTTTAAAAGCTTAGAATTGTTACAGCGACCCCATTGTAGTTTAGAAGAAAACTAAACTGCCTAAAAGTC
The DNA here is from genome assembly GCA_963585895.1 of Sepioteuthis lessoniana. Classification (NCBI taxonomy): domain Eukaryota; kingdom Metazoa; phylum Mollusca; class Cephalopoda; order Myopsida; family Loliginidae; genus Sepioteuthis; species Sepioteuthis lessoniana. The sequence continues at coordinate 48,971,877 of OY757928.1, read as the reverse complement.
CCAATGCCACTCCCAAACAAATAGCACAAAAACAAAACAAAAACAATGACGAAATAACTAGTTTCCCCCACCCCAAGCAGTAGACCTTCCCAAAATTATATTTAAATTCATTAATAACTAAACTGTAAAGCAGAACAGGAGGGATGAACAACTCGCTTGTGCTAGCAGAAAATTAGCTTCAATATTGGTTAGTATAATGTCTTTGTCCTACTAATTTAAATTTGCCGAAAATTTTTTCAAAATTGTATGCTGTTTTATTCTTTGTAAAATGTTGCTTGAACTCTGTGTTTTAAATGTAAAGATACTTTAACCGTAAACCCAGACTGAATATATGACCCTGTCCAAATGTGTCAGTGTACACGACAAAAAGTTTCGACTCTTTTCTGAAAGCTTAGAATTATTACAGCCCCGCCCAATAGTAGTTTAGAAGAAAAATAACCAGCCTAAGTAAAAGTCCCAATACCACAAAAAAAAAAAAAAAACACATTTTAGGGCCAGTATCTGAAGATAGGTGAAAATATACCAAAAACTCTGACTAATATACCTTAGTCTTGGACTTTAACTAAGTTAAAACTTAAAGGAAATTAACCCCCTACCTTTTTTTTTTTTTTGGAAGAAGCAGCATGATGGACGTAAAGGTATTTGAATAAACCCATTGACAACCAAACTCATAACCTAACCTGGTCCTGGACGTGAGTTTTGTGACTCAACCATCAGGATCGTCAGTTCGATCGGTGAACTACTGCTGCTCCTCTATAAGAGTGGCTTCTATAGATGAGAATAAAAACAGCCATCGAAAGATAACCATGACCCACACTCAAACCACATACATAAACCGTATCGCTCTTCGCGCGGGTAAAAAAGGGGTGCGTCCTGCTGAGGTTGGAACCCTGGCCTCAGAGTTCGAAAAATCAGCTAAAGAGCTCAAACAGCCAAAACTACTAAAATGAAAACAAACAATACAAATAGCAACATTTAAAGTAAGAACCTTAAATAGAATAAGACAACTACCAGAGCTGACTGCATCGGCTGAAGAACATAACATAGACATAATATGCATACAAGAACACAGATACACGCGCACCGAAGATATCAAATACCACAAAACTGGCAATGGATGGACGCTTGCCACTGTATCGGCATGGAAAAACTCTGTCAATGCCACAGTAGGAGGCGTATGAATGCTTATAGGACCTAGAGCGTTAAAAACACTTAATAGCGTTGAGAGAATACTACCGAGGATTTTGACAGCTACGTTTAATGGCAACCCCAGAGCAACAATCATCTCATACTGCCGCCCTACCAATGTTAGTGAGGAAACTGAACTAGTCGCCTTCTACGATGAGCTATCCTCTCTAGTGCGTAGCATTCCGAAACTCAACCTGCTAGTCATTGGCGGGGATATGAATGCCCAAATAGGGAAAAAACGGAAACAACAAATACAGCCTACACAACACGTCAAATAGGAATGGACAACACCCAACAGATTTCAAGAAAGAAAATAGATTAACATGCCTCAATTCAAACTACCAAAAAAGGGAGAGAAAATTATGGCCTCCATGTCAATGCACACATAACGGAATATATGTGCTATAATCAAACAGGTGACATCTCCACACTAGACGGAACCTCTTTGAAACTAGTTGACAAATTGACCTACCTGAGTAGCAGTGTCTCATCAAACGAAAAGGACATAGAGACGCGGCTAACGAAGGCATGGACAGCTATCAATAGGCTATCGATCATATGGAAATCAAACCTGACCGATAAAATGATACGCAGTTTCTTCCAGGCAGCGGTCGTATCGATATTGCTGTATGGAAACACTGCTTGGACGCTAATAAAATTGCTGGAGAAGAAGCTAGACGGCAATTACACAAGAATGTTGCGAGCGATATTGAACAAGTCCTGGTGGCAACACCCCACAAGGCACCAACTATACGGCCACCTGCCTCCCATCACGAAAAATATCCAAGGTAGACGAACCAGACATGCAGGACATTGCTGGAGAAGCAGGGACGAGCTCATAAGTGATGTATTCCTATGGACCCCCACACATGGCCGGGAAAAAGCAGGACGACCAGCACGAACATACATACAGCAGCTATGTGAGGAAACGGGATGTAGCCCTGAAGACCTGCCAGAGGCGATGAATGATAGGGAAAAGTGGCGAGAGAGGGTCAGGGATATCCATGCTGGCGGTACGACATGATGATGATGATGGAACAAGTCATAACCTTTTCATATAACCACAAATATTACAAATGGCAATCAAAATTTCTCGGACAACTAATTGGAACCGGAAAATATTTCGCTCTATTAACTTTATTGTATTTCATTAAACATCCATCGTTGTTCTATCAACCCTTTTTTCACCATGTTAAAGTCCTGAATGAAGTTCATTTAAACCGACACGTTTTCACGTTGACTTTCTTTTGTAATGAAGTCATCATAGTGATAATTATTAAACAATCATAACTTCAAATAAAAACATTTAATACAAATGATTAACATATAATAACATGGTATCAAATACTACTAATTTTTTTGAATATATATATATGATAGGGTCGTAACAGGTAGTACACCAGAGTTGACATGAAAGTAAAGACAATAAAAGTAAACTACACAATTCCATTGATTCAGAATTTTATCGTCTCCACTCGGCGTAATTAAGTGTCATATCCTATTTACCCAACCCCTCCGCTCGGGCAGGATATGACACAAGGTCAATTTTTAAGCGGAGTTTAACAGGTTTTGAATTCAGAGTATTCCTTCACCTAGACTAGTTGCCTCACCAAGGCTGAAGAACCCAGTCTGTCCTACTATTTTCGCATAGCTGGAGGGAGAATATTTGGATTCATACCTTTCCCAAGGGTATTAGTGCTATGTGAAATGCAGTCAGTCTCGTCCAGGATTTGAACTCGAGTCGCCGTGTTCATTTCCTACAACGATAATCGTTTCACCGCGGACACCTCCGTAATTAAGTGTCATATCCTAACACCCGTATTTTGGAGTTTAAGGTCTTACATAATTGCAAGAGATACAGTCGGTGGGTTCATTTTATTGGTTCACTCGCTCTCCATACAAGCAAACGTTTTCCTCTTCTCATCAAAGCCAGAACAGAGAAATAACGGAAAATCCTTCGTCTTATATTAGGTACAAAGAACAAATCAAACTCCACATTCAGTAAGTTATGGCTAACTGCTGTTTACATCTAGCCTACCGGACGAGACGCTGAACTTTGTCTCTACGTTTTTCTTACTGGTTTTATTCATTCGTACTTATTTACCATTCGCTTACAATGTTACAATATTACAAAGGCACTTATAATATCTATGAATGAAAATTTGGATATCAAAGTTTCCATAGCATTTGTGGTACCTGCCATTTGTCTCTAAGGCAAGATTCCTCAAAAAATTGTTAGACAGAGAGATAAAATATGATGCAATCATTATGATAAGAAAGTATACAATGTTTAGTAAAAAACACAAACAAAATATCTATTGCATTTTGAATTTCTCAGTAATTTTATATTTCTTATTTTTCTTATTGAAATTTATTAATAAAATACAAATGCATTGCATGCATGCATCTTTTGTGACACCTCCCCTTTTTTTATTTGTCTATTTCCTCTTATGCTGAACTGTAGAAAAAGGCGTCATTCTGAAGAAGTTTTTTTAGAAATAAAGACGAAATATCATTTTTAATCCGTTGTCAGTGTTTCGGTTTATCCACTTTTCCACTTATTTTTCTTATCTTGTTAGATTTACTAAATCTACTGTTTTGTCATATATATATAATTTAATATCGGGCAATGTCTTGTATAAAAGTGTTTTTTATTAAAGGGTTAACTAGCCATCTAGGAAACAATGGTCTTTATTAAAAATTAATTATTAAATAAAAGAAACTTTTTACACCAATTTCAGAATTTTTAAATTCTTTCTTCGTTTTATATATATATATATATATATATATATATATATAAAGAAAAAAATCAATTCTTTGGTGTCATTATAAAATTATAATAAGTCTCAGACCTGAAATAAATTTAAAATGACGCCAAAGAATTGATTTTTTATATATAAAAATATTTTTGCTTTGCGCGTGAGTTTTGATGCATTTTAATCCCAAATTAATTAATTATACACTCGAGAGCTTTTGGCATTGAGCACCCAAACTGGGTACTACAACCCGATGAACTTTTTCCTAGGATTATATATATATATATGGATGACAATATATATATGTGGATGACAATATATATATGCTCCCCTATCCCTGTAGCGTTGAGCCCTCTAGCGAATGAAGTAATTGTGTTGCCATTAGCGTATATGCAAGGCTCTTCATATGAATCGAGCTCTCGGTAGCCGTTAAGCGGATATATGTAAACAATAACAATTGTGATTCATAACCGTTTAAATTTACTTCACTGGCGCTGGTTTCCTGGTGGCTGATTGGTAGAATCTTGGATTGGCTTTTGAGTCAATCGGGTTTCGATCCCAGCTTCGGGAATCTAGCTTGTGTAGCCACACTAATGAGTTCTGCTAGAACGAAACAGATCTGTCTGTGGATGACAGTATATATATATATATACGGGCGACATAATTCATATTTCAAGACTTATTCTTTTAAGAGTATAGAAAGAAAACATTCTTGATAAGTTTTAATTGCATCAGATCTCATTCACCAAATTTTTTTGAGAAAATCGCTGATGTAATTTCAGCTAATACGACGGATCAAGTTATGAACACAATGGAAATCATTGAAATTGTTATTTTCCTTAAATCAGGCCTCTTAACATTAAAGACATTTATTCAGAGAGTCTTTCATTGTTCTATTTCTTTAATTCATTCAGTTCTGAAAAGTTTGTTCTCAATTAGCTCAGAGATCGAACGCTCCACAAGATCAAACAGAAGCGTAAGAAGTGCTTGATACTCTCGGCCCTCTGTTCGCTGAATAATCTATATCTGTATAAAAAAAAATACTGTGTTAATGTCGAGATATATACTGCCAATAAATTAGCTCATATAATATACAGCACTTTTGATTAAAAAGTAAAGAAGGAACCATAAGAATGTGGACCCCTTAGGTTTCTGAAGAACAAGACAATGAAGACAATCTCAGCTTGACGACTTAACTAGACAGAAAAACCAATTAGATTAAATGAATTGTTCACTGCACAATGCACTAATATCAAAACTATTCAAGAAGAACAGACAACCAATTGTTTTCTTTAATTCGTTGTAATTCTATCAGGAAAATCATTTTTCATAAAGTCATTTTTTATTTTGTTTTCGAGAGAATGGTTTTCATATTATATATCAATAAAAAATAATTTATCTGTCCCATAACAGTAGTTACATTTAGATTATGGCATTTATGAAAAAAATATAATAACCTTTATGAGACAGAGAGAGAAATACGTGTTGTCGTTTTCGAATGAGGCTAATTTCTCATCAATACTTTAAGAGAGGTGATTATTTTTTCTATTTCACAGAACTATGGCCACCAATCTATGCAATGTCTCTGTTTTAGCAACAAAAAATGTTTTTCTCATTTACATATATATATATATATATATAGAGAGAGAGAGAGAGAGTGTGTGTGTGTGGGTGTGTGTCTAATATACATGGGACCCATGTGAGTGCTAAAAACCCTACTAATTAACATGTGGTATTTCTGTCAAATTTGAAAATAGTATACTATAGCAACTATTAATCCTCGATCAGATACCTTGGATAAGAGAAGAAAAAACTTTCGCGTTTCTACTTATTTGAAGACAAAATCCTTCAAAACTTTCACAAAATAGATTCAACCCATTAATATGATAATTATTTTTTAATAGGACAAGAAACTCAAAAAACAATTGCATGTCCTGGAAGCTGATATAAATGCAATTAAAAAAAAAACACTGATATGATGTCTTTAGCTTAAAGAATGTATTTTTACAGGACGGATTCCAAATAACTGGCATGGCACTTTTCTCATTTAATAATCATATTATCATATTAATAGGTTGCATCTATTTTAAGACATCCTATATATATATATATATATATATATATATGTGTGTGTGTGTGTGTGTGTGTGTGTGTGTGTGTCTGTGTGTGTGTCTGTGTGTGTGAGTTATATATATATATATATATATATAGTGTCGTTGTTGAAAAAAGGGAAGACATTGTAGAAGGTAACATCTATCTGCAGCAGGAACGTATGAAGGTATGGTAGTCATCCCAAAGTGGTTGCCATAGCATAAAATTGCGTTTGTTCTCCAAAATCCTGGGCTGGGAGCTTGACGAACTCCTAAGCGACAAAGGGAGCCAAAATCTCTACCATCGGAAAAGACATATATTATATCTCTTCTCCTTTAATACCGGTATTAAACTATTTAAACTGGGAATTGCTGATTACCGACCAACTAAACATTGACGGTGAAATAGGGAAAACTTATTTTAGGAAATGATAAGCCACTAAGGTCTTTTGCTAGGTGGGGCAATTTCATTTTTTGGTGTGATTAAACACGCTGATTTAGAGACCTTTACAAAGGTTTAGTTTGGTTTGGTTCCTGTGTCTGAATTGATTCCAAATCCATCCTTAAAAATAAGAGAAGTGGCACTATTTAATCCATTCCTAGTCTAATAAAGGGATCCGTATATTTACGTAGGGTAATTGCCCGAATGTGAACCCAGTAGCACGACTGGAGTAGGATCTCACTTGAATAATGCAGTCCAGCACGTTGAGTATAACACCACGGTGAGTTTCTAACATTCCGAAGAGTTTCACTATTGAAGCCACTCAACTGGAATTATTTTACTGTTTTTCGAGGACACGGGAACAATAGAAAAACAAGCAGTCTAGTCTTCGTATGATAAAGGAAATCTGAATTTAAATCTCTTACCAGCGTGATCAGGTAATTTGTCTTTGTTAGGTGTCAAAATCAGGACCTAAAAGGCCTAAAGCTGCATGACGTGGTGTGGTGATTCACATGCAAATTTTGCAAAAAGAGATCTATTGATGATTGGACAGTCTCTCACACACATCACTTTCTAGTCGTTTTATAAATTTCCCCAGTTATCTTAATATTAAAACGATAAAGCTATATTGCATTGTGAAGTTTTTTGCTTTGCTATTATTTTGATGGTTTCTTTTTTCTTACTTCTTGTTTCGTTTTGCCGTTTTTGCTTATTGATCAATTGGGCGGAAGTGTACCTTTCTTAGATGCAAGGAATGCTGTTAACATATCTTTGAGCCACAACCTGACTTGTTGAATGGCATCGAGTGAAGAATAATCCAAATCAATCTGTGCCGAGAGGTACTTCCTGGATATGGCATTAAAGTGTACCTAGTGATAAGCCTCTAGTCCTGTAGCTATGGGAAATGTGGAGTAGCCACTTATTACTATTACTTCCAGGTTTACTTTCACCCAGAATGGTAGTACCTGTTGCGGTTCCATCTTCGTGTCAAGAAGAACTATCTAATTATTTGCTATCTATCTTTGAGCAAAAATATCAATATAAGTATATGAAACATAAACAGGTTTTGCCGTAGGTTTTGAAGGTTTATTAGTTAAAGTTTAAAATAGTTTTAGCTTTGTCTCTGTTTCCATCTGTCTGTCTATCTCACTTTCTCTTTCTCTCTCCTCCCTCCCCCTCTCTCTCTCTCTCTATATATATATATATATATATACTAAAGCTGAGATTTGAATAGGAAAAATATTGCCTTTTTCATTCATGGTCATAAACCAAGAGATCATTCTACCCGATATTATGTATCTTTTTATGTCCTGGCTTCGTAAAATATGAGATCAAGACTGGACACTTCCACGTTGACTCATTAAGTCCCACGCTGTACTGGCTGCCATAGTCGCAGCAGCCACAGCTGAAGTTTAGCCAACGCTCGATGGTGTATCATTGTGGTTCTTCTTCCTGTGCCCAAGTCCCTGGGCGGGTTTCCAAGGAGGAGAGTACATATATTGATTGTGAGACACCGAGCATCGATGTTCTCAGCAAGAGGTGACTATCAGCGATTGGCAAAGAATTTTTCAAATAGTCCTTGAATTGTTTATTTGGTGCTATTCAGTCGACATGACCAGTGAAGTGCTCACCGCTCAGTATAATCCTGGCCGTGCAGTGATTCTGAATCGTTTAGACGTGCACAGGCCAGTGTAGCTGGTTCTTCAGTAGTATAGTGTCCATGCTTGTGGTCTTCGCCTTTCTTCAGGTTGTAAATATTGGTGACGAAGTCACTTCACCAGATGTTAAGGATTGTGCAGAGCCAGCGCTGGTGGAGCGATTCTAGCAGTCGTAGGCGGTACGTAAAATGACCCACGCCTCTGAGCCATATAACAGGGTGACAAGGGCATTGGCTCAATACACTCTGATCTTTGTGCCCTTCTTCATGTATTCGTTGTACTATACGCGTTTATTTGTGCTGCTAAATGCTCTTTTTACCTTTATCATCCAGTTTTCGATTTTCTTGAAAAACCATGACCTCTGACCTTATGATGCACCTGAGTTGGTTACAATGGACCACTTTCAGCCGTGTCAAGCCTTACTGTCATGTGGCGAGGGTGATGCACGTCCGGGATTGCTAGCTTTTCAAGTACCTCTTTCTTCTTTAAACTGAATTCAGGCCCAATGAGCAGCACTGCCTCTGTGAAGCAGAATATGTTGTCCTAAAAAGCTCTTTCTGTGCGGACAAGAAGCGCAGCATCGATGTTAAAATAGAGTTCTCAGGTCAGTTGATTCAGTGTCTTCGTGTAAGCCAGTAACAATTGGATGTTTAATTGGGTTCCATCAAAACAGTATTGAACGCAGAGCCGTTTCCATCGTCAAGATTTTTGCTGGCCATTTTCAGCATCATACTGAAGAAAGTGAAGAGAGTCGATGCTAGAAGACAACCCTGCTTCCTACCCTTGGAGATCAGAAAAGACTCTAGGAAATCATAGCTGTGTTTAGCGATAAATAAGGCCGGAATATGCTAGACCAACGGCTCATGATAAAAAAAAATATTAGAAGCATGTAACCGTTTGCACAGGGTATTCAAATCTGGACCGAATGCATAGGTCCATAGGCTGCCTTTAAGACTTCATAGAAACCTTTGGTGTCACTAGTGTCTGTATACAGCTGTGTTTTTACAGCTAGATACGTCTACTACTTTCTCTTAATCAGTCGAAGTTTCCACAGAGAGTAACGGTATACAAAACGGAACGTAGCTTTCATTTCAGGACAAAACGGCTGAGTTAAGTGGGCCTGGTGTGTTTGATCCATTTTTCACCTGCAGTTTCTGAATTTCTGTGTTGTTTCCATCAAACCATATTTTATTCTTTGAGGAGAACCCCAGGACATTATGATATATATACGGAATGCTAGTCTTGTTTTTTTCCCAAGTATTTCAAGAGAGGAATGCGTTGGGGATGCTTCAATATTTAAGCGACGACTGAATTATTGACTGGAAGTTAGCTTAGCCCATAGATAGGGCCCTATGAGGTGCTACTATTCCAGGCCAGATTGGACCTGGTAGCAATGTCAGTGAAGGGGTTCTCCTCATCCTCCAAAGCCTCAGCATCACTAGAACGCATCCACAAGATTGTTTAGTGTCATAATCAGGATAAGTCATGGTGGGGGGTCTTACTCCTCTACAGAGGTGCAGTCGGTGTATTCTACAGCCCCAGCAACTGGACAATTCCCTGAGTTAATTTAAAATCTGTATTATTTCAGATAATTCAGTTTAGCATAAGTACACTGTTTATATTTCAAAAAGTTATATTTCAAGCATTTCCGTTTAGCATAAGTACGCAATTTAAATGCAAAAAACCGTAAACGCAAGAAACCACAGTTTAGTTCTATTTAACCCATAGATAGAACCCTTGTCAGGTGCTACCACTCCGAGCCAGAGTGGATCTGGGAGGGATGGTAATGAAAGGGTATTCCGCATTACCGAAGCGCCAGCATTACTGGAACCTCGCCATCAGATTGTTAACAGTAATATCTAGGATACTCGTTGGTGGTGGTGGGGGGGACTTACCCTACTGTCGAGAAGCAGTCGGTGTATTCTACAGCCCCAGCAAACTGGGCAATTGAAGATGTAGTTCATGATGATTGGTTGTTGCTCAATGAAAACGTCCGCTGTCGTTGCAATTACCAATATCCTGCTTCCCAAACACTCCCATCCATGCCACAGAACTTTGGCCCACTCAACTGACAGAATCAGCCGATATCATGATCTGATCCTCTACAGGAATGTGCCGTAATAGGATGTGCCGATCGGGTAAAATTTGTCCTTTTTTGCTGAAGCTGGTTGAAGAGTGTAGAAGTACACACTGGAGAGTGTAGCATAAAAGTGATAGCTTAGTGAGAGGTGCACAGAGATGATGCGCTCAAAATAATTACATAGCAAGTTTTCAAGCTTGGAAGCGAAGGAATTTCTGACCATGAACATAACACCTGAACTCATATCTCTGTTGCTGACTTACCTGACCTGCAGAGAGTAAATCCGGTGTCATTCTATTGAAGGCTGCCTTCCATTTGAAAGCGGACTTCACTGAAAGAACCAATGTCAACATTCAGTCTTGACAGTTCTTCTGCAATTCCGGGGGTACGTTGTTCTTTGCACGTAAATGGAAAACTCTTAAAATGAATCGATCAGTCCGGTAGACGATAAGCGTATATGAATTTATACCTTAAAAATTCCTCCGCTTAATATAAGATGACAGTAGTTAAGATATATGACTGACGTAAAATCAGCCTAGTTTCGGTTCCAGCTTGTAGTAACTCACGTGTCTAGCCACACTGAAGAGTGGTGATTCAATGAAACAGTCCCACTATATATATATATATATATATATATATATATATATATATATATATATATATAAATTGGAGACCTTAGCCGAAGGTAACCCGACGGCACACTTTTCAATAACTACGACACCAAAGTGTAGAGGAGGGCGCTACTCCATTTCTTGAATTGCTCCACTTTACCCTTGATACTTATCTTATAATGTTGAGTGTTAAGCAAGGCAGCATCAAGTACTATTTTTTGAGTCTTTCGTATGATTCGACCTGGGAATGAAGCCCTGTCTTATGGACTGTTGGCGATCACTCTACTCATTAGACCAATATATATATATATATATATATATATATATATATATATATATATAAGCCAATACTATGTAGGACTAGGTATATACTACCATAAGCTTGTTTACCAGACTTTGTAAATCTCAGTCAAAAGAACGAACTATGTTTTCCTAACAACTGTATTTCTTTCTATCCTTGTATAATGAAAGAAACAACATTGTTCCTTGCTAAAGAAGATCCAGCCGTGGACATTTTAGATTATAAATCTTCGATAATCCTTAGTCTCTTGACAAATTCACTCACTCACATCATGGGTCACATGCTGTCTCACGCTGAATATTGATTAACATAGTGTGTACTTGCTGTAGTTTTACTCTAAAAATTGGTGATAAAAAATAAAATAAAAATGTCAGCAAAGTTCTTTTGGAAAGCTGCTGATTAATTTTAATATCATGGAGCAATTCCAGCTTGTAAAACAGATAATTCTTGTTTGATGTTCGGGAAATCTAAGAAACACACGTGTGATTTGCGTGTTCTAATGGCTAGCGCACTAATCCGTAAGATTATTGTGAGTGAGTTCGATCCGCAGTGGGTAACCATATTTCTAGCATGTTGATAAACCTATCAAAACTAAGGAAATGACAAATCTATCAATCGCTATGTTAACCCCATGTTTTCCAAAAAAAGAAAATATTTGTTGAAAAACACTTTCAGTGATTTTATATTTTATTAAAAGTTCTATTCATGTACGATGACTTTTTAAAAATCTATGATTGATTAATTTTGGATTCACTTTGATATAAACAGTACGCAAAATTATAATTTCTATGGAAGAAACTCTGCTGACAACCACTGGATCTTCCGGTAAAAATTGGCCATTCAGAGACGAAGACTGAAAGCCTTTAAGATCGTTTGTAAATATCCTCATATATCTATTTGCAAGTTGTACTTTCTACCAAGAAGACGTATCTTTTGGTTGTTAACCATATTTACCAACCCCTCCGCTCCGGCAGGATATGACACAAGGTCAATTTTTAAGCGGAGTTCAACAGGTTTGAGTTCAGAGTTTAACTTCTCCTAGACTAGTTGCCTCACCAAGGCTGAAGAACCTAGTCAACCCTACTATGTACCCATAGCTGAAGGGAGAATAATTGGACTCATACTTTTCCCAAGGGTATTAGTGCTATGTGAAACGCAATCAGTCTTATCCAGGGTTTGAACTCGTGTCTTTTGCATGTTAACAATAGAAGAAATCTATAGACTTGGATTACCAACTATGGGTTTTGCAAACAACGGAACACCTGAACTCCTACAATGACGACAATGATTTAACAATTATTTTCATGTATTCATTCAACCACGATGAGCAGGATGTGACACAAGGTCAGTTTTAAAGTGAAGTTAGTATGAGTTAATAATTTTCATTTTTCTACCCTAATGTCCTAACTCAGCCTAAGGAAGCCATCCTGCTCTACTACTTACCTATAATTTAGAGGACGAATGGATGGATATGTCTTTCTCAAAAGCATTTGCGTAATGTAAAACGTAGCATTTGCCAGGATTCGAATTCAGATCACCGATCACATTTCTTACGATGATAACCGTTATTGTTAGCACGCCCCCCAAAATTGATCGATATTAACAGCATGTAAACCCGTATAAAATTATTTCATCCCTAGAGCTTACGTAAATGCGTTCATCGTATATTTCTATTTACGTTTTTTGTGTTGTTATTTCTTGTTTTTTGTAGTTTCATCTAATTAAGTATTCTTATTTAAATCAAATAATTTGCACAAAGTTTTATTGTTTCATGTATTTCTATCCAATACTAATAATTATATGTTTTTGAAAAATTATTTCTACATCAGAATATTCATTTGTTTGTTGGGGGTGTCCTCGTGGTGTAATGGTTAAAGCGATGGACTGCAGGATCGTAGTAAGCGAGTTCGTACTCCAGTCGCGCTATTACGTTCACTTTAGGACAAATACCCTTGGGAAAGGTATGAACCCCCTTATCCTCCCAGGTATGGGTTAAATAGTACCCCTACTGTTCTTCTAGGGGAATGGCTTTGGCATTAAATAACCTAAAAGAGTTGATATGCCATTCAACAAAGAAACCAATCATTTGTTTGCATTCAGTTACGTTCTTTCAAGTAACTTGTAATGACACTTGATAAACAGAGTTTCATTCTTTATCCATATTATAGACTGTTACATAAAAAAAGTATTCCTACTAAATACCATATATTTTATATACTGATTAGACCATACGTAGTATTATCCCTCCGATTTAGAATGGACAATGGGAATAATAGCAATGAAAGGGTACTCGACAAGTCTCTAATCTCCAGAACGAGAACCGCGACATCAGATACAGTTTAGTGACATACTCAGGAGACTCGTATATTTTGGGTGAGGTCTTTCCCATCTGCAATGGAGACAGTCATTGAATTCATCAACTCGTCAGTAGGGCGCTTTAAAAATGTTCTTTAACTTTTTATATCATTTTATATGGTGAGTTCGTCTTTACCTTCATTTTTTTTTTATCAGAACGATCGCAACGACTGTTTGACTAAATCCACCGACTATTCAAGTACAAAGTAAATTTTCTAACTTAAGTCATGGCCTTATTAAACAATCTCTGTTAGATTCTTATGTATTAACGTGTACAAACTCACGCACAAGTTTCTTTGGAATGTCATACTAAAAGATAGCACCGTGTCTTCACTCTGGTATGTGTCATAGTATTCCATATCACGTAGATATATTTTTCAATTTTTTTAATGGATACAACATATGTTTTTAATACATTGTAAAAGCCTTGATGGTTTTTGTCTTTAAGTAACTCTTTTTGTTCTTGAGAATAATGAAACCTTTTTTGTGGGTAGAGTGTTCACTAATGGTCCGGGAGACCGGGGTTCAATCCCAGATCGGGTCATACTAAAGACTTTAAAAATGGTGCTTGATACCTTTTTGCTAAACACTCAGCATTATAAGGTACGTATCAAGGGTAAAGTAGAACAATCATCCTCCCCTACACCTCAGTATAGTAGCTATTGAAAAGGGAGCCTTCAGGTCACCCTCGACTACGGTCGCCAACTTTACCTACAAATTCTATCGGTCAAAGCAAAACTATTGACAAAGCAACAAACCAGTCAACTAATCTTCAAGTTTTACTTATATGGCCTAGACAAAGTCATTCCCTGAGTAATTGCAGGCGTTTTCCTTCTCGTTTTGTTAATTCATGTGTTTTTTTGTTCACATAATTTTCAGAATCTGAGTGATAGCATCTTCTTCCATATCTCTGCAGACACCAGAAAAGTGAACTGGACGATGAAAAATCTTCCTAGAATCTATGGGTCATTAAATTTTACAGTTTCCTTTCTAATCTAACTCCAATTTTTAACCATGAATGTTCATAGACCATATATATTTACTGGACTAATTAATGACATTTCCTTTGGGGACATCTTTGTAATGTTTAATGTAAAGTCAAATTTTTTTTTGTACAATTTCAACATTAAAGTGCTGAGTAAATTTTAATTGCGTAATACTGTATAGAAATGATTTACCGTGACCTAGTGAATTTCTAATAAGGCGGATATATATATATATATATATATATATATATATATATATATATATATATATATATATATATATATATACTCCTTTTTCTGGATTGCTCCGCTTTATCCTTAATACGTACCTTATAATGCTGTGTTAAGCAAGGGCGTGCTAAGAATAATTTTTGAGTCTTTAGTATAACTCAACCTAGTGTCCCAGACCATTGATTACCACTATATATATATATATATATATAAGGATTGAACAGAAGTATAGAGACGGAGGATTTTAATTTTTTCAAAGCTCAAGTTTAAATGAAGATCTGTGAAACTTTTGTGATAAAAGGATGATGTTTAGTTGTTTAGAGTGCTGTCTTGTCAATGTCAATTTAAAACGCTCGATACTTTTTTTAATAAAATATTTTATCTAAAAGACTAGATTGAAACATTCATCATACTGAAATCCATGCAACATTTTATTTTCAAAGCTGAAAAGATTTGATACATATATAAGATTATAGGAATAAATATATGGTACATTTCCACACCTTCCCAAAATTGGTGCTTCCGAGATGCTTTAACTGCTGGAATTCTTTGTTAGAGTAAGTTTCTGAAATACCGTCAGGACAATAATGAATAAGATCCGTTTTTTATTAATCAATTTCAGTCTTAACTAAATGTTGTTTTTAAAGGTAGAAGTTAACAAATTCTTGTCAATGTTGAAAATATCTTCCTCAAACTTAGCGAAATCACTATGTAAGGGATGGAGATGGTTATTAGTTTTAAACCAGATTTTTTCAAAATTTTTTAATCTTTTTTACACAAGCAAAAAATAATTCTTAGCGAATTCTTAAAAAGACGCTTTAAAATTCTATCTGTAAGAAGTCGAGTTAAGGAATATTCTTAAAGAGTTATAAAAATAAATCTCATACGTCTTATTATTATTTAGTATATTCAGATTATTGACCTCATATTTACTATTATAATCACATCGTATCGGCCGATATGCCCTGCAGCCTTCTTCAGGTGTTTCATGTTGAACTTTTGAGTCTACACACAACCTCGAACTGAACACTTTATTTGAACCACAGGATGGAATGTTCCAATTCAGTTAATTATGGCTGGTTTCAAGTGTTAAGTTATTGAAATTATTCCTTTTTTGTTTTACCGGTTGTTGGAATTGAACCTGCAGATAATTTCACTTGGGAACCCCTTCCAACCAAACGTCTTATCCACTGAGCCATTTGTCCTTGAAAACAATAAATATGAGGTCACTAGTCCTCAGATTCTAAGTAATAACAACCATCAAGCGTCCTCTCAGATATATAAACAAATATCATCCATCTTAATAAAAGATAATATTTTGATTTCACCCACCACCCCGAAAAAAAAGACAATGTTCAATCGAATAGTTTATAAATATGTACGAGGAGCATACGATAAGTCTCCAGCCTTTTTTCATATGGGGATTTAAATTTCTTGTACACTCTTAAACATTCAGTATATTATTGCTATACATCTTATGAGATGATTGACCAATTTTTATGATTCCAGGTTTAAAAGAACAGCTACAGCAGGAATTGGAATACACCCTACTAAAGCCTGATTCTCACAGCTGGTGAATTTCAAAAATGCAATCTGTCACTTTAGAAGAACGATATTACACTTGACGAAAATGCCACAAAAACGTATGGAATGCTTCAGACTACTTTTGGAGCATCTTGTATTAATCGAACATCAGTTTTTGAGTGGCATAAGAGATTCAAGGAAGGCAGGGAGTCTGTGAGAGATGATGAGAGGTGTGGGAGGAGTAAGGAAGTCAATACACCAGAGTTGATTGGCCAGAGGGTTAGGGTTAAGGTTACTATGTTGAGGTTTCAAGGGAGTTCAGGAAGAGATTCCATCGGAAGAGCCCAGCACTCTTCCAATCGGGTCAGTGGCATTTCCATTGGCACAATGCACCAGTCCACAACTCCATCCTTGTCACATACTATTTGAGCAAGATGGGCATCAAGACAGTTCCTCACCCTACCTATTGCCCAGACGTTACTCCCTGTGACTTTTGGTCATTCTCTAAGCTCAGAGGCTGTCGTTATGAGACAATTGAGGAGATGAAATAGGCTGTGACGAAGATCATTAACACGCTCACACAAGAGGACTTCCATGGGGCCTTGAAGAAGTTGTTGGAATGGTACAAGTGCATTGCAGCCGGAGGAGATTACTTCGAAGGGGATTAGAGTTTCCTGAGTGTATTATCAATAAAAGTGCCCATAAGAAAAAAGTCTGAAAACTTATTTTATACACCTCGTACATGCTTAATATGGATATTTAAAACATTCCCCCGACTAAACTTTAACCTTCCAGCTGTTCCAGTTCGATTCGATTATGTCATTGAATACAATCATGAGTCAGCACGTGCGCAATCCGGTGGTTGCGTCTGTATCTTTTGGGGATTGTCTCCTATCCTCTGGGTTGAAGCCTTGGCCTTCGATAGAAATTTGGCTGTACCCTCAACACACGTAACAATCATATTGAGTTATATTTTCATCTTGCCTTATTCTCTAATCAATGATTATAGCAAGCCATTAACGTCTATGCTGGGTCCGCTGATATAGTTATCTCAGAAGAGAGTCATCTCAGATCTTTCCAATCTCCATATTTAACCAAAATGTATCCATTTTTCTATTCATTTAGAATTCACTTCATAGATGTTTAGGAGCCTTCATTTCTCTGGTGAATTGCTGGCCATGTCAGACTTTAAAATATCTCTCTATGCAGATGAGGTCTCAGTGTTTCTTGAATCTTCAGTCATTTCGTTTTCATGTTTGCTCCACTATAGATATTTGCGATAGGTCTCCTTCATTTCATTAGAAACATAATTAGTAAATTTTCAAATGCATCGATTCAATATTCATTAAATTTATTTTATATCTCTCCAGCTAATGTAATAGTTGATTTGATCTTTGTTGCTGGAATCTTTTGTGCATATTTAAAACAAAATAAACTTGTGAAAATTTCGAGTTTAATGAGTATTTTTGAAAAAGAGAGACACGCTATCACGATGAATATGAACGAATACACTCATGCACGCTCATAAACATAAAGATTTGGATCGGCAAGAGAAAAAAAGAAAACAGAATACACAATAAAAATGGATTTAAATACAAAATCAATACTGTGTGGAACGATAAAATTGTCTTCCTGAAGAAAACTACACTACTGCTTTATTTTAAAACTTTTATTGAAAATATCAATTCAGGGAACTTGATGAATTAGTAGAGCTGACATCTATTCAATAGAGCCACCTTCAGCCTCAATCACCGTCTCGATACGGATCCGGAACTGGGAGCATGCCTTTTCCACAAGCGCTGGCGGGAGCTCGGCGAATACTCAGCGAATACTCGGCAGATGGCGGCAATCATGCTGGCTTTGGTGTTGTGGGAGGTCATGTTGGTGATGTTCTCGACGTATGACCAAACGAAGTAGTCCAGTGGGTTCAGGTCGGGGGATGAGGGGGCCATTGAGAGAAGGGTGCAAAGTCGTAAACTCCTTCTGAAGCCAAACCTGGGTCTCTTTGGACTTGTGGGCCGGCGACAAGTCCGGATTTTGAGGGTGCTGGCAATGGTCCTGTTGTCATAACTTGGATCGGTAGAGAGCATGAGTTGTACAGCGGCGCATCTTCGATCTCACTCGTTGAACATTGTGTCATTTTCAGACATGATAGAAAACTCCTATCGCTCTTGGGATTTGTACACAACTGGCCAACTAGTAGATGGTGTGCAACAAAAAAAAAGAAAACCGGTTTTCATTAAACGGAAATGGAATCATGTCGTCTTTTCAAGGGCGACAATTTTATCCTTCCACCCTGTACATTCAGAAGGTGTATTTATTTATTAATGAGGAATATACTAAAGTTAAACGGTTCGGTTTCTTTTAAAACCACATACACAGCGATTTTGTTATGTGATGTTGTCTCATCCGCAAATGAAAAGATGAAACAAAAATTATTAATTTAGTTGCTTGAAGAATTTGTTTTGTCAGTGTGCAATGAAATAATTAAAAAAAAACAAGGACCCATAGCATAAGTCATTGATAAGCCATCATTCTGAAAGCAGATGCAACAATGATAATCTTAAAAGTGGTCTTATGTTGTTACATGGTCTATCTAGAAAACAAAATATTCAACAAGTTTGTTTCACCTATGTGATATATATATATATAGTCATCAACAAACAGTTTCGTTGTATCAGAAGTCTTCAGTGGGCTAGACACATTAAACGCTTCAAGCTAGGATCGAAACCCGTCAAACTTTACGTTTGACTAAAAACTTACCGCCCAGCCATTTCGGCAACCTACTCCAGTTCGGGAATCTAACGTATTTTTTATTCAACTTTCATTTGTTTACATTTTACGCTATCGTATAAATTTATATATATATATATATATATTTATATATAAGTTGGCCGACCGTGGTCAAAGGTGACGATAGCTTCTACACTGATATGTGTAGGAGAGCGCTGAATCTTTCCCTGGATTGCCCCATTTCCCCTTGATCGATACCTGATAAATCTAAGTATTACGCAAGGAGACATCAATTACCACTTTTTGAGTCTTTGGTATGAGTCGACCTGGGATTGAACCCCGGTCCTCTAGGCCATTAGCAATTATTCTATCCATCAATGGTAATATATATATATATATATATATATATATATATATATATATATATATATATATATATATATATATATATATATTTGTATATATATATATATATCTATATATATAGAGAGAGAGGACATTTCTTTTTTTGTCAAATGAGAGAAAAGATAAATATTTTAAAATGAATAGGTTTGCAACTGAATTTGATATCAGATTATTTATTTTTGCTTCAGTACGTGTATCTGAAGTTAGAGTCCTCTTCAGGAAGTTAATGATTAATTTCGGCGCTCAATTATGTTTTTATAATGACAACAGTTTTGCTATAGCTGTGATTTTTCTAATCTCCAGGACCTGCTTATGTAAATGTCCTATTGGATTTAATTGTCCCTGACAACCTTTGGACACAGCAGATTTTTTAGTGTGTGTGTGTGTGCGTGCATGTGTGTATATGTTTAAAAGAGTGTATCCGTGTATGCGTATATACTTAGTGTTTTTTATTTTTTTACTAGGGGACCTATTCATTTTAAAGTATATATATATATATATATATACTTAATTAACTTAAATCGTGAGTCGAAAATCTTCTACTAAAGTTTCACCTTATCGGATCATCAGGAAGCCTAACTTCGAGTCGAAGCTAGGCTTCCTGATGATCCGATAAGGTGAAACTTTAGTAGAAAATTTTCGACTCGCGATTTAAGTTAATTTTATAATTGGCGCCACTTGTGTTGAGCACTTTTATAATTGTAGCATTGCAGGATTCGCGGAAGGTTTTAGTTTTCTTTTGACCAACTGACTGCATATCCCTTGATTTTTTTCTAGGGGTCTGACGAGGTTGGTCTTTTCTTTCTTTTTGACCTATAATTTTTTCTTTTTTCCCCGGGAAGTGATTCGAGATACTTTTATCTCTAGTTCTTGACGTTTTTTTTTTTCGTTTTTTCTGGTACCGTGAATGCTGGTAGATATGACATTGGTAAATATATATATATATATATATATATATATATATATATATATATATATATATATATATGGGGTATGTGGGTGTGTATAAGAATACACACTGAGAACTATTCGTGGGAATTATTTAAATTCTCCTGCTCAGAGCATATGTATACATTCAATTTATAATAGTGCACTTTTTATTTTTCATGTATTTTTAAATGAAATTAAACAGAACATAGACAGAAAAAAATACTTCCTGGAAATCAAATTATACATATATTTATTACAGACAAATATGCAAATCACTGCTTTTTGGAGCTGCAACGATGAAATTTCCCTCGACTTTATACATATTATCCTGTGTAATGCGCTTTCTTCAATAGTTTTCAAATGCATTGGTTGATATGGTTTCATTTGATCTTATTCCATAAATGTTTGGTCACGTGGTTTCTTTTAAAAAGTTTAGGGCTTTCTGTTAGTCATTCATTCAACTGAAGGTCTTCGTTTCAAAGCTTTTATCTTTTCAAACTGACTCGCTTATATTCAACATAATCAAATAAAAAGCTAAAATCTTCCTTTCAAAAATCGTATTTATCAAAAACGTTTTGTTGAGAAAATACGAAATACTCGCGCACATACAGAAAGAAGACACCCACACATATAACATCATACTTACTCTCACACACGCGCACATACACACATATGTTAATATCTAAGTGTATTTCTGTATGTGTGTGTGTGTGTGTGTGTGACTAGAAGAATGGGACATTTTGAGCTGATGTTTTTTTTAAAATAATTGTGAATAATCAGTTGAAAGAGCTTAAAGCAACAGTTCGGGATTATTTTTTCTTGTTGCCGCTTCCATCCCTTCCTCTCTCTCTCACACACACACTGATTTACTCACTCTTTCTCCCAGTAGCAATTTGTTCTTTTGTTTACTCAGTCTCGATATATGCTTCTCTCTCTCTCTCTTTCTCTTTATATATATATATATATATATGTGTGTGTGTGTGTGTGCGTGTATATCTTACAACGTGTGACAAGGGAAGCGATTCTTTGACTCTCTTTATTTTTCTTTTACCATTCTTCTCTATCACTTATCACTCTTGGTAAGTCTTCTGGACGGCATTCAGTGTCCGCTTACATTCAATGAATAGAAGTTTGTACTGATCTGCCAACATGTGTAGGAGTGCATAAGAGAACGTCGCTAATGAGGTTGTCTTACATCCCCAGCATATATAGTTTGTCTTGCTGAGATTGTTTGCTGGATGGGAGGTAAGTGGCGGTACAGTTGAAGTTTTGTAATTTGATGCTTCCAGCGTTTTTCAAAACTGAACACAGTGTTTTTGCATATTTCCCATTAAGCTTTTCCTACAAGCGTTTCATCAGAATCCAAGTTTTGGAACCATACAATAGCACTGACACGGTTACAGCTTGGAAGAATTCTCGTTTTATTTTATCAGTGAAATTAAATATCCATATAGTTGGTTCTATTTACCAAACCCTCCGCTCGGGCAGGATATGACACAAGGTCAATTTTTAAGCGGAGTTTAACAGAGTTTTCCTTCTCCTAGACTAGTTTCCTCACCAAGGCTGTAGAACCCAGTCTGTCCTACTATTTACCCATAGCTGGAGGGAGAATAATTGGATTCATACCTTTCCGAAGGGTATTAATGCTATATGAAATGCAATCAGCCTCGTCCAGGATTTGAACTCGTGTCGCCGTGTCCATTTCCTACGACGATAACCATTACACCACGGGCACCTCCAAAATATCCGTATGGTTGATAACCTCTCAAAAGCAGCCCATGACTTTCCAATGTGTATGTTGACATTGTGTAACGCCAAGTTTTCTTATTCATTTCTTAATATTAACTTACTTCTAAACAGAACAACCGATGTGGTGCTCCCTTGGCGATCGATCTCCGTAAAGTTATAAAAAGTCGCGCACAATGCTGCACATATTCTGTTATCCTGTTACTGTGAACCTCACACGACTAGAGATTGGTCTAGCGAGACATTGCTTGCAAATCTTTTGTAGTTCCCTCTAGCGTTAAAATTGTCAATTCAATTCCTTTCATCCATTTCGTTATGTTGCCATGATTCCCGACATTTCCTTATTCATCAATATCGACATCATTCAGTATGTTCCTCTCTCACTTTCTCTCTCTCTCTCTCTATCTATCTATCTTTCTCTCTTTCCCCAATCGTCTATATGTCTCTCGTGTGCGATTGCTGCACACGTTCTCTTTCAGCCATTTTCCTCTGACATGGCATCCCGTTTGGGCCATTATTTTTAGCCCGTTTTATCGAATCTATACAGTGTGATAGCAATTTATCTCGAAAATCTGATTTCGATGTTAACTTAATCAAATGTGGTCATTTAGAGTCAGTGACAGACATATCAGTCAGACGATAAATAAATTGAATGGCAGAACAGCCTGGTTTTTGCTTGTGAGGGTGTTACTGCAATTCAACTGTCGACTTTTTTGTTAGTCTTTGTACGATCGTCTGAAATAAATGAAACTGAACTAAATTCGATAAACAATTGAATAAAAACGGCAGTTATAGAGCGATATCTTCTAGGCAATATACCAGTATAGTAATAAATTCATATATGCAGATTATCCCGGGTAGATCAAACTCCTTAAAAACACCAGGGGTGCAGAAAAGTTCTCAAACCAAAAGAACAGGACATTTCTTTTGAGTTAAATCTACAAATACACACTATCTTTCTGCACCGTTCTCAGTGTCACAAGTTACTATGAGAGTGTATTTTACGTGGGCAACCGAAGATCAAAACATATATGGAATTGTTGCCACTTAGAACTGTTCTCTTGGAGTATAATTGTTCGGTGTGTAACGAGGGGGACACGCAAAGCATAGCTAGAATTCTTGTTTGTCTTTTCTACGAAGGATGTTCAAATTCTTATCTGAGCTTTGGTTTTTCGAGAAGCAAGTTGAAACGTGTCTCCTTTATCAATACTTACCAGCATAGACGCCAGGAATTTCCAATCTTTTAATATTTTTCAGTGGATAAGCTATCAATATGCGATTAAATTTTGAAGCAAGAGGAAGGAAAAGAAAAAGTGACTGACAGGAATATATCATGCCACATTTTCTAATACAAAGTATCTCTTTGGAAAATCAAAACTTTCTGATTGTCGACGTTGAGGGATGGACACAAATCGATTTCAGTCAAACTCACTATGCTGGTTGCCAACATGGTCTTACGGTCGAATGTTCTCTGATCCCAGAGATATTTGCTTTCTAGAAAAATCCTTCAACTCATAGAACGGGACTGTCCAACATCACCTGAAAAAGATAGCCACTTCGTTGTCTGGAATTTGTCCTTTATTTTGTCTATTTGTTGGATAACTGTTTATTTATTCATTTACTTAATTCGTTTATAACTTAATACCTGTTTATTTCTCTATCTAAGATAAGTCCTAAACAAACCATCCATCCTGTTACACAATGTAACATCTGAATTCTCATCAAAGGACTTTGCTCTTTAAAATTGTCTCTTAAGTGATGTATAATTAGATCCTATTGCTGACCACTGTGAGAACAAAAACAAACAAGAACGAGAACACGTGTAGTAGGTGTTAGAACCAGTCGTACAAGAGTTGGGATTGCTGGTTGGTTGTTTGGGTTTTATGGCATATCAAGCTTTGTAGGTTATTTAACGCCGAATCCATTTTTATGCGAATAGTCAGTTATATTTCAAACAAATTAGTTTAGCATGAGTGCACAGTTTAATTGTCAAAAACATTTCTATTTCAAGCTATTCAGTTTATTCTAATTCTGCTAATTCGGTTTAGTATAATTACAGATTTTGTTTACACACTGTTAAATATCGAAACAGTTCTATATCAGACAATTCAGTTTAGTGTAAGTACAGTTTCATTGTCGAAAACAGTTCCATTTCAAAAAATTAAGTTTAGTATAAGCAAGAAGTTTAAGTGTAAGTATAGTTTATTTGTCAAAAACATTTCTATTCAAGCAATTTATATTAGTCAAACAGTTCTAATTCAAACAATTCAGTTTAGCATAAGTATGCAGTTAGTTCTATTTAACCCATAGATAGGGCCCTATCAGGTGCTACCATTCGGGCCAGAGTGGACCTGGGAGCAATGCCAACGAAGGGATGCTTCACATTCCCCAAAGATCCAGCACCATTGGAACCTCTCCATCAGATTGTTTAGTGTCATATCCAGGACACGGCAGAGATGCAGTCGGTGTATTCTACAGCCCCAGCCGACTGAGCAATGCACAGAGTTAATTTCAAAACATTTTTGTTTAAGATAATTCAGTTTCGCACAAGTACGCAGTTTAAATGTCAAAGGTTATATTCTAAACTATTCAATTTAGCATAAATACGCAGTTTAAAAGCAAAAACAAATAACTCAAGAAATCACTGTTTAGTTCTATTTAACCCATAGATAGGACCCTTATCATATGCTACGACTCCGGGCCAGAGTGGACCTGGGAGCGATGGCAATGAAGGGGTACTCAGCATTCCCCAAAGTTTCGGGATTACTGGAAGCTCACCATATTTAGTGTCAAAAACCGGTTATTCGTTGGGGGGAATCTTACCTCTCTGCCGAGGTGCAGTCGGTGTATTCTACAGCTCCAGCCGACAGAGCAAACGAGAGTTGGGATTTTTTGGGAGAAGCGAAACAGTAGAAAGTAAAGAACAATTCAAAAATATCATTCCGCGTCTTTCTATTTTGAAAAACTGCTTGAAAAACGGTATGCCAAGTGTGTCGACTTACCGTATGGATATCAAGAATGGCATGTATGTATCTAGTCAACCTCTCGGCCACGAGCAGGATGTGACACAAAGTCAATTTTTAAGCAGAACTTAACAAACTTGAAATCAGAATTTTCCTTCTCATAGACTGGTTGCGACATCAAGATCAAAGAGTCAGTCTACTCTACTATTTACACATAGCTGGAGGGAGAATAATAGGTATCGTATATTTCCCAATGAAAGACATATATTTTTTTCTCAAACTCTCTGCCAGGGGTAGAAGCTGGTACAAATTCAATTTTTAGGAGGAGTTCCGCTGGTTTAAATTAGGAGTTTTCCTTCTCCTTGATTGGTTGTTTTGGGCAAGAACAATTACTGATTTGTCAGCCTATGTAAACAGTATAATCTGTAAAATGAACTGTTACTTAATAATCCTAAATATATAGTGGCAGAAGGTCAGATAATTCGCACAAGCAGACAATCAAACTCCCAATCGCATATTTACTTGAACTCCCCACTAGAGACTAGATGTGACAATTTTTACATAGTTTGATTACAAAGTTTTCCTTCTTTTAAATCGGTTTTCCTTAAGAAAGCCAAAAGATAAAGAGCACTGTCTGATTGTTGTGGCCTTGTTAGGAGTTATAAATAAAGACACGAAAGATGAATTGAGTTAAACAAATATATTAACAAAGAACAGTAGTACAACATATACAAATGAGTGGGTTACCAGCAATGCTATTCGGTCTGACTGTCAAGGCTGTTTGCTGGAATATTGACTTCTACCTAAGAGCAGTACCTGCTGCTATTTATAACTGGGGGAGTCCATTCCTGCTTAGGTAAATTACCATAACATTGACCTACTATTTACCCATTACCAGTTGAGAGCAGAAGTCGTTGATTCATGTTTTTTTCCAAGGGCACCAGCCTGCAGTGAAATGTGTTAAGCCTTCTAGAGAATATACGTATATTTATTAATAGAAAAATATTAAAAACTAATATTCGAATATTTTTCTTTTTCGTTTAGCTTTATTCCAATATTGAAAACTTGTTGTATCGATGATTGATGGTTCTGTCACGAAAAAAAATAACTTGTGCTCTGAATGACTGAGCCTCTCCTGCGAGTCCATTTTCTGCGTCCTCACATGAAGGAACCTCTGTCGGCACATACATCACAGGCATCAAAGCTAAATCAATCAGGATATACATGTGGGCGCGACCGGAAAAGCCAATATCGACACGCATTCACAAAAATCGGGATACATTAACTTCCACTGGAATATTTCGATCCGATTCAAAATATTCTCAATTAAAAGATCGAGGATGAAACAAAAAAGACATAGTGAATATATATATATATATATATATATAGAGAGAGAGAGAGAGAGACAAACAGACAGACAGACAGACAGACATAAATATAGAAAGTGAGAGGGTTAGAGAGAAAGAGAGAGAAAGATATGATATGTTCGTTGGTAAGCAAATAAAAGAAAAAAATTAATGAAAAAATAGATTCATTTGTATCATTTAGAGTCTCTGTTTCTCTGTTAATAGTGACATATACTGAAGCATACACACCAATGTGTATACACACATAGAGACGTAAACACGCATGCATGCGCATATGCACGCATACACTTATATATATATATATATATATATATATATATATATGCATTTGTAAAAATGTAAAACGATCAATGTGATTGATCGTTTCATGATGAAGTAAGAACAGAGTATTATTTTTTATACAAAAGACAAACCAAACGAAAAACACTTTGATTGCACTTGTAATGTCATATTTGACGAGATCTTCACACACACACACACACACGTATATATATATATATAAATATAATATATATATATTTATGTGCGTGCGTGCGTGCGTGCGCGCGTGTGTATGTGTGTGTGTGTGTGTGTGTGTGTGTGTGTGTGTGTGTGTGTGTGTAATAGGCTCTTGCGTCAATCTCCATATATAAGACCCCATACAGTTAAGGAAAAATACATAGTATTCGACTATCTGCTCAGATTATATTTATAGGCTTGTCAATGACAAGGCACAGTTCTCGCATAAACTGATATTAAAGAATAATGTGTCAATACACACACACACACAAACGCGCACACACACACGCACACACATATATATATATGTGTGTGTGTGTGTGTGTAATGAGATGACAGCAGTTTTTTTGCACATAAGTTTCATAGGTTATGACATAAAAGTTTCTTTACAATGAAATATATGAATAACGAATAAGGGAGACTAAATACTCTCGGTTTTTTTCTTTAACTTTAGGTCCATTCTACTTCAAACATTATCATAAATGATCAAAACAAATATTAACGTCTACCTTGTGAATGAAGCACCGACTCTATCCTCTTTTGAGGTAAAAAAAAAAACCCAAAAGGATTTCCTGGGTATTACTCTGAGTTTAATCCGGTGTCAGGTTCCAGTTGAGAGTTTGAAATCTACGCTTCCTCTATGACTTAAAAAAATTTATACCTCTTATTTGTCTAATAAATATGTTCAAAAATGTTTTTTTACAAGAAATTCTTGAAACCAGTTTATTCTGTAAATAAAGGATGTTTTTATCAAATGTATATGTGTACATGAAACTGTAATTGCTTGGAAATTACTAGGATTACACCGAAATACGTTAAAGCACCTGATAAAATAAATAATCAAGAATCAATTAAGTATATAAGCTCCCACAAAGTAATTGCCACAGCTGCTTTGTATTTCATTTTTATTGTCAGTTTTAAAATGTTTATCTAATTGGACACAAAACGCATACGCTCTATCGGTGGGCCTTCCAATACGCCGACTCTATCTCTAGTAGAGGGTTAAGACTCCACTAAAAAGACGTATTCAAGGTCTTGCAATAATCTCTATCTACTGACAAGTCTTTTGTTCTGGAGCTCTTAGGTGTACCACGTAATTGCCATAACTCTCATGTCCCCTCTGACCTGGAGTGGTAGTTTCTGTTAACTTCTAATCGATGGCTGAAATGAATACGTTTGTAAAATATTCGTTTTAGGTAGAAATACTTGATACCATATCACTGAAACCAAATTATTTGTATTTTGAATAGTTCCTTGAAATGCTTGCAAATGATTTTAAATATATAATACCTGAAACCTTATAACGGCTGGAAAAAATATGCTAACTTTGGCATTAAATAATACAATAAAGGTAATCAATCTCTCTCGGAATCGATGTATTCTTTAGGGATGGGATCCTGTAGTCTTGTGACTTACCTACTGGATTGTGAAATCATAACTGAATTCGAATTCCTATCACACTATTAAATCTACTTTAAAAGTAAAATCTTGAAAAAGCCCATAACTTGGAGATAAAGGAGGATTTGGGCATTAAATAAACCACGATAGTTAATATGCCATTAAAAAAAGAAACCGTAACCAATGCATTCTTTCTTAAAAAATAAATACCATATTTGAAGGCATATAAGTAAAGTAAAGTTAGCGACCATAGTCGAGGGGGACCCGAAGGCTCCCTTTTCGATAGCTACTACACCAAGGTGTAGGGGAGGGCGCTACTCCAATCCCAGGATTGCTCCACTTTACCCTTGAACCGTACCTTATAATGCTGAGTGTTAAGCAAGGTGGTATCAAGTTCCATTTTTAAAGTCTTTGGTATGACTCTTTGGTATGACTCGACCTGGGATTGAACCCAGGTCTCCCGGGCCATTGGCGAACACTCTAACCGCTGGGCCAATGTCCCGGTTTGAAGGCATATAAGGCACACTTATTCTTTACTAAAAATATTTTAAAAAATTCCCCTGTGTCTTATACGCCATCATCATCATCATCATCATGTCGCGCTGGTAGCACGGATATCCCTGACCCTCTCTCGCCACTCCTCCCTATCGTTCATCGCCCCAGGCAGGTCTTCAGGGCAACATCCCGTATCTTCACATAGCTACTGAATATATGTTCGTGCTGGTCGTTCTGCTTTTGCACTGCCATGTGTGGGGGTTACTAAGAGTACATCTCTTATGAGCTCGTCCCTGCTTCTCCAGCAGTGTCCTGCATGTCTGGTTCGTCTAACCTGAATAGTTTTCGTGATAGGAGGCAGATGGCCGTACAGTTGGTGTCTTGTCGGGTGTTGCCGCCAGGACTTGTTCAAGATTGCACGCAGCATTCTTGTGTAATTGCCGTCTAGCTTCTTCTCCAGCCGTTTTGTTAGAGTCCATGTAGTGCACCCATATAGCAGTATCGATGTGACCGCTGCCTGGAAGAAACTGCGTTTCATTTTATCGGTTAGGTCTGATTTCCATATAATCGATAGCCTATTGATAGCTGTCCATGCTTTCGTTAACCTCGTGTCGATGTCCTTTTCGGTTGATTCGACGCTGCTTCCTAGGTAAGTGAATTTGTCAGGGGTTCCGTCTAGAGTGGAAATGTCCCCCTTTTGATTATAGCACATATATTCCGTTTTGTGTGCATTAACATAGAGGCTTATGCATGCGGCTGCTCGTTCCAAACTATGCAGAAGTGTTTTGGCTTGGTCGGGTGTATTTTCCAGTATCGCTATGTCATCGGCGTAGTCGGTGTCGGTAATTGTTTTTGCGGAGTACCTTCTGCTTTTTTTCTTCGTCAGCTCGAAACCATTCTCTCTGATTTTGTCAATCGATGTTCTAAGTACGTAGTCTATACAAATGATAAAGAGGTACGGAGCCAGCGTGTCCCCTTGTTGTACTCCTGCTACAATGTCGAAGTATTCTGTGTCTCCATCTGGTGATCGTACTTTTACTTTGGTGTTTCTTTATAAGTAGGTTTAAAATTCGCGATAGTTGGCCGAAATTAAATACATAGTAACTCCAATTTGCTTAGACTTTAGAGTAACTTTTATATACCTATTTTCATTAGTTAAAAGGCTATTATGTAGATGAAGTGATATCACTGATAATATTCATTATTTCAATTTCATTACGTTTAATATTAGTACTTTGTTTTTTCTTGATTTGCCCTGTTCAATTTGGGGTTCGTCTTATAAACCCACGCGTTTTCTATGCTGTCAAATACTGTATCTGAATTAGAATAGGGATTGCGCCCCACAAACATCAGAGAAACATTGAGCTTCTTTACACTAAAGCTAGGTTACTTTCAATAAGAATCACACTGTCAAAATTATTAGATTTTCATTAGTTTGTTCTACCCCATCCACTATTCACGAAACCTTGCACCAAGTGATTTCTATCTTTTTTGTACTTTACAAAATGCTCTGAAAGACAAAAAACTTTTCTCTAGAACATCAGGTGAAAACGTTCACGGAAAACTTGTTGGTCTAAAATACCAGGGGAATTTTACTCGAGAAGAATCAAGAAGTTAGTTGATAAATATCTAGAGGTGAGAAATTAATAAACTGGAAAATTATATTCTATAAAAACATAAATTATTTACGATTAAATCCAATATTTACAAACAAATTTGGTAATGAATAATACCTGATAATAATTGCTTTTATTGTATATTTTGTTGCAGTTAAAAATCTCTAATATCTAACCCAATATCCTTTAAATTATGTATATATATACACACATATATATATATATATTGTGAGAATCCTTGAGGTAAATGTAACAGTTCTTTGATTTTGAAAGTACTCAATACTCCGGAACCGAATGAGCAGGTGTAAAACATGAAAAGATACGTTTATAATCCATATAGGAAATTATGTAATATAATTAGGAACTTTGGTTGATTGTTTAAGTAATAAGTTATTTACAGCTAGATTTAGAGGTCAACCAGACGATAGTGGAAAAGGAGAGACACATATGAGAAAGGGATTCGAGGCAGAGAGAGAGAGAGAGAGGGGGAAGATGATAAGAGTGACAGAGATAAAGAAAGAAAAAGACTACGAGAACCATAATATAGAAATAAATAAGAATATGACGGAAGGTAACCCAAAATCCTAGCTATGATAGCAGCAAGCAGAGTGCCAAGCCTAAAAATAGACTGTATCAGCAGCAATCGGTTGACGGGCTGTGATTGTCTGAAACAAACTCAAAGGTGAAGTCGTTAATGTGGGCACGAATTCGATGACCAAAAAAAGAGAGTTCCACACTGGCCAGTGTGATGTGAAGACGTCTCGAAAAAATCGGCACCCATTTTGGGTGAGCTCTGTGAATGAGCCAAACTACTCCAGTGCCCTAAGCCAGACGACTGTGATGGTTCCTTAGTGTAGAAAGAAAGACTGAACTTCTGGCGTTCTCTTTGAAAATGCTTGAAAAGAAAAAACAACGAACATGAGCATTCTGGAGAATTATAACAGAAAATTACCAGAGCAAATACATATTGATAAGGTCTATGACTGTCTCATTCGTCTCGTGACTATTAATTCTATCTGCCAGTCAAAACAGTTGACGCATATCATACTCTATTTTTCTCTTTTCGGTGACTTCTAGAAAAGGGTTGTAGCAAAAAAACAAAAACAAAAACCAAAAAAAAAAAAACAAAACAAAAAAAAACAAAACACCAAAACCCCCAAAACATTCGTACCAAGCAAACTACAAAGTTCGACTGAAGCCTAATAACAGTTCTACGCCCATAACCTATTTAGAACCGTGGTGTTATACGTGTCTATTTGGTGCTATTGGACTTCAATTAAAAGCAGTTAATGGATGGAAACTACATGAACATTTGTGCAATGCCACTTTATTTCAGTTAGGAAGGTTCTTATTTTAACATATTTCATATATAAGTTTACAAATTTAATATGCTTTTCAATAAAAATATAAATGTTCTAAAACCATTTAATTTATACTTTACTGAGTTCATCCATAAATTTCTGCGAACGAGCCGATTTTATATATAAGTTGACCACAAGATCTCTTTCTCAAAATTCTGGGTTAAAACTATACCTGCTTGATAGGTCGACTCCAAAATATACAGAAGGAGACTGTTTGGCAAAAGGTTACCCACACTGCCGGAAGGAGAATAGATTATATTGGACGTTTATTGGAGTTTAACTTTATAAATGTGTATGAGTAATGATTTTAAAATTATAATATTGTAGAATCGGGGTTTTAATCATCAGTAAAAAAAAATTAATGTTGCCTATATCTAAAATTTTGGGCTTTAAAAGTAAATTAATAATGCTAATAAGTGTATATTCATTATGTCTCATTCAACTGTAATTACTCCAGTAATCAGAATTTGTCAGTTATATATGAAGATCTAAAACATGAGAGAATATACCCATATAAACTCTCAATTTAGTGACCTATCATTAAATTTTGTATAGAAACAACTTTGCGTAGTCGTCTGGCTTGCCATCAGGGAGCTGTGACATTCCGGTGTATGTTTACAGTTAGTCTATCAGCTGTTTGGAATTGCGTCTGATATAGCGTTAATAAGCTTTTTTGGTTGGTTAGTTGGTTGTATCTTACAGCATATCAAAGGGTATTTGATACCAAATCCTGTTTAATCATTTAGATTAAATATCTATAAATTATAAATGAATGGTTTTATTTGCACATTATTGAATGGTTTCAAGTATTGCTATTTAACACTAGTAATTCTATTCAACATGATTTCTTCGTTTGCACACCGTTAAACGGTTTCAAGTATGGCTATAAGTCACAAATAATTCAATTTAATATCATTTTTTATTTTTTTGCAAACAGTTCACTTGTTTCAAGTATAAAAAATGATTAGAATTTTCGATTTGACCCGTACAAACGATCCTGACAAGTACTGCACATACCCCAATACTCCTCGACAGGAATTTCATCACCAGATGGTTAAGTGTCATATGCAGGTTGGGTTGAGGACTTAAGCCACTGAAGCGATATAGTCGGCGTATTCTACAATCACAGTCAACAGCCGGAATCCTTTATTTGTATTGCGAAAGGCAGAGTGAACCACAGGATATCGTTAGTAAGAATGGCTCTCATCGGTCAAAGATACCACGTTTGGTGGCTTGTTTGTTTAGAAGAACACCTGATCGTAAGGGTGACTGAGCCATACCAAAATTCTGCTCATGCAAATGACCCGTGTTTTGAATAAGTGATTTATCGGCTCTACATAAGACAAGTGTCTGCCTCGGTAGAACTTTTCAGAACAACCGAACTTGACGGAAGTGAAATAGGTATCTCTGAGGATTAGACAGAGACGACGATGACGACGAGGAAGCAAAAAACAAAAACAAAAACAAAAAAGAACCCAACAACAGCAAGAACAACAACGACGACGAGTTGATTTACTTTTTCTTAATAATTTGACTCAATGTTTATTATTTTATATCAATCTCTGCTAATTAATTAAATATGGTGACCATACTCGAGTATAAATTGGGATTTTTTATAGTAGATTTCAGGAGTTATGTTAAGTGATATATATATATATATATATATATATATATATATATATATTCTTAGGAGTTCTCTTCTCTTTGTTGACCACACTGTGGTGAGGGTTTTGGATTTTAGCTATGTCGTATGAGTCAACCCCCTATTTTTGTCGAGATTTGTTCAGGGCTTAAATAATCGACTAGTACATCGCAATTTACGGTAAGTTTTCGTAGTTTACCTCAGATATGATACCAGTCGTCGACACATTGAATAAAAACAAACGAGCAAGACTTCTGGACCGGATAGTTTAAATCATGTTGATCGATGATATATAGGAGAGATGTCCAAAAAGTATCGATTATGAAGTTGCATTTGTCGAGAGAGAAATAAATGAGATGCTAATTTTATTCAAAATAATCCTATTAGCATTCAGTACATATTTCGGTGGGTTTATCTTGCTGAAAACATTTCACTTTTGATGTATGTCTGTTGGATTTAGAATATATTAACAGTATCCTCTACAATAAATGCGGAGTCCTACGTAGGACACTAAAATACATCTGATGTTGAGGCACCAGTTCTGGAGATCTAGGGAGAGTGAAGTACCTCTTCATTGATAATACACCAAGGCCAACTCTGACATGAAGTGGTAGAATCTGTTAGGGTCTAATCTAGGGGTAAAATAGGCCTGTTTAAAAATATTTCGAATTCAAAATTCTTTAAAAAACAGATAAAAATGAATGGACGTATGGCGCAATGGATATAAGTGTTTGATGGAAAGTGCTTCGAAATGAAATCCTCTGGAGGTCGCAGATTCATTTCTGACTACAGGTAAAATAATCAGAAATAATTGCCATAAGTTAACACTGGTAGCTGGTTATCAATTAGAACAATCTACTCCCGTTTATTAAATAAAGGGATGGGTTTAAAGTTTCGTGTAGGCTGCCGTGTTTGACTTAAAACCCCTGAAGAAGGCTGATGAAGAATTCGGGTAAGACGTATCACAATAAAGTTGAAAACAATATTAAAAATACTCTAAATGATTATGAAGTTTCTAAATGATATGAAGTTTCTAAATGATATGAATACTCTAAATGATTATGAAGTTTCATCTTAGAAATTAAGACAACTAATAAAGGTATAATGATGGCGATTGTCTAAATCCTAGACGTAAGATAACCCTAATTGAGTTGATATATCATCATAATTGGTCAGTCAAAATACACACACAAAGAAAAAAAAAGAAAATTTAACTGTATTTGCCATTGTAGCAAAATTTTCATTAAACAAGAAATTGTTTTCTCTGTGTCAGTTATTTGAATTAGCAGCCCAGTGACAAGGGACTGCCTCTCTGCAGAAGGGTAAGACTTTCCACCAATTAGTATCCTGGATATGACTAATCTATCTGGTAGAGAGGCTCCAGACTCTGTGGAATCGGTAGTACTCCTTTATCATATTTACCTAACCCTTCCGCTCGGGCAGGATATGACACAAGGTCAATTTTAAGCGGAATTTAACAGGTTTGAATTCAGAGTATTCCTTCTCCTAGACTAGTTGCCTCGTCAAGCTCAAAAAACCAATCTGTCCAACTATTTGCCCATAGCTGGAAGGAGACTAATTGGATTCATACCTTTCCTAAGGGTATTAGTTCTATGTGAAATGCAATCAGTCTCATCCAGGATTTGAACTCGTGTCGCCGTGTCAATTTCCAACGACGATAACCATTGCACCACGGGCACCTCAAAAGTACTCCTTTATTGGCATTAATTCTGGGTCCACTCTGACTCGAAGAGGAAGTACATATTAGAGCCCAAACTATGGGTCAAATATTAGTGTTAAACCATTTAAATGTGTGCAAACAAATGACTGATGTTAAATTGAATTGTGCGTGGCATTTGAAACCATTTAACTGTGTGCAAAAAAAAATTTGTCCTAAATAGAACTAGCTAGGGATTTAAACACGATTTTGATTTAAATAACCTTCAAGAGCTGATATTCCAAAAGCAAGCAACCAACCAACCAACTAACCAACCAACATATTTGTATTAAATAGGAAGACTTGATATCACATAACCGTGTGCAAAATAAATTGCTTAAGAAACTCTAAAAAATGAAAATAGGAACGAATTATAAAATCAATTCTCTTATCCCTGAGGGCAAAATAGCTCTTAATGGGTTGTCGTGCCGTTAAAATCAGTCAATCTTTTGATGGAGTTCGTGTTGTCATATTACATTTTAATGCCCTTCATGACCAAAAAAAATCATAGCCTTGAGATATATGTGTGACATGATATATATGTGGGGTCGTACGCGTATACATTCGTCTGTAAATGATGAGAAAGAAAGAAAGAAATAAAGAAAAATAGATAGATAGATAGATAGATAGATTAACTGAAATCGAATCATAAGTTGTTGGATCGATAGAAAAATTAAAGGTAAAGAGATTTAAATTTTTTAAAATAAAAATGTCAGATATAATTGATTCTTATTGTCAAAAATGATAATTTTTGTTTAATTTTTTTTACCTTAATAATTATAATAGATCTTCCGCTTTGTCATTTATTCATATGTGCCTGTTGAAATTTCAAAGAATTTCAAGGTGCAAGTCAAATTACCGTTACGCATGCGTAGTACGTGATTAAAATGTATAATGACCTCGAACAATGTTGATTGTTTTGTAATGATTCTTCAACATAATCTGTAATAGATTTTAACATTGGACACTCCTAAAATAGTCGTCCAACAGTTGCAGTTTACGATTGTCGAACTAGTTACATAATGTAACGACAATTAAGGAATGTCGAGTTAATTAATATAGTTTGATTCAGCTGGTGTAATGACATGCTCATGACACTAGAAAACCATCAATGTGAGTTCAATTCTCCCTGTGTAAATCCTGAATACAGTACCGTGCAAAAGTCGTCAGCTACTTAAAATATTGTAAATTTCTACTCATTTGCACTTATAAGTGGATCTTCTGCATTGTATTTCAGTACGGATGAAACATTTGCTTTGTTGGTATCAAATACGTTTTCATCATTACATTTCATCCTAGGGTTTCTGAATAAGATCGAAAAATGTGAGGCCACCGCTAAAAATGGCTGTTTTCAGCCACCAAACATAAACTAATACAGAAAATAACAGAAAGATATTCCATGTAAATATTTTCCACAACATCTATTTTTAAGAAAATAGAGTGAAAATTGAGGGAAAAAATCATGGTGAAAATTTCCTAAGAAATAAAAATATACTTAGTGAAGATGATTAAGAATATGAGCCTGCGAGAAATGGCTAAATAACAAGGAATTTCAAGAAGCGGCGTCTCATAAAGTTCCTCGAAGACTTTTGCTTGGTATTGTATTTATCTTTGTGATATAAATAACCTTGATGATTCTAATGAGTTAGAGCTGAAACGAAAACACTCACAAACTTATCATTCATTTGCAAACTGGATAGGAAATTAGTATATTCTTTAAGTTAGAGTAATATAAGCACATTGATCTAAGAAAACTCTAACTACTATCCGCCATTTTTCTACATTAATTTGGTTTATTTTAAGACATATCAATAGCTTAGAGGTTATCTAATACTAAAAACCAAGTCTTTGACAATTTCCAGTCTAATTCACCAGTAAATGAGAGTTTTGTTGGGTTCCCTTTCTCACCGATGAAAGGCGGGTAAATATGTAAATCCTCCTCCTCATCATCATCATCATGATGTCGCGCCATCAGCAGGGATATCCCTGACCCTTCCTCGCCATCCGTCTCTATCGTCCATTGCTTCCGGCAGGTCTTCGAGGCTACACGCTGTATTGACACAGAGCTGCTGCATGTAGGTTCTAGCTGATCGTTCTGCCTTTGCTCGTCCGTGTGCAGGGGCCCACAGAAGTACATCACTTATTAGCTCGTCCCTACTTCTCCAGCATTATCCCGCGTGTCTGGTTCGTCTAATTTTGATAGTTTTCGTGATGCTTGCTAGGTGGCCGGACAGCTGCTGTTTTGTGGGGTGCTGTCTTCAGGACTTGTTCAATATTGCCCGCAGCATTCTTGTGTATTTGCCGTCAAGCTTTTTCTCCATCCGTTTAGTTAGCGTCCATGTGGTGCATCCATATTGGAGTATTGACACGATCGCTGCTTAGAAGACACTGCGCTTCATTTTATCGGTCAGGACTGACATTCATATGACCGAAAGACTATTGTTAGCTGTCCATGCCTTTGCTAGTCGCGTGTCGATGTCTTTTTCGGTTGATGAGACACGGCTCCCATGGTAGTTGAACTTGTCAACTAGTTTCAGAGTGTGACAGTTTAGTGTGGAGATGTCGCCTGTTTGATTGCAAACATGCATACATATATTAACTATTAATTGTAAACATGCAAACATATATTAACTATTAATTGTAAACACGCATACATATATTAACTATTAATTGTAAACATGCAAACATATCATCATCATCATCATCATATCGCGCTGGTAGCACGGATATCCCTGACCCTCTCTCGCCACTCCTCCCTATCGTTCATCGCCTTAGGTAGGTCTTCAGGACAACACCCTGTATCCTCACATAGCTGCTGAATGTATGTTCGTGCTGGTCGTCCTGCTTTTGATCGGCCATGTGTGGGGATCCATGAGAGTACATCTCTTATGAGTTCGTTCCTACTTCTCCAGCAATGTCCTGCATGTTTGGTTCTTCTAACTTGAATAGTTTTCGTGATAGGGGGCAGGTGGCCGTACAGTTGGTGTCTTGTGGGGTGTTGCTGCCAGGACTTGTTCAGGATTGCACGCAGCATTCTTGTGTAATTGCCATCTAGCTTCTTCTCCAGCCGTTTTGTTAGCGTCCATGTAGTGCAGCCATATAGCAGTATCGATGTGACCGTTGCCTGGAAGAAACTGCGTTTCATTTTATGCAAACATATATTAACTATTAATTGTAAACACGCATACGTATATCAACTATTAATTGTAAACACGCATACATATATTAACTATTAATCATGTTTCAACAATGATAAATGGTTATGTAACCGGAACAATTTAACTTTAGTAATTTATTTGCACACATTTAAATGGATATCCACATATGATTTGTAAATGATTAGTTTGTTGGTAATTTCATATTTAAATGAATTAAAATCAATTCGTTTGTACACTGATATTGAGATTGTTTCTACAGCGTTAAATGGTTTCAAATATTGTAAACAGTATTATTTTCTATTCAATATTAATCATTTGTTTGCGGACAGTGAAATAGTTACAAGAATGTATATTTAGTACTAATTATTCATGCATTTGCTCTACATTTAATAGTTCTAAGTATTCGTATATAATACCAATAATTATATTTAGACACATAGTTAAGAGTTTTCAGTATTGCTATTTAATGCTAATTATTCTATTCTAGAATATTCGTTCGTTTGCGCAGTTAAATGATTTCAAGTATTGTTATGTATTAGAATCATTTCGATTTCCATATGAATCGAAATTAGAAATCAAACCTGACCGATAAAATGAAACGCAGTTTCTTCCAGGCGGCGGTCGTGTCGATACTGCTGTATGCATGCACTACTTGGACGCTGACTAAACGGTTGGAGAAGATGCTCGACGGCAATTATACAAGAATGTTGCGAGCAATATTGATCAGGTCCTGGTAGCAACACCCGACACGGCGCCAACTGTACGGCCACCTATCACCTATCACGAAAACTATACAAGCTAGACGAACCAGACATGCCGGACACTGCTGGAGAAACAAAGACGAGTTCGTAAGTGATGTGCTCCTATGGACCCCCGCATATGGCCAATCAAAAGCAGGACGACCAGCTCGAACATTCATACAGCAGCTATGTGATGATACGGGATGTAACTCCGAAGACCTGCCGGAGGCGATGAATGATAGGGAGACGTGGAGAGAGAGTGTCAGGGATATCCGTGCTAGCCGTACGGCATGATGATGATGATGATGATGATAATTTCGATTAAACATCAGAGATTTGTTTACACAGGTTTCAATTTAAACATATTTATTTGACCCATAGAAAAACCCTACCAGTTATTACCACTCCGGGTCTTGCCAAGTCGGCTGAGGCTGTAGAATACACCGACTGTTTCTCTGCAGAAAAGTAAGACGCACCCAAACGAGTTTCCTGGATATGACACTTAACAATCGGATGGTGAGGTTCCAATATTGCTTGGGCTTTGGCGAATGCAGACTACCCTTTCATTGTCATCGCTCCCACTCTGACTCAGAGTGGTAGCATCAGACTTCGTCCTATCTTCTATAATAGAAGTAAAATGTTTACTTATGCAAAACTGAATTGTTTAAAATGGAATTGTTTTTGACATTGAAATTATGGACTTATGCTAAACTGGATTGTTTGAAATAAAACTGTTAATATGCATAAAAAGAGATTTAGCATTAAATAACCTACAATGGTTGATGTGCCAATCCTGTCAGAGCGGACCTGGGAGCAATGGCAAGGAAGTGGTAATCCACATTCTCTAGAAGTCTTGGACTGGAGCCTCATTATCAGATTATTTTTGTCATATCCAGGAGAGTTGTTGGGGAGGACTTACTCTTCAGTAGAGAAGCAGTTGGTGTATTCTACTACCCCTCCCGAATTAGCCACGTGCTTAAGGAGGAGATGGGTGTCGCCAAGTTAACCCATTGCTTTATGAGATCTCTTAACTAAATTCTCGGCATAGCTCTACACAACCAGAGATGATATTAGAAACATCTATCGAAATGTAAAATCAATAACTCTCTCCGATGTGAAGACCAATGATTTGTTAGACATAAATAATGCTATTCATAATGAAATTGACTGAAGTTGGATCCATGTCATTGCCGTGGTGTAATGGTTATCATTCTAGGAAATGGACCCGGTGACCCGAGTTAAAATCCTGGACGAACCAGTTGGTATACAATGTAGCTCTAATACCCTAGTAAAAGGGATACATCCAAATATTCTCCCTCGAGCTTTGGGAAATTGTAGGGCAAACTGGACCCTTTAACCTTGGTATGACAACAAGTCTAAGAGAAGGAAAACTCTGAATTCAGACTGCTTAAAATTGACTTTGTGTCGCATCCTGCTCGTACGGTGGATTGGTTAATATGTATAATGCTATTTTAAAATCTATTTTCTCTTAGCCAGATCGAGATAACAGATTAGCCGCGATTCAGATCATTTCACTCTATATATTCACTGATAAAACACTTATATAAATACTTGGATTATAACCAAGATATCCCATTGCGATCTGATAACCAGTGATTACCAGACATACAATACAATGATAGTTTATTAAGCATTATCTACCATCAAATTTGACCGAACTTAAACAATCCTAGTGATATTAAAGACGTTTATTCGACAGATATCCATATTTAACATTTGAGTTAGTTGAACAAAAGTCTGCAAAAGTTTGTGTAAGTTCTACTTGAGTATATGAAATAGGCTTGCAACATCTATGAATTCACGATATGGTACTTATTTCAATATGTTACCCTCAATGCAATATTTCTCAATATTCAAGATTTATTGTTCTTGAATTAAAGAGAAATGTCTTTTTAAAGTTTAAAAGGGAGCATTTATTTAATCCTATCATTATTATAAATCAACAGCATCATGAATATAGAAATTTTTTTTCAAATTTTCTGCTGTGAATTTTGCACCGTTTTACACCTGTTATTTTGGCACTCGTTGATCGATGACGGACAATTAGGCTGCTACTGCTGTTATTAATTGATAATTGCAAGGTTTCGCAAAAGGACAGTAGAATGAGAGTTAACTAATATGCTAGTATCATGTGTAACTCATGAAGAGAGAAACAGATTTAAGAAAGAGCTTTTAGACTAACATCATGCTTTATCCTATCTCTAACCTGAACTCTCATCCTAATACTGATTTATATCCCTCACTCCATACTTTTACTCTAAAAATAAAATTTAAAAAAGAAATGAGGAAAAAAGTTGTTTTAGATTATATATTTATTTGACTTACAATATTTCGATAATACATAAGATTAATCAAGAAAATTGAATTTTTTCTTTATGTAAAATTATGCCTCACGAGGCCACCTGTTCACCGTGTGTTGTGACCTGAAATGTTTAAAAAGAGAATCCTGGTGGTGGAGGAGTCCTTGACGCGACAACCGACTAGTCAATTGACTTGGAACGCACTACGTGGGTCTTTAGAGGGCGAGACGGACGGTCAGACAGGCCCGATCTGTTCAAACGTCTCATTGCGTCAAGCCCTAGTACATTTATGTTTATTTCCTTCTTCAATCTGCTCTTTATTCAAATTCCTAGCCTTTTTTCATAATAAGAATGTAGGATAGAGGGCCAATTGCGTTGAGATAATAAGACTTTGGTTACATATAAATTGTATAGAAATCAGTATTGTCAACAGAAAACACGAATTTAACCTATCCTAATATCAGCTCAATTATACTGGTAGTGATTCCTCGTCTCAACCAAAGTTAATGGAATTTCTCCTTGGTAAAATTATAACTCACGTTTGTTCTCGTGGTGGGTGATGGAGCAAAGGATTTGCCCAGAATAAACTATTTTACGTCTTCGAAAAAGAAAAAAAAAAACGAAATTTGAGTCGGATTCAGAGAATGATGAGCAGATCTCCGAAGATTCATTGTATTTCAATCTTTGGATTATTATTTCCTTTCTTAATTGAGAAGTTTACTTCGGACTGTTAAAAACAATAAACTGATATTTGCTTGTCGAAGTGAACCGTTGGATTCATGCCTAAACTAAACTCAACATGAAAATTTTCCACTCTATTACATCTAAGATATATCCGCATGAGGGACTGATCACCTGTTCTTTGCTATATCAGAAGAAATAAGAGTAGCCTTGCAAAAGCAAGAGCTAACAGATGACAAGAAAATTTCTATCGGAATGGCCAAAGAGGAAATTTCTGACTAATACAAACATATTGAGTTTTAATTAACTTGAAATAACTAATGTAGTAAAAATTACAGGTTACCTGGAGAGCATGGAAGACTATCCTTGACTCTTTAAAGGGCTCTAAATTTCAAAATATTCAAGATATTGACATCACAGGGAAGGTTGCAGAAGACATCAGACATGTGTAAAATGTTGTCAAAAAGACCCAGACCACACGGAGGACACACGGAAGAAACTAAAAGAACTCACTATAAACAACAACAAAAATTCAACGAAATAACTAAAAATAAGCATACACAAAATCTACGGCAAAAAACAAACCACTCCAACAAAACAATTCAATATCTCATATAAAACAAAGTTGCCCACTCGACTGGGGCTGTAGAGTACACCAACTACTCCTCTGCAGAAGGGTAAAATCCCCTAACGAGTGTTTTGATATGACATTAAAAAATCTGATGGCGAAGTTCCAGTAATGTTGGGGCTTTCGGGAATACGAAGCACCCCTTCATTGCTATTGCTCCCTGGTCCACTCTGGCTTGGCGTGGTAGCACCGGATAGAGTCCTATCTATGGGTTAAATAGAACTAACGGCATACTTATGCTAAACTGAAACCGTACTTACATTTAAACTGAATGGTTATGCTGAACTGAATTATTTAAAATAGAACTGTTTTTTGACATTGAAATTGTATTTCCACTAAACTGAGTTGTTTATCATAGAACTGTGTAGACATTTAACTGTGTGTAAACAAAATATGTACTCATACTAAACTGAATTAGCTGAATTAGAACTGATTGACTAAACTGAATAGCTTGAAATAGAAATGTTTTTTCACAATTAAACTGTGTACTTATGCTAAACTAGATTGTTTGATATAGACCTGATTATTTGGATAAAATAGATTTAGCGTTAAATAACCTACAAAGGTTGATATGCCATAAAACCCAACCAACCAAACAAACAAACAAAACAAAGTTCTCATAGATCACCAATTTGTCAACCAAAACGACTTCTAAAATTTTGCCTCTCATAAAGCCATAAGCACTAATATATCAATCTAGAAAAAACAACAACATATCAACACCGAAGTGAACGATGATAGAAGAGGAAGAGCATTTAAACTTCCCTCATTTAAATTCGATAGACGCCCGTCGACATCAAGAATAAAATCACCTAAAAGATTTAATGAACTATTCAACGCTCAGGGATCAACCGAATGACTAAAGAGACCATGTACCGTAGAAAGTATGCATTCTGAAACTGATTGTATTATTGCAAACTTTATTCTTATATTTGAAAGCAATCGGAATTGTTACAGATATATAAAGTTAAGTAAAGTTAGCGACCATAGTCGAGGGTGACCCGAAGGCTCCCTTTTCGATAGCTACTACACTAAGGTGTAGTGGAGGGCGCTACTCCATTCCCAGGATTGCTCCACTTTACCCTTGAACCGTACCTTATAATGCTGAGTGTTAAGCAAGGTGGTATCAAGTTCCATTTTTAAAGTCTTTGGTATGACTCGACCTGGGATTGAACCCAGGTCTCCCGGGCCATTGGCGAACACTCTAACCGCTGGGCCAATGTCCCGGTATATAAATGCATATAATTGTTGTTTTTTTTCTTTTTTAGCGATTAAAAATAAACGATGAAAGATAAATGCAATACTTAAAACAGTATAACTGTGCGCA
Source organism: Sepioteuthis lessoniana (assembly GCA_963585895.1). NCBI lineage: Eukaryota > Metazoa > Mollusca > Cephalopoda > Myopsida > Loliginidae > Sepioteuthis > Sepioteuthis lessoniana. The sequence continues at coordinate 48,927,929 of OY757928.1, read as the reverse complement.
AATAAGTGAGTTCTAATTCAATTCATAGGTTTACCTAATAAACATTCTATCTATCTATCTACGGTGTTTATTGACCATCAAGGTTTGATATACTATTGAACCAAACAATCTAACCTAATCTAACTTCTGCGTATTAACGTACAGATTGATAAAATTGTATGCATAAATATAGAGTCCAGAAGATTATTTTTAAGAATATTTAAAAGAAATCATACGGGCGAATATATTTTATGTATTTCTGACTCTGTGTGTAACTACGTTGATGCATAAACAAGTGTGTATATCAGTAAGTGGGAATTTATTATGTAAGTGGATAAATGCTTTTATTTGAACTTTTTTTAAATAAAGAAAAAATTCAATGCGTAATGGACGTAAGCATATCTGAAAGATTTTTATTTTATTTTATCGGAATCTGTCCAATCATTTTATGGAATAAACTTCTATCATCTTGTTTTTTCAGGTACGCGAAATCTTTTCCTACGTAGATTTTGAGGGTAAATGGTGAGTGATATTGATATTCCATTTGCTGATTTTTTTCCATTTTCTTTCTGCAAACTTAAGTAGTTTTCTGTTATATCTAGTGCATATTTACCAAAAAATAATACAAATGGCTAAACTGTCCGCTTTGCTCCGGATGTTTACGTAAACCGATTGCAATTTGTTGCGGACTTATAAAATATATATATATATATATATATATATATATATATATATATATATGTACACACACATGTATATGTACATATATATATATATATATATATATATATATATATATATATATATATAAATGACTTCTTAACAGTTGAGTGCTAAGTGTCCATTTCCTTCCGAAAGAAAATAATGTGGTAAATATTGCTTATATATTTAAACGTTTAAAAAAGTAGATTATCTTCAGGTTTCATTGTCACGGTTACAAATATCAATATTTAATTTCAATTTTTAACCATGATTCAATACAACTACAAAAAGTTTGATAACTTATTTCGTCTTAAAATATTGTCTATAAACGCACTGGCATACTCATATACCGAGTGAATCACACACACACACACACACACACACACACACACACACACACACACACACACACACACATATATATATATATATATGTATTCTAATACATAGACAAGTATATATACAAACTTGCCTACCACGTATATTTATATGGGTATGAGAGGCATTATATATATATATATATACGCATATGTGTGTGTGTGTCTGTGTGTGTGTGTCTGTGTTTGTGTTTGTGTATCTATATGTGTTTGTATAGAGTGTGTGAGTATAAGTGAATGTGTGTGTATATGTGTGCATGGGTGAGTGTTTGTGTGGGTGTGTTTGTGAAAGTGTGTGAGCGATAGAAAGAGTGTGTAAGTCTGAGTGAATGTGCTTTTTTTGTTTGAGAGAGACAGAGAGACAGAGAGAGTATGTGTGTGTGTGTGTATGTGTGTGTGTCATTGGGTTTGTGAGTGTGTGTTTGTGTAGGCGTGTGTGTGTACGGGTGTGTGTGTGTGTGTGTGTGTAAATATGTCAGTGTGAATGTCTATGAGAGTGCATCTTCCAAAATTAAAACACTTATATTACTTGGTCAAGGCAGAAACTTTTCTTTTTTAACTTGTTACGATGTTTCATTTTGTAAGGTTCTTTTTCAACGTATAAGTCATATGAGATTATAGAAACACACACACACACACACACACACACACACACACATGCGTCCTTGTTCGTAGACACACAGATGCATAAGTATATATATCTATATATATATAAGGATAGTCAGAAAAGTCGAAAGGCTAAAACGTTCATATCGGGATCTCATATTTGTTGTTGATAACTTTTTACAAATAGCATCTAAACGCTGCAACACAGCTGAAAAAATAATCCCTACTTGCTTACTCTCCGTGAGAGTATCTTGCTCAACCCATCAACTTGTCAACTGACTCAAGTATATATATATATATATATATATATCCTTATTGCTGAATCGGGATGGGTCATCAGTGATGTTTCCTTTGGGTTCACCGAGTGGTTTCGGGTCTTGCAACATCAGAACCCCAAGCCCAAATGACCCATTTGGCATTGATCTTACGCCAACTTCCATCCCGGCAGCTAAACTGCGTGTCTTTCACACAAGGAAAATGACTGCAGAAATTGTTCTATTTATGGGTATTACTTTTAAATTTTGGCAACAGCCTATCAGAGCATGGCTTCTTTGATGACTGCTGAGGATTTCCTTTAAAATCGAGAAGCCACTTTGCTCTGCCACGATGACGTCGTTATTCGGCTATTTGTTCAATCCGATATGTACATATATAAGTACCTCATGGGTCAGAGGGAATCTATCTAGGTTTCACCTTTCCGTATTATCAGTATGAAACTGACCAAAGTGGGTAGGGCAAACTACAATTTATTGAATTAAAAATCCACACGACCAAATAAAATTTGTATAAATATACGTTTTATTGATTAAATCATTTAGGAAAAGGAAAAAGAAATCAACCTACCAAGCAAAAAATTCTTTCCATGTTTACAAATGTTAAGCACTTCTTTCGGGTTATTATAAGTAATAATACTTGATTTCTCCTCCTTACACAATTGGTAAAATTGATCACCCTCCTTGTATTTACGGCATTTTTTTGTATAATTACCTATTTCAGTTTCGGATCTATGCCTAATATTGTCTTAATCGCTCAAATGTATTTCGATAAACTAGTACAATAATTATCTCTCACTCTCTCTCTCTCTCTATATATATATATATATGATTGAGGAATGATTATCATGTCGTCTGGAGAAGTTAGTGGCTGGTCCAATGTTCGCGGGACATTGGCCCAGCGGTTAGAGTGTTCGCCAATGGCCCGGGAGACCTGGGTTCAATCCCAGGTCGACTCATACCAAAGACTTTAAAAATGGAACTTGATACCACCTTTCTTAACACTCAGCATTATAAGGTACGGTTCAAGGGTAAAGTGGAGCAATCCAGGGAATGGAGTAGCGCCCTCCCCTACACCTTAGTGTAGTAGCTATCGAAAAGGGAGCCTTCGGGTCACCCTCGACTATGGTCGCTAACTTTACCTTAACTTACGGGGTATGTACGAGGATCATTAAATAAGTTTCCAGTTCTTTTTTCGTGTGGACACTTTTATTGATAGTACATACATGAAACTTTACTCCCCTTCGAAGTAATCTCCTCCGGCTGCAATGCAGTTATTATACCGTTCCAACAACTTCTGGAAGGCCTCATGGAAGTCCTCTTGTGTGAGCGTGTCAATGACCTTGGTCACAGCCTCTTTCATATCCTCAATTGTCTCATAACGACAGCCTCTGAGCTTAGGGAATAACCAAAAGTCACAAGGAGCAAGGTCTGGACTATAAGGAGCCTGAGGAACTAAAATAGTCTGTGACAAGGATAGAGTTGTGGACTAGTGTGTTGTATTGGTGGAAATGCCACTGAGCCGATTTGAAGATTACAGGCCTTTTCCCTAGGAATCTCTACCTGAACTCCCTTAAAACCTCAACATAGTAACCCTAACCCCAACCCTTTGGCCAATAAACTCTGGTCTATTGACTTCCTTACTCCTCTCACACCTCTCATCATCTCTCACTGACTCCCTACCTTCCTTGAATCTCTTATTCCACTCAAAAACTAATGCCCGATTCATGCAAGATGGTCAAAAAGCAGTCTGAAGCATTCTGTACGTTCCTGTGGCAATTTTTCCAAGTTTAAAACAGAATTTTATTGCATATCGGTCTTCTAAAGTGTCTTCACGTCCAGAATGAATTTTTGAAATTCACCAGCTGTGACAACCAGGCTTTAGTAGGGTTATTCCAATTGGTGCTGTAGCTGTTCCTTTGAATCTGAAATCATAAGAATTAGTCAGTCATCTCATAATATGCATAGCAATAACATAGTGAATTTTCAAGAGTCTACAACAATGTTAAATGCCTGTACAAAAAAGTTTGAAAGCTCATTGAATGCACCACGTACATTGATGAGGCAAAGGATTCATCTTCCTACACGCACATACAGACACACTTATTGACCTTCATATATACATACACGCATGAATAAATATAGTCATCCTGGTAAGAAAATTAATCGGCGAGTCGATTTCAACTCCTGGATGAGGTTATTCAAGTTAACGTCTTTTGGGAAGATACGAATCTATCTCTTTTAATCCCATTTATTAATAGATAGTAGTGCAGACTCGCTTAAGTAATCTAGGAGAATGGAACCTCTAAATTTAAATAAGATGTATACCACTTTCAAATACTTAGCCTTTTTTCATTGATGATTATGTTGGGGTTGAATATATATATATATATATATATATATATATATATATATATATATATATATATATATATATAAAATATATCATTCAGTTACCGCCGAATACGATAAAAGCAATATGGCAATACGAACGGATCCAAGAGAAAATATGTAGACAGAAAATGTCTATTATGTTCAACGAAATTTTTATTAATGAAGAAATGCTGCCAATATATATATATATATATATATATATATATATATATACATTGTATTGATATTGTAATGAAAACTTTCACTTCTAAAGCCTGATACTGTTAGTGTCATGCCACCAGTATTTTACTTTGATACTCTTCAGAAAATACACACACTCGAACATGCTTATATATATGGGTTTTCTTTTAGTCTACTTTACCACAAAACCACTCCAACACACACACATACACACACACACACACACACACACAACGTATCAAATATCAAAAGAAAATGAGGGGTAAAGTAGACTAAAAGAAAACACTGTCTAAGAAAAAGAAAAAGAGAGGAGCAACCTTCATAAGAAACATAACCAACTAAAAACCATTCAAACTGCAAACAGAAGTGAGTTGATTTCTCCTTGTATACCCTAATAATAAGGCCTTGTGTCATATATATTCTCTGACGAAAGCATCAAGCTAGAAACATACACGTGTGTGAGAACAAAATGAAAAGATAAATCCTAAAAAATCTCTTCATGGACCTACTCATTGAAGATATTTTTATTCTCTCTTTGACCAATAATATATATATATATATATATATATATATATATATATATATATATATATATATATAATCAGGGTGTGCTGATGACATTACTTCCCCTGACTGTCTCCCACCATCTATCCCTATCCACCATTGGTCTTGGAAGATCCTCAAGACTGCATCTAGCATACGCAGAAAGCAGGTAAATATAAGTTTTTGCTGGTTGACCAACACTAGTGAGTCCACTTGTATGATTCCTCTGGAGTAAGTCACCGATGGTTTCGTCTTTACCTCTCCAGCAGTGCCAAACAAGTCTTCCTCATCTTGGGTGCTTTTTGTGATTAGAGATAATTGTCATTATGACTGATGTTTTTTAGGTTTCTGCTTGCAAGATTTGTTAAGAACAGCATATCGGATCCTTGTGTAGTTTAGGTCTAGCTTTTATTACAAGTGTTTCGTTACTGTCCAATTGGTTGGACAATTGCTATGGAGCAATAAAAATATGTGAAACTTTAAAAGAAAGTCGATTTTGAAAGGAAGTCGACTTCATGTTAGGACTCTAGTCGTAGGAAATGAATTCGACGAACATAGCTCAATTTCTCCATGAGGATATTGGCAATAAAATCCTCCCAGGCTTCTTTTAGAAATGGCATGAATTTATATATATATATATATATATATATATATATATATATATATATATATCTTGTAATGTGTAAGTAGTAGGATATTTTGGTCTATTTAGCCTTAGTAGGGCAACAGGTCTTGGAGAAGGAAAGGCTCTTAATTTATATAAAATTTAACTTTGATTAAAAATTGCATTATGCTGCATCCTGCATCTTACAAAAAAGTTAAATAGGATGTTGTAGTGCACTGTGTGCCAAATGTAGAATGGCAGAAAATAGAACAAGACATGTGAGAATTGTAGTTGAATGTCTGACATTCTGAGCCAGTCCTTTCGTATATGGTTGCTTATGAAATTGAATATTTAAGTATATCAAAAAGCGTACCGCCATCAACTTTGTTTTCAAACATATACACACTTTTCATAAAGTACGTAAAATTAGAAAATAGTATTTTAGTTGAATAGTTTCTTTGTTTAATGACATATCAACTCTTTTTAAGTTATTTAATGCTAAAGTCATTCTCCTAGAAGAACAGTAGTGGTACTATTTAAGGGGGTTCATACCTTTCCTAAGGGTGTTTGCCCGAAAGTAAACGTAATAGCGCGACTGGAGTACGAACTCGCTTACTATGATTCCGCAGTCCATCGCTTTAACCATTACACCACGAGGACACCCCCTATTTTAGTTGAAGATATTGATTCAATTCGTCACCGATATAAAAACGTCCATACCTCGAGGTTAACGTTATATCAAACAGCCAGAGTTGAAATATTTGGTTATAGTCTTGTTTTTATGACCTAAAATCGAACAATATCAACCATAAATGTTAATGTTTCCTCGACATAAGTCACAACGATAAAACTTTCTGAATATGAAAAGGTTGGATTATCTCCCCTTTTTGTGTAGGTATATATGGACGGAAGAAAACACGAACATTTATCACCTTTGTTTCCATTAGTAATAAGAAAAGAGAAGACGTCGATTTCTACCGTCTATTATACGGCAACTCATTCACTAGGTTCCAAACGTACACAATCTGACTTTGGTGACAATGACACATTAGAAAAGCTGAATCAAGCTGAAAGACAAAAACATTAGAAAAAATGGACATCATTAAAATAATCAGAAATGGACTTTCATATTCTGTTATACTATTTACCAACCCCTCCGCTCGGGCAGGATATGACACAAGGTCAATTTTTAAGCGGAGTTTAACAGGTTTGAATTCAGAGTTTTCCTTCTCCTAGACTAGTTGCCTAACCAAGGCTGAAGAACCTAGTCTGTCCTACTATTTACCCATAGCTGGAGGGGGAATAATTGGATTCATACCTTTCCCAAGGGTATTAGTGCTATGTGAAATGCAATCAGTCTTGTCCAGGATTTGAACTCGTGTCGCCGTGTTCATTTCCTACGACGATAACAATTACACCACGGGCATATTCTGTTATACACACAAACACGTGTGAACACATACAGACACAAACACACACACAAACACACACGCACATCTTTCTTTCTGTAAGTCAGTTTCTATTCTTTTTCAATTTGATAATTATTATTTTATGAATACATATTTTATGAATAATTGCTATTTCATATGCAGCAACATACTCGAAATGCACACGCACACACACCCACACACATACACAGAGACACATGCGTACATGTAAACGCACGCTCCCTGTTTGTGGATGTTAGTGTTGTATAACTGCATACATATACATATACAAACATAAGCAGAAACACAATCAAACACAACACACGAACCCCAACGGACGAACGAACACACTTTCCTATAAAAATATACCTTGGACACTTTATTTTCGAAAGGGTGATGTTTCTTGTGTGTGAGAGGTGAGTTGGAGACGGGGACCAACTGCTACATATTGAGCCAAGTTCTTCTGACCATAGCAGCACTTCTTTCTCATCTTGGCTGGGGTTGCTCAACCGTGGGTCACTGAGGGGCCAAAGCCCTCTGTCTGCCGCTGGCTCTCACTTCGGCATCTTCTCCCCAACTCACTCCAACTGGCTCGAACCACCTCGTACACCCGGTTATATAATTGTCTAATGCCCACCCTTTTCCGCTGTTCACCCGATTATTTACACAGGTGCATCACTTGATTGACGGCTCGGTCAAGGGTCAGTATGTTACATTAGAATACGCTGAATGTATCCTCTTGACAAATGTAAAATCCCTTTCCAAATTGGCTGTCCTGGGTAGGTCACTAAAATGTGTTTGTTACTGTGGTTTCAGTTATGGAACCTCTTCATTGTCATCATTCCCTGATCCTCTTTGATCTGTAAATCTCACCCCCCCCCTTTGAAAACTGATCACCTAATCTCGGACCTTTCAATAATCAACAAATTAAAGAGAACCTGCAGAATTGTAGAGATTCCTGTCCCGGCTGACCACATAGTAAATTTTAAAGAAAGCAAAAAGAAAGGTAAATACCTGAACCTTACTAGGGAATTGAATTGTGGAACTTGAAAGTGAGGGTTATACCAATTGTAATTTGTGCTCTTGGTACAGTCAATAAAAGATAGGTAAAAGGATTGGTGGAACTGGAGATAAAAGGACTTGTGGAGACCATACTTACTACAGCATTATTGAGATCGGTCAGAATACTGAGAAGAATCCATCCTGGAGACTTGAAGAGACTTGCTGTCACTCAAACTCCAATATAAGACCATAAGCTAACGCTCATGTGAAAACCTATTAAGGAATAAAATGATAATAATAATAAACAAATACTCAAAAATATACATGTAAACGTACACTAAACACGATTCCCTAACCTCTAGAGCTAAAATAACCCTAACTAGATTGATATACCATTAAAAAAAGAATAAGCAGCAGAAAAAACGTAAATATGAACTTTCAATAGACGCGATTTCCCAATCTTTAGGTATAATATAACACCAGACGCATTTCCATGCCTCCCAAATAAACACTACCGCTCTACCCACTCACAAGTAGAAAATTAATCATGAAAGCAACAAGATAAAGCACACAATCTGGATAGGATGATCCATGAATTGTATTTTACTATACAACTGAAAGCAAATATTTAGAGATGAAATATAACCATACAATTTATGTCTGATATTTGTCGTTGAGAATTATTTTACTATACACTATAAGGCCGATCAGGCAGTAAATAATAATAATTTCTTGTAGCACCCTGCGTTATTTTCAACCCGCAACATATGTGTGTGTAAGTTTAATTAAACAAGAGTCAATGAGAAACCAGTAAGTTTCAATATCTTTTTGAAGCTTATGTAATGCGAGATGAAAATAGAATAATCACCGACAACTACTATATCACCGATTGCGATTATTGTGTTGGCGAAGAGGATTAAAAGAATACAACTCGCTTCAAATGACCGACCTTCAGTCGTCATATTTCAATCGTTAAGTTCTTAAAGATAAAAAAATATATGGAGATATAACGGACACAATATTTGGGGTAGGTTCGTGTTCTTTTTTTTTTAAGTAGCAACTAGTTTTTCTCGGATAATTAAATAGCCCTACCTCAGTCAATGTCTCGTTTGTAACTCCAGCCACGAAAAGAGGTTAAGTAGAAAGAAAAGCAGTTTTTTTTGGGGTGGTTTCTCTTAAGACTAAACCCACACTCCCACCTCGTGTGACCGGGATGCTTGACCTGATCTTGTGACTACTTAGATGACTGATGGAATCGAATAATTCCGGTAACATTTCGTCGATTGCTCCTTCCCGACAGGGTGCAAAGTTATTACATGTCTAAGTACGTTTTACTGGAAGAGATGTTGAACTCGTCAACTGATCCCGTTTTTTTTTAATTTTTGGTGACGTAACTATGGGAACGTAAAAGCAACTTGTTTCCAATGTTACAAATATTGTAAACAGATATACACATCTCTCTCTCTCTGTTTATATATATAGAGAGAGAGGGGGAAAGACAGGGAGAGAGAGTGAGTAGGTAAAAGGGAGAAAAGGAGAGAGAGAGAGAGAGAGAGAATGAGTTTGTAAAACGGAGAGAGAAGGAGAGTGAGAAAGAGTGAGTAGGTAAAAGAGAGAAGGAGAGATCCTATTTACCCAACCCCTCCACTCGGGCAGGATATGGCACAAGGTCAATTTTTTTAAGCGGGGTATAACAGTTTTCCTTCTCCTAGACTAGTTGCCTCACTAAGGCTGAAGAACCTAGTCTGCCCTACTATTTATCCATAACTGGAGGGAGAATAATTGGATTCATACCTTTCCCAATGGTGTTAGTTCTATGTAAAATGCAATCAGTCTTGTCCAGGAATTGAACTCGCATCGCCGTGTCCATATCCTGTGACGATAACCATTACACCACAGGCACGTCCATAGAGAGAAGGAAAGATAGAGAGTAAGTGAGAGTGGTTGCATATGTGTGTGAGAAAGAGAAACGTTTACTCAAAAGTACGCGTTTGGGAAAATTTATGTGTCTAAAAATCTATAAATAATTATATGTTATTTCTGTATTCTTGAGTAACCAAACCTTTCATCGCTCATTATCTTTATGAGACATTTTCTATGGCACATAGTCAGGTAAGCGTAAATCTCTCAGGCTTTGATGAATCATGAAGCAGACAACATATTTTCAACCGTGTCTTCCAGTCATGTGAAAATGTCCATAGCGTTGACATAAACGAACAAAGTACTATTGATATTTGGAGAAACCTATACAAATCCTTGAAATAGTTGTAAACTCATGGCCGTTATTGACAATGTACCATGTACCAATATGTCCAGACATCGATTATTTCATCTTGACTCAAAGAAATAATCAATTGAAATAACATTTTCAGGGTTGATATGACATGTTTTAATGGGTGATTGAGCATATCCTATAAATATCTTATATATATATTTGAATTATCATGACTAGAAAATCCGGCAAACACCAACATGCGACATGCAGAACACTGAACAGCTGTTTCGACCGTATTAGTTCTTATGGGCAGTGCATACCGTAATCTCAGCACTGGAGATCGACCAACAACCACAGAATACAGAAGCCGAAACTCTACCACGGGACCAGCGCTTCATATCACACATATGTGATGTCGAATTAAATAGTCATGGTGACAATGCACGACCACTTAGCCTAATATGTCTTGAAGGTACGTATTCTCTACAGAGGACACATCCGGGGCTACGTCTTCCAAGTCGGTGTAATGAATCCACATAACGTTATCCTCATTGGCAGGAAATAGAATTATATATATATATATATATATATATAAACTACATGAGGCAAATAAGCTAACTGGGGGATAATTCATTCGGGATTAGAGTTCGTACTCCAACCGGCTAGTTTTTATTTTAACTGCAATAATGCAATCCGACAAGGCATGAACCCACTACAGCAAAGGCAATATAACTAATATATAAGTTCCTTTTGACAGTGCTTACATTGTAAATAGAACACTATTTTCTAAAATTATTACAATCAACCTTTTTTTTCAGAATCAACAAATTCCATGAATAAAATAGCTTTTCTGTATGTT
>OY757928.1:48864269-48914269 GCA_963585895.1 Sepioteuthis lessoniana | reverse complement strand
ATTATCCTACATATTCATATGCACAGTATTTATATATATATATATATATATATATATATATATATATATATATATATATATATATATATATATATATATATAACTACTTGCAAGTATTCATTGTGAGTAGTTATATCTATGATGAAATAGATAGAGGCCAAAAAGAAAATGCGTAAACAAAATCCATTGTGCCCGTTTGGTTATTCTGTAAATATTTCGTGACGACTACCATCTAAGGGAACAATGACACATGTTCTCAATTTTTTATGTTTGTTTTATTTAATCATGGCGGCTTACCTGTCCTTCATCCTTTGCTTCCTCCACTTTCCTTCCTAAATTCATACAAACATAGCACAAGAGAGAAAAAAAATCATGATATATACTTAAGACCAGGCTGTTTTTGACTACTCGCTAATATATATATATATATATATATATATATATATATAGAGAGAGAGAGAGAGAGAGAGAGAGGGAGGGAAAACGAGAGCGTAATAGTTAGGGTACTTTTGTTGGAAATGAAGAGTGCGAATCCGATTTAAAGCACTTGACAATGCTGTTTGTATTTTGCATACTGCTAAGATACCTCGGAAAGGTATTCATCCATCCAAATATTTTCACCCAAGCGATGGTTAAATAGTAAGCCCAGTTTAAGCTCTTTTAACTTGAATAGCAACCGCTGAAAAAGAAAGAAAAATCTGAATTTGAATCTGTTACCCCCCAAAAAAAAACCAATAAAATTATCGAATATGCATATAGGTAAAAAGTAAATACACACACAATCCTACAGATACTCAATCGGGGAGCTTAGTATACTTTGATTGTATCCCCCAGCAGGGGGTAGGGTAAACCCCAGCATAAAGTGACATTTGAAATATGCCAGAAAACTGTCTCTGATACTATTTACCAACCCCTCCGCTCGGGCAGGATATGACACAAGATCAATTTTTAAGCAGAGTTTAACAGGTTTGAATTCAGAGTTTTCCTTCTCCTAGACTAGGTGCCTAACCAAAGCTGAAGAACCTAGTCTGTCCTACTATTTACCCATAGCTGGAGGGAGAATAATTGGATTCATAACTTCCCCAAGGTTATTAGTGCTATGTGAAATGCAATCAGTCTCGTCCATGATTTGAACTCGTGTCGCCGTGTCCATTTTCTACGACGATAACGACTACACCACGGGCACCTCCATAAAACTCTCTCTGATGGTGAGGCTCGTGTGTGTGAAGTACCCCTTACTTGTATTTCCGGTTGTCTCTCTCTCACTATCTATCTATCTATCTCTTGCTCTCTCTCTCTCTCTCTCTCTCTCTCTCTTTCACACACACAGTATATATATATGCATTCCGCATGCCCGATCGATTCTGTCGAGTAAAAACTTATTCGAGCGATTAACGTTATTCTTCTAGTCGCCCGGCGGTCGATTTAAAATCGCAATGAAACGTCTCTTCAAATGTAGAAAAAGGAAAACTGATTATTTTTACTATCCAAAAGAATGCCATTAAAGATTCACAAGTTACTTAGAATGACGTACAATGACATTAGTGAATTATTTGGTCTTGTGCCTGATGTCTGATGACCGTCGAAATGTCTGGTTAAGAAAAGAGATTGGCATACCCAAAATATACCGCAATCATCCAAAGATCTGACAAATGCAATTTAAAGTGATCAGCCGACCCTCTCTCTCTGTCTTAATCGTCCGGTCATTGTAAACATTCATATAATTCACGCTTCCACAGTGGAGCCAAAGTGTCTTTGTTGTCCAGATTGAAGACACTATATATATGGACACACACCCAGCTGACCAGAAATGTGGGACAAATTTGACAGTTTTTAATTTTAAAAGATGAATAACATTTCATCACTTTAAGAAAATAAATTTATTTTTTCTTTGTTTTAAAAAATGAGGGAATAATTTAAATCAAAATGATTATAAAATAATTTGAATTTGAATTACATTAAAATTTATATTTATTTTCAGCAAAGAAAAAAAACCCACCGTTAGAATTCATTATTTCTAAACAATTGCTGGGCATAATTTCTTGTATCTTGTAAAAATGCGTTGGTGGAGTGATTCCCAAATAGTGCATAAATGTGATAACGGTAAATGTTTGTTCTTAGGTATTTCACTTAGAACTTTATGATCAGTTGTTTAATTACCCTTAATTATGAACTTACGTAAACAATTCAAGGTTGCCACAAAATGTTGTTCGGTAGTATATATATATAATATATATATATATATATATATATATATTAGAGGGTTATATTTCAAATTAAATAATCTATGATATGCCATAAATTCAACTAGCCAGTTAGAAGATTGTTTCGAAATATCTTATGAGGACTATTGACAAATTTGACATTGGAGTCATCATGTATATATATATATATATATATATATATATATATATATATATATATATATATGTGTGTGTTTTTTTTTTCGTGTGTGTGTATGTATGTGTGTTTGTGTGCGTGTGTGAATTTGGTCTATTTATCAAGCTATGTATCTATATATTTTAGGTGAAATTTTAATCTACCTGTCCCACATCTTCCCTATTTCTTCTTTTCTCAATACACTTTTATTCTTTATATACAAGCGAATTCGGCGCGCAATGTATGTCTTTTCACTTGCCTGGCACTCGGCTTGGAGGCTTCGTGACTGTAAGGTTACGCTCACATACTTAACCTGTTCTCAAAGGTCTCACTTGCAATCTTAATATACAGTGTCAGTTTATTAAAAAAAAACAGTCACATAAGAATTTGTTAATTTTGAAGAGTTACTGAAAGTCAATTTGTTAATTTTGAAGAGTTACTGAAGGTCAATGAGTTACTGAAAGATAAAAACCTACATTTCTGGCCCACAAAATCGATCTCGATAAAGCTATTGCTTGATCGATTCAAAACACTCATTTCACAACTCTATCTTTTTGAGCCCGTTAAAGATGCAAGTTTAAACATCCATAACAAATTGAATGGCATTTCTTCTGTGTTCACCTGTCTGACTTCTTTCTTTTCTCTTCATCTCGTCTTTATCACCGACTACTTTCAGTGAGATCCAGCAACACAACACATGCTCTCACTAATTCATCATTCGCCCTTTAGGTCTAATTTAGTCTTTTCGGTGAGGATTAAAGGAATCTTGACAGTATTTCTTACCTAGGGGTGAGACCCTACTCCAAAACGGAGGTATCCTGGTTATGACACTAAACTGAATTTTAAGAGGCTCCAATTCTTGAGATTTGCGAAATGTGGATAATCCCTTCATTGAGATAATCTCAGGTTTACTTTTTTTCTTGTTTACCTTCTTTTAACTTTTCTGAGAGTCAAATATATTGTTAGAAATATCAATATCCTCCAGAAATGTGTAAAAAAAACTCTTAAGGAACAATTGCACAAAAATATAAGTGTGAAAACGTAGAATAAACGCGATTCTTTAACCTCAAAGTATAAAATAACCCTTGATGTGTTGACTTGCCGTTAAAATCAATCAATCAAACAATTGATCTTAAAATCTCATAATATACAAAATATCAAATTTTTTTCGCTCTTTTTTAATAATAATGCTAATAATAAGCCAAAATAATCTCTACTTTACAGATTCCTTATAAAAGAATAGTACCATGATAAAATAAAAGACGGAAACAATGAATTTTATATTGCCTCAAAGTATTGATAAACCTCTGGAATCACTGATGAAATTTTCTCAATTCTATCTTACATCTGGTTATATTCTACAAATATAAACGTACAAGGAACGTGCTTCCAGATCTCTAAGCATTACATAACACCCGATGGGTTGACATATCATTAAAATCAGTTAATTAATATATCATCTTTCAAAACAATCCATAGGGATGATGAAGTATCAATAATAAAATGAATGATATTTTTCTGTGACCAGCCATCTTATCTATAAACTCATCATGACTTCATCTCATGTTTTCTCCGCTAACTCTCGGCAAGAACACGCAACGCCACACAACGTTCATTGAAAAACTGAATTTGGTATTTCAAACTATTAACTAGTTTAACTCAGCGAGTAGCTCATTAAAAAAAATTCGTCTTTCGGTGAGATCCACGACCTAATTACATATATATATATATATATATATATATATATATATATATATATATATATGTTATGCAATCCACTCATTATTCTACCTGAATGTAACGTTTGCTTTACTTTCATGTACTCCCTGTAAAAACAACAACAAAAAATAATCATAGTTAGATATTCTACTTCTCATAAACGTGTGTTAATCAGATTCGTTCCATGCAAATTACCGCAATATTTCTTCTCCCGCCACAATTTCGATTTGATCTGTACGATGCCGTTAACGACATTTTTTTTATTACGAACATTGTTGGTAATTTTTACCATTTTTTTTCGGAGCCTTTTTCGGAGATTAACATTTTTTACTACTTTACATCTTTTGCTTTATTGCATTTTCTTCTGCTTCATCAAGTTTCTAATTATTTATTTTCCAAAGCAGCAGAAAGCAAGACTTTTGTTAAGAATTAGCGAATATTTATGCTATTAATCAGTATCTTTGTATATGTTTAGTCATATTTTTTCATGCTTATTCAATTCTTACCAGAATAATCTGGGCCTAAACAGACATGTTTACAAGATTGCATATTGTTCCCTTTTCAATGATACAAAGCTGTTTACATGAAATGTTCATCCAATATCTCTCTCTCTATATATATATATATTTATATATAAGTGTGTTTGTGTGTGTATATATATATATATATATATAAGTGTGTTTGTGTCTCTATATATATTGGTGTATATAAGACTCAAGCAATAATTTCTTTGAGTGTGTTCGTGCGACTATGTATGCCCTTGTTTAGGGCTGTAAGTGTAGGTGTATGCGCTTGCGCCTGCGCCTGCGTGTGTGTGCGTGAATACGAATACATATGTTTTTCGTGCATTAACATCGGTCAAAAATGTATTGATATACTGGCACCCAAAATTAATACTTTACGTCTCGACTCTATGTTTGTTTGTTTGTTTATTTCTATCTGTCCATCTATTTTAAGCCCACTCACCTGGTGCTGGTGAATACTGCATCTCTGAAGAGGCAAGTCCCCATCAATGAATATTCTGGACATGACTGTTAACTCCATCTGATCTAGAGGCATTAGTCATGGATATTTGGGGAATATGGAGTAACCTTTCATGTGGAATATTGCCTGGACTCAGATCTCGATCCATGATCAGGCCTGCATTGCACAAAGTGGGCTGATGACCAGCATAGTCCAGTTCTACCTTCCTCTCCCCTAATCCCCACTATAATCGACCTTCGGGTCATTGAACTTGTGTTAAATCCTGTCTGGTGGGAGGTAGAGACAAATATATCTTCATGTTCAATGCTCCCAGAATAACAGCACCTATTAAGTTTCTGTCTATGGCTTAAATAGAACTGTTGACTAGGAATTGTCATTTATGTTGATAAAATCTTTAGAGCTAAATGGCAATGCTTAGAATATAAATAAGTGTTGCGATTTGTTGCAGACGTCGCAAGACGGACAGGGTTTAGGCGAGAAAAAATACTTTTGTGTTGTGACGATTTCAACTTATGGAACGAATTATCATCATCATTGCATAATAAGGAAAATGAATTCCTTGATTTAAAATGTAAGATACACCCATTTACATACACACTAATTCAAACCACCTACCCTCAATCATCAAGCAAATACCCAAATCGATTAGCAATAGGCTAACTGATAATTCTTCCAACATCGATATTTTCAACAAAAACTTTAAAGACAGACATGACACACCTCCAGAAAACAAACTAAACGCAGAAATTGAAATATTACTTGGTTCAGTTCACCGTTTATGACAAAAGTGGAACATCACGCGTCAGTAGGGATCCTAGATCTAATACGCAAATACTTCCCCAATCCTCATCCACAAGCTAAAATATCAGCAGAAACAATATAAAGGTCAGCTACAATTGGCACAAGTAGTGTATCCCAAATTATAAACGGCAACAGCAAAAAACTGAACATTCTCCAGTAACACACATCCCAACAAACAATGCAACTCTAGGGATAATCAAACATGGCCTTTACAAGGAAACTGACAAGAAAAACGTAGCGCATAGGGCCACCATAATGACTAACAACTAAGTTAAGCAGTGCGTAGGTGCAACGGAGGGAACCATAAAATAAGGAATACACATCCTCAAACTTTCCTTCTCCAACAAAAAATTTTCAACTCTTACTTCTTTATCCACACACAACTGGCACTTAAAGAACATAAACATTTCATCTGCCATTACCTGGGAGATACTAAAACTAGCACCCACCAAAAGCAAGTCATAAAAAATATGCCTTCTTTGCCTCAATGAGAAACTCGAAGTCATCACTTACCCAACTAAAACAAACAATCACTTACCCAACTAAACAAACAATCAGAAATACTATCCGAATGCCGGCATGAGAACAAACATCAACTTTCACATTTCGACCCATACACATAATCCATTGCCACCGCCATAATTCACCATACCAATTCCATAACTAAAATCACCACACTCCTTCGCAAATAACTCCACAACACACTCGATGTACAGTATGTACCATTATTTCCTTTATGGAACATTTATATACATCTCGAAGCAACATCACCACCTAAGGATATAATGTTAACCACGATTTCATTATTGTTAAAATACGCCTTAATACAGTTTATTTACGATATCTATTACGTACATACCATCATAGATTACAATAACATACACGTAATATTACACAAACACAACATAGGCAACTTGGGCAAATTATTATCGCAACGTCTTAATACAATATTTTTACCATATTCCTTACGTTCATGCATTCACAATTAACAACAACGTATACGCAATATAACATAAACACAACATAGGCAGATAATACAAATTACCTTTGTAACATCTTACAGTATATTTACCACATTCCTTACACAAATGCCACCATAGATCACAATGAAGTATACGTAATATAACATTTACGCAACATTGAGAGATAATACAAATTGCTATCACAGTTTAATGCAGAACATATTCCAACATATAAATACAAGTATTGAATATTAGTATATTGTATATTACAATATAACATGTCTCTTACACCACGATATTTCCATCTCACCTATTATTATTAAGTCTTAGATCCAGCATCCATTTTCGTCTTTTATCCTTACATGTCAAATCAAAAAAATCATTTTCTTGATAATGCAATGAATTCTTTCCTTAATTAAAATCATCACTACACAAAAAGATTTTTTTTATTCGGCCAAACCCTGTCTCTCCTGTGACATCCATTACAAATCGCTACAAATATATATGGGAGACAAACCCAAATCTTGCTACGAGACGCATGTATCATCATACACACGCACACTTATTAACGATCACATATACAACTACACACAATAATACGCAAATGTATTCTACACAGGCTTACACACACATACACACACACATGCATACACAAAACGAATGACCAGGGGTCACAGATAAGCACCTATGCTATCATATATATATATATATATATTATATAATTGCGGAATGATTTTTTTTATATCATCATTTTTCGTTGGGTTATATCTTACCATTCGGTTTAGTTAGGCTTAGAACTATTCGCCTTAGTGCACGTGCAGGTGCACATATTGAGTGCAGGTTTTCACGCTCGCGCGCAGAGGATGTGACAATCACAGATGTCATAATAAAAACCCCAGATAGGAAATGAGTCTGGGATGTGAATGACCTCATGCACAGAAGCGATGGGCTGAGAATTTTGGTGATTTTTGAAAAAAGGAGTGAGTTGAGATCTGACGCTGGACGAAGCGAGTTGAGATTCGGACCTGGGCGAGGCCAGTCGAGTGGTGGTCTACAGGATGCACCGCGCGTTTGTTAGGTCCGATGAAACAGTCAATATAGTAAAAATTGTGTCTCTCTCTCCTCGTGTCGAAAAAAACTAAGAGTCAAAAAAAGTTAATTAACGTTTCGTACCTGAACAAAGAGAGTCGTCAATGTTTCGGGATTCCTATGCATCTGAACATTTTACATATCCGTATATTTCACATATTCGAATTATGGCTATACAACACACACACACACACACACACACACATACATACACACACACACACACACACATATATATATATATATATATATATATATATATACGTATGTGCATGCGTTTTGTATGTGTTAATGTGCGCGTATCAACAGGATTTGATATTCACTAACCTAACAGGGTTGATATAGCATTAAACACAACCAACTAACCACTAATCCGTTTATCAATTTTATTTAATCATTGATCTAATTATTTGCTGTGTCTGTACTGATTTTTCACTCTGTTCATTTTATCTATCAATCTATCTATCTATACACACAGACAGACAGACAAATACACGTGTATAAGAATAACAATTTTTTCTCTCATGATCAACTTACAATCAGAATGTTTGAGTAGGAATTAAATTAGTTTACGTTAATATATATATATATATATATATATATATATATATATATATATATATATATATACCATTAAAATGGTAACATTTCTATGTGAGTACATTGATTAAAAAAGCACAGCATATATTACTGAGGCCAGCTTCGGCAGTTTGGAATCAGAATAAAAGACAATCAAATAGATATATTAACATACTTTTAAAATTGCTTTGCAGATATATATATATATATATATATATATATATATATATATATATATAAAGAATGGATTAAAAATCTGTAGACTCAGAAATCTGGCTTATATTCTTCATTGAATAAGATACATTGACAAAGAAATCCATTATGTTTTTAAATTATTTCTGCTAATATAATTGTCTGAGTAAGGTAATATAGCGGATAAACTGCAGAGAATTTGACAATTAGGATAGATGGCTAAATTGACCCATTTATGGTCTTCTCAAAGCTTGGTTCAATGTAATATATCAAACTAGAGCAAGATTTTCGCCGTTTTTGGAAGTGATCATATGATGGGTATAGATTGTGCTTAAAACTAATAGAATTTAAGATGTACATGTTGTTTCAGAATCAAGGATATACTTTCAAAATCTTATGTTAGCTTATTCTTGTTCACAGGATCTCAAATCTTATGATGTGTAGAAATAATTCAAAATTCTATATTTGATATTCAAACTCTTTTTCTTTATTACAGTGGATGGCATTTTATGCCTAAAAAAACGTATAAATCACCAAAAATAGAATGTTGAATCTTTTTCAATTTTAGATTATTTAATCCAGAAATTATCAGGTTAATAATATACAAAATGATTTCAATATCTTTTAATCCACCTGTATGCTTTTAGATTTGTTCATATCATATTAATAATACTTCTGCGAAACATTCCTATCCTTAGAAAACTATTGACAAAAAACAAGTTGCTGCGCGTTGGTCTGAGAGTTATAATGACTGACATCTTTGTTTACATTCTAGCAGAGTCTGTAATCTTGTTGAATAAATAGTCTATCATATGATTCTTACAGTTATGACCTTCGTTTATATGTATGTATATATGTATGTATGAGTGGGCGAAGGAATCCACACGCGCTCTTTCCTGCCAGGCGGTGTTTTCTCTTGTGCATCTTTCTAAATACAGTTTTTACAACTGATTTTCTTTGTATCAAGCATATCAAAATGTTTGGTTTGGTTTGGTTTCTCTCTTTAATGACCAAGCATAGCAGGGGGGATAAGGAGGTTCATACTTTTCCCTTCAAAGGCGAACATGATAGTATATTTGCAGTTCGCACTTGCCAAGTAAGATATCGCACGTTAGTTACAGCACCTCAAGGAGTATCTCACTCGTTATGACTGAGTGATTGATTTTAATGACATTTCAACCCAACTAGAATTATTTTCTACGGAGACGTTAGAGAGTCACGTTCATCATACGTTCATATTTACATTTCTTTTTAATTGTTTCGTATGTGTTTGTTTGCACACCGTCCTATCAAATGCTGATGAGTTTTAAACTGATTTATTTGATCCATGAATATGACCCTAGTAGGTGCTACGATTTAGCATCGGAGTGGTCTTGGGAATAATGGCTATAAAAGTGAACCTAAAACACCACAAAACTCTTAATTTGTTACTTAACCATCATTTCTTCTTCAGTTTCATTCACGTAGCACCCCTTTTTGAATGGTCTTTGCTCTCTGAAGGGGATACAGTCAGCTTATTCTAAGCTCCACTAACAGGGTGATCTCTTATGTGAGTTTAGTGCACTTTTCTTTTGAATCTTATTCTTATTTGTTACGGTAACTTTCCAAAGCACGCGTTAAATCGCATCTGGTACTGCTCTTAGGTATAAGTCAATACTCCAGCAGACAGCCTTCACAGTCGGACCGAACAGTCTCATTGGTAACTCTCTTATTTGTGTATAATTGTATGACTGTTCTTTATTAATATATTTGTTTGACTCCGTTCCTTTTTTGTGTCTTTATTTCTGGTCCATAACAAGACCACAATACAATATTTATTTGCAAAATTGCTGCTTCTAAATTTAAGACGATTGGCACCTTTATTAAATGTCCTTGATATGATTGATCATGGAGGCAAAAATTTTACCTTGGCTAGAAAATCTGAATCCGTCTTAGGTCATTACAATCGGAAATGAACTCTTTGTTACTAATCGTTACCTTCAAAGACTCTCTAAATATTCATAATTTGATAGTAATATCAATCAGCTTATATACGAGTGTGTATGTGCGAAGATGCCGTCAAAGACACCTACCTTCAAGAGGAAATTTCAAATTCAGACATGAAATAAACTCGTAAAGAGGTTTTGCTTCTTGTTTGATGACACACTTTGGGGAGATTTTGTTAGATTGTGTGAAAATATCTACATATCTACCTACTTCTTATCTATCAATATACTATCTATTTCATTCTGCCTTCCCATATCTCTTCCACAAATTATTTTTTTTTGTCACTGGAAATATGAAATATGTATGTGTATTAGTGTGTGTGTGTATGTGTGTAAAATTTTGCCATCTGATGACTGAGCGAACATATGAAACGGAGAATAATTGGGTAAATATCACAGGGCAACAATCGCACTATTGTATATTTTAGGTTTTAAAAATGTTGTTTGCAGCCTTTTTTTTTTTTTTTTTTTTCAAAAGAACTTGTTTTTATCAAACATCATTAATATAAACGGAGGGTTAAAAAAAGGGAATTGATTTACTCTCAATGGTCATCGAACCTAAAGAAAAGAAAACAAAAATCGAGGCCAAGAAATGTTGTACTGTTTGTAACGAAAGAGTTAATCTTCGTTTCCCATAGTTTCACAACTAGAGACATACCGTCAGGTGTGTACGTATGTGTATGTAAGTATTTCTCTCTGTGTATATGTGTGTGTGTGATATCCAAGACATCCTTTAAACAGAGTATACACATTAAATACCCGAAATTTGATTGGATTTTGTATATCTACTCGAGACAAATCCTTACTGCATAGCCAGGTGTAAATAGCAGGAGGCATGCGTGTTTACGTGGACGTAAATTAGACAGTGTTAATGTTTAAAACAGGAAACTATAATTTCCACTTTCATTGGCAATTCTCTGAAATTTGTAGATCCCTTCATATCACTCGGAAGCAGTATCTTTTCTAATGAAAGTAATGCCCCGTCTGACGACTGCATGGATTACAAGTGACTGGTTATTGATCATATTGAAATCTGATCCTTCTAATGTAATAAAACTGGATTTTTCAAAAGTGTGACAGTGTTAAAATTAATGTATGGATGCACCACCTGGACGATAACAAAACACATCGAGAAAAACCTAAATGGGAACGACACAAGAAAGCTATTTGCTGTTTTGAAGAAATCCTGGAAGCAATACCCCAAAAAGCAGCAGCTTTTATGATTACTTACCTCCCATCTCACATACTATTCAAGTAACTACAACAAACATACTGGACACTGTTGGAGAAGTAAAATCGAACTTATTAGCGACGTTCTTAAAGAGATTCCTACACATGGACGCCCTAGTGTTGGTCAACCAGCAAGGACTTACTCTGGACACTGGACGCAGACAAATGGACCTGCCAAAAGCGACTGATGAGAGTGGTGGATCGCAACAGAGAGTTAGGGAATTCCGGGCAAGCACTCTGACTTGATGAAAAAATGTATATATATATATATAGGGAGAGAGAGAGAGAGAGTCAAACGGACAGACAGACATACAGTGTGTGTGTGTGTGTGTGTGTGTGTGTGTTTGAGACAGAGAGTGACAAGGGGAAATACAGAGATTGAGTGTTGCAAAATACAATGCATTTCCATGTAATTAAACTACTTGGAGTACCTTATGTAGTAGGGCATATTTTCTGTAATTTTATTTACATATTTATTTTTCTAATTTGAGAAATTCCTTTACCGAAACATCTTCATACTTGAAAAAGGGGTTTATTTTCTTTAGATGCGGTTATAAAAATAGTTATTCCTAATTTAGAGAACTTAGATTCAAAGAAAAAACATTGAAATCAAACCCAAAAGCTCCTAGATTCAATTCCTTGAAATGCCGGAGTTCTCTGGAATCTAGATCCGTTGGATTAAACAATATGGTAGGTAAAAGACTTTATATGATCCAGCTGAATGCCTTGTGGGATAAATATTACAGTTATTTTAAAATTTGTACCGATACCAAGTGCGTGCGTATATAAGTGTGTTTGTGTATAAATATATTTGAGTTTATTTATTGGTGTGTACGTATTTGTGTATATATCAATGTATGTGTATGTGTGTATTAGTGTGTATGTTTGAGTACGTCTATGTGGATGGGTTGGTGAGAGTTCTTGTGTGTAGGTTTATATGTGTGTAATTGTATGCGTGTGTGTATTTCCGTATGTATATTAATGTGGGTATTTCTTTGTGATTGAATGCGTGTGTAAACATGTTTTTCTATGCGTATGAGTGTGTATGCATGTGTTCGTCATTATGTGTATACATGTGTGTATATAAATTGTGTATGTTTATTTGAGAAGGTTCTTCTGAGTTAGCTCATTGGCCTAGAGGGGAGAGTGTTCGCCAATAGTCCGGGAGACCGATGTTCAATCCCAGGTCGCGTCATACCAAAGACTTTAAAAATGGTACTTGATACCTCCTTGTTTAACACTCAGTAATATAAGGTACGTATCAAGGTTAAATTAGAGCAATTCTGGAGAAGGAGTATCACCCTCCCCTTCACCTGGGTGTAGTAGTTATTGAAAAGGGAGCCTTTTGGTCGTCCTCGACTACGGTTGCACTTTACTTTACTTTATGAATAGGTATGTTTGTAAATTTGTAAGGGGGTGTCCTCGTGGTGTAATGGTTAAAGCGATGGACTGCGGAATCGTAGTACGCGAGTTCGTACTCCTATTGCGCTATTACGTTCACTTTCGGGCAAATACCTTTGGGAAAGGTATGAACCCCCTTATCCTCCCAGCTATGGGTTAAATAGTACCACTACTGTTCTTCTAGGAGAATGGCTTTAGCATTAAATAACCTAAAAAGAGTTGATATGCCATTAAACAAAGCGACCAAACCAAACCGATATTTGTGAGTGATATTATATGTGCCTGTTTGTATGATTGTATTCTTATATATATAAAAGTATTTTATTATATATATATATGTTTGTATATATATGCAATTAGTATGTGTGTGAAAATATTTTTGTGTTAGTGTTCATGTATCACTTTATGTGCACATGTGTACGTGTATTTGTGTATATGCGAGTGTATGTGTACGTTAATGTGTGTTCGTTACTGTCACGTGATATCCCGCGGAGACGATAGAGGTAAGATTAATACTATCCTCCCATTGGAATGAACAGTGGAAACCCGTCAAAAAAGTGACCGTTAAGAGAGAATGTGGGTCACAGAAGGGGATATCAACAGGTGTTGGTACTTAGTAACCTCAGATCGCCGGACACCGGAAGGGGAAGGAGAGAGAAGCCAAATGATTGGCTGGGACCCCAAAACGGAAGTGGGGACTCCTTCCCCTCAGCGGAAGTAAATAATAAGAAAGTTAGTTGTTTGGCAGGGTTCGTAGCGGGCAGATGAACCAAAGCCAGTATTCCGGATAGAAGACAAAAGAATATCTGAGACACGAGGGACCCGAGTTCTTCAAGCCAGTATTAAAAATAGCATAAAGTCTATTAGCCCGTGAAAGAAGAAAGATTCTCCAGTGGAACCCCGTCGAAAAATAAGATAAGTAACTTTGGGCCTATTTCTCCTTTATACCCAAATTTTATATACCCCCCTCTCTCTCTCTCAATTTGAAGAAACGAAAGAACAGAAAAAAAGAAAGACATTTATGTCCATGGACTGTTCAATTCATTATATATATTTAACGCTTTGAAAGTGTATCTCTTGGTATACTAAAGGATTCATGTATTTTTATGTTACCACATGGTCGAAGTTGTTCTTTGCCGTATCTGCTACGAATTTGTTACCTCATCCTTCCTTTTCAGCTTCTATTCGCCTCATGTTATCTTGCTTAGAGTTGTCCTATTAATTTCTTAAAAATATCACACGGGAAACCGGAGTTGCCGACTACTACAATATAATATTATTACGACTAAACCTATAGGTCCATATTCTTCCATTGTCTAGGGGAAGGAAGGAAAGCGGCCTGGTGGGTGTGTGGATAGTTTGAAATTTGGAACCCCTTGCCAGCGGCGGTCGGTCTGGCCCTAAATTAATCCCTCACGTAATATGCCAGGTCTTATATGCCTGAGAGAAAAACTCTGAACGAGGACTTATTCTATAGGGGATCAAGTGCCAACCTGCCCCTTCTTCACACGTGCAAAAATAAAGTCCCGTTTTGGGATTTTAGTCAATTTGCCGTCACAGTTACTCTCTGTGTGTGAGTATGTTTGTTTGCGCATGTATGCGAGTTCTTATTAGTTTATGCATCGGTACATGTATGCACGTTTGCGAATCTAATTATGTGTAGATATTTGTGTACACTTGCGTGTGTATGCGTAGTGTGTGTGTATGAGTGAGGGTTCGAATATGTTTGTATATGTATGATAGTGTCTCTCTCTCTATATATATTTATATATTTTCTTTTTTTTTTCTTGTTCATCATACAACGTGTGAAAGCACGTGCGATACCCTAGCCTCATCAGCCGCCAACCAGGGTGATAACACAGTTTCGGTAGCTCAAGGCGGTACTGTCACTCCTGGCGCTACCGAGCAGCTTTTGCCACCGGATAGGGTATTTAAAAGAAATATGTATCCATGTATACACGAGATCAACTAAAAGCGGACATTATATTGGACATTTGTTCATCTTCATTTTGGTGCAGCTTGTGATTTAAAAAAAAAAGAAGAAAATATATATATATATATATATATATATATATGTATGTAAGTATGTATTAATGCTTATGTAATTGTGTTTGAGTGTTTGTATGTATATATATATATATATATATTAGACCAGCTCAACCCAAGCGAGCATATGATAGCTGGGGAACAATACTATTTCCGATCGGATTTTTAACCTTATTTCACTGGTTATCCATCTGTTTTCTCGAACTTCCAATTCAAAAGTAAATGCAACGACTTGTCTTTATCTTCATACGCATGCCAATGTCTATAAATATCTAAGTGCATATACGCATATAAATGCATATCCGTATATTTAGTTTATACAGTATCGCATATAAATAAATAGTTTATACAGTATCGCATATAAATAAATAGTTTATACAGTATCGCATATAAATAAATACAGTTCAAGCAACATTCATAAAATGAAATTTAACTTTTAATAAAAAATCATTTTTTTTAATTGTTACTGTGATTTTAGGTAATCAACATGGATATTGATCTTCATTTAACAAACTCAAGGGCACTAAAAATCAGTGAACAAAATATGAGTATTCCGTAGTCTAAAACAGTCATGCTATTAGTATACCGAGGTGTCGCAGTTATATTCTTAGTTAAAGACTATCAATACTGTAGAGTTTGGTAAAAACTATTACCTAATATTATCCACTTTGATAATATATTCTTCACTAGAGAAAAACGGCGTGACAATTTTTTATAAGAAATTTAAAAAAAAAGAATTCATTGGGATGTAATATATTTATGGAAAAGTTAATAGATTTCTTTTTAGAAAAATTCAGTTACTTATATTTCTTTTTCCTGTATTTGATAATAATTTGAATGTTCTATTTGTATTGCCCCATCATTTTATTTTTAGTTTATATATAAATCATCATCATCATCATCATCATCATCAAATCAAGCAAATTCACTAGACCCTCTCTTGACATCCGTCCCTATCTGTCGTCGCTGGCGGTACATAATCTAGTCTGCATCATATACCAGTGCAAAACTGATGAATGTAAGTCCTTGGTGGGCCGGTAAAGCTGGTGGGTCTATGAGTAGGATTCTACATGAGATCTTTTTTTAATGGTGTACTGCTTCCAGCGATTCAACGGAGCAGCGCACAAAATCCGTTGTTCTTTAACAAACTCGACAGCATTGAAATTCTGTAAACAAAATATGTGTATGTCGTATTCCAAAATACTCATTTTATTAGTATAACGAGGTGTCACAGTTATATTTTTGGTGAAAGAGTATCAATACTGTAGAGTTTGGTAGACACCATTACCTAATGATATCCACTGTTTTATGGTTTACTACTTTTAGGTGGCACACATAATCCTTATGTAGTTCCCGTCGAGCTTTTTCTCCAGCGCTGTAATTCGTTTCGATAAAGTCCAAGTAGTGCAAACGTACAATAGTACTGACGCGGCTACAGCTTGGAAGAATTCCTATTTTATTTTATCAGTGACATCCGAATTCATTGTGGTTGTAAATTAGTTAATAGCAGTTGGTGCCTTTTCTATGCGTATTATGACATAGGTTTCAGTCGATGAGAAATTGCTGCCGCGGTACTGAACTAGTCTATTAATTTCAAAGACGAGCCATTTAAAGTGGAGATTGAACTATCTTGCTTAAAAAACGTGAAATCAGTTTTACCTGAACTCACGTATTAGTCAATGACTCTTGCTATAATATTACGGACAAGCGCCGTCATTGAATTGCAGCGGTCTCAAGGTTGGAGAACGTGCGAGCACATCAGCTGTCATCGGTCGTTGCGTACATGGGTCTGACGATTAAAAATGTCCCAAACTATGCTTGTGCAGGCAGAATGACCTGTAGAGTTCAAGCGTGATTTTAATATAATCACGCATGAACTTTTACATGTTACACTATTGTTTTCACTGGTGATCATCGAGCCTTCCGGAACCTTCGAATTGATCCATCAAATCGCTATATAAGAAATCAAGTAACAAGATTTTGGCAATTCAAGGCAGGTTTCCAAACAGGTTCAACAGAGGTCCATGACGCCTTGACCCATGTTATTGCCAGCCTTTCAGCAATTCGACTGATATGAAAGTATCAACAAGCCAACGATAACGACGCCACCATCACCACCAAGAAGAGGAGGGAGGAAGAATTGTATTGAACAAACTTTTTTAACTACAGTCCAATGTAGTCCCCAAGAATAAAAGCGACTACTATTTTCTTCCTAAAAATTCAAGTTTTGAGAGTTTCTTTTCTGCGAACTCCTTTCTTTTAGACACAACGTATTTTGGTCCTCTGCTACATTGCTACCTGTTAAAATCTACGCAACAGTTTTGAAGCAGAAAGTTTTGAAAATTAGAATGACAGGTTGATTAGTATGCAAATTATTTTAAAACCAAAAATGATCTATATTGCAAGATCTGAAGCATTTTGTATATAAAATATTTTCTTCATTGTAAATATTCTCTTAAGGTCCGGCTTAAGCGTACATTTACTTCGATATCATGTAACATCCTTTCCATATAGTTTATGCTCTGATTATTTACAACGAAAATAGCAAATAATTGAAAATAATCTTTTGGAAATTATAATGGTCGAGTTATATTGTAAACTGAGTCCACAAATTTTGATTTTTTACATCGTGAATGCCAACAACAATTATGCTGCCATGTGATATTGATGTGAGTTTATGGTAAATATATCCAAACATCAGATCACTATTACATCGGAGAGAATTCTACATGGCTCAGTGGGTAATGTACTGAATTGCGACAGCGTAGTATATATAATTATCATCATCATCTTTTGGCGTAAGCATGGATCTCCCAGATACTCTCCCACCATTCGTCTCTATCGTCCATCGCTTCCAGCTGGTCTTCCAGGCTACATCCTATGTCCGTAAAGAGCTTTGTAGATATGTTCTAGCTGGTCGTTTAACATTTGCTCATCCGTATGAAGCATTCCGTAAGGGGAACGTCACTTCTGAGTTCGTTCTTACTTCTCCAGCAATGTCCAAAGTGTGTTGTTCATCTAATTTGGATAGGTGGTTGGTGGCCGTACAGACGCTGCTTTGTGGTATGTTGCCTTCAGAATTTGTTCAATACAATTTTGTAGCATTTTTGGGCAATGTCGTCAAACTTTTTTCTCTTTAAGCTTAGTCAGTATCCATGAGTTTCATCCATATATTAGTACTGACACGACCTCTGCTTAGAAAAAAATTCCTTTTATTTCATCGAATAGGTCTGAAGTCCGTGTATCCGATAACCTATCGATAGCTCTCCATGCCTTTCTAGTCGCGTGTTGATGTCATTTTCAGTAGATGAGGCATTGCTTCCAAGGTTGGTGAACTTATCCACAAGTCTTACTCTACAATGACTCTCACTCAAACCAAATATATATATATATATATATATATATATATATGTATATATATATATTTCAGCCTATTTTCCCTCGGTTGATGGGCTGCTGTAGCGGAGCAGAAGAGTCAAATTCTAGTTTACTCATAGTTGGCAAAGGAAAGAAGAGATGGTTAAACCCCTTTCCCAAAAGCATTTGTGCGAATTAAAAGGCAGACAGCCTCGTTTGAACCTTGAACGCAGATTCCAATTTCTACGACAATAACTGTTTCATTTAGCAAACCTAGTAAATCATATATTATCGGATGATGTTCTCATTTTTTTCATTTCCAAGATTGAAAGCATAATAGCAATTATAGACCTGTGTTCACAGATTGTCGAACAGCAAAAGTCACACTTTTATAATCACAGAATGCTCTTATTTATGTCAAGTCTTACAACAAAAATATAGTTGCGCTATAACGTTCACTTTAGGATTATACAACCCAATGATGATTACAAACCGTTTAACAAAGAATCCAGATGAAGCCAATATATTATATATATACAGAAGCTGCGGTTTAACATAACGGTTATCGTCATTGGAAATGAACTGAGTGAGACGCGTTCAGATCCTTGGAGAGACCGTTTGCTTTTAACAAATCGGCAAACACAAGATCGATTTTCGGTCCAGGTTAAAAGAAAACGTTGGTCAGAGAAGGTGTTGCAATGCTGAGTCTAGAAGAAAGATACTGGAGACAATAATGAGATGATGACATGACAACGAGTTTACAGAACAGAAAAAAAAAATCAGACATGTTCCGAGCAAAATACCTCTAACATTGTTAATGTGTTTTATCCTCCCTTCGGGCTGTTATCCCATCTAGGGGGAAGAGATTTCGCACTTTTTGAAGCAATGAAAGAAATATCATATTGTTCTATAATTCGTATGCCATCCCAATGGTGCTATTTCATTAGCTACGAAATGTTATCTTCTTATTGTCCTCAGCCGGCCACTGACTGACTCTTTTAAAAATATGCAACTCTCATGGGACCATTTCTTCTACTTATCGTGAGAGTTCTCCTTGATCCTTTGTTATCAATTCGATAGATGGCCACGGAATTAATCGTGGGTGGGAAGGTAGCTATTACATTAGGTTTGCCACTTTAATATTCACACAGCAACCAGTCTAGCAGTAGGAATACTCAAAATCTAAACCATCTTTATTCTTAAAAATTGACCTTGTGTCGCATGCGATCCCGAGGATTTGGTTGAATAATCGACCAATTTCAATTATATTGGAATACGGATCATTAAATTTGAATTCTTGGTAAAGTGACAAATGATAGTAATAATACAAGAGTAATCTCTGTTTAGGATTTGGAACAACGTTGAAGCCTAATGCCAAGAATTTTCATGCAATTCTACAAAAGTGCAACCTGCCAACTTAATATGGAAGGAGTTGAGTTCTGTGTGGGTGTTGTCTGCAACTTACAATTAGGGACACGGTAATTAATTTTATGATTCGCTAATTAATTGATATTAGGTTCATAAGACCATTTCTTGAAAAGTTTGATCTGAAATGACGTCAATCAATGGGAGGTGAGTACTTTCAAAAGAAGTAAACTTATAGAAATAAAATTATCCATGTTAATCGCAGCCTGAACATTTAAAAATAACACAGCCGACTGTTTAACTAATAAAAATTGCACCAGATTTATATTGGGATTACTCTTTCACTCACTGTCTCTCAGTTTCTCACACTCTCTGTGCATATACACGCATGATCACACACAGACACGCATGAGCATATATATATATATATATATATATATATATATATATATATACGATCGTATAAGCCAGAAACTCATTGTCAATAAGCGTCGATAACTCTCTGTTCACGCCATTCCAAGGTAAATCTACCAATTAATCTATCAGTGTACGTGAGTATATATGTGGATGGATATGTGAGTAAATGATATCGGACATGTGTGTGACATCATTATGTAAATAATTATATTCGGAAAAACAAATATATATATATATATATATATATATATATATGCGTGTGTGTGTGTGTGCGAGTGTGTGAGTGTGTGTCTGTGTCTGTCTGTTTGTGTATATCGTTTGATATTCCACAGTCTATAAGTATCTATCTATCTATCTATCTATCTCTAAAGGATGTGATTGCGTATAAGACTTTGTTAATTGATTTCTGTCAAGGAGAACTTAAGGTTGTAACACACACACATACACACACACACACACATATATGTGTGTGTGTGTGTGTGTATGTATATACATATATATGTGTGTGTGTGTGTGTGTGTTAAAATCACAAAATTTCTTTTAAACCACTTACAAAAATGTAAAAATCACGCACAATCATATTTTTTGCGCATATTCATATTACCTGTCTGATGATTGAGCATATTTCATGTTAATATCAGTGACGCAAATAAATGGTTTGTGTGTTAATTCGTCTTTATGGAGTGTTTTAATGGTATCGAAAGGTTTTAATGTTTGTACATGGATCAATTTATGCGTGTTTTGCAAATTATATTTTTATATCTATGCCTATCCACATTACTCACACTATCTCTTTCCCTGTCTCTCTCTCTGTCTCTCGCTTTTCTCTCTCTCCTCCCCCCTCTCTCTCTCTCTCTATATATATATATGTATATTTATTTATATATAGATCCGACATGACAAATACTAGCCAAAATGTGGCTTGAAAACGCCAAAGCTAGAATCGTTAGTTTTTACCTGTTAAAATCTTTTTTATACTTGCTAAATTCTCTGATATTGCATTGCCTTTGTGTTCAAAGAACACTCTAAAGATTTTACTGATTCAAAGCACTCACACGTTAATTGTAAAATGTTAATCACACTTATATACATATATGTATATTTGTGTATGTGTGTGTGTGTGTGTGTGTGTGTGTCACTGTCTTTAAAGTAGATTTTAAATGTAAGGAGGTTCTCGACTCAAAATCTAGCAACCTTTTTCGAGACATGGTTCTCTTGGAGTTATCCTTTCAAAAAGTCCTAATATAGAATTCTCGTTCCTACTTCACACATATAAAGATCTCTGAATAATAGTGTAACATACTTATATGCAGATGCATGCAGAAATATATTCAACACAATAAAGACGAGCGGACACAGTTCTTTAGAAAAATATACCTCTCACTTTATTCGTAATGGTTGGAAAGGGTTACGAAAGATATGTGTGAGAGGTGAGTCGGAGACTGAACAAAGACTGCAACATATTGACCCCACCCAGCTCCTACGGCTATAGCAGTGCACCTTTTTCGCTCTCCTGGGCTGCTCAACCAGGGGCCTGGGGGTCCAGCCTCACTGCTGAGAGCTGGTTTCCACAGTTCGATCTGGAACACTGACTTCAAGCTCTGAACTCCAACTGCCTGACTTCCTGTCTCAACCGGGTTATATCATTGTTTTACGCCCACTCAATTCAACCCGTCGGCAGTCAAGGTTATCCCCTTATCTCTTTGACCGGATGCACCTGTTATTTATACAGGTGCATTTCTCATTTGACAGATTGGCCGGGTCTGAGGTCAATATGCAACAATAGCATATAGATATATATATAACAAAGTAGCATCATTTAATCAAACATACACCTGTAATGAATTAAAGAGCAATTAAAATAAATATAAACGAATGATGGCGTATAACATGTATATTTATCTAGCACTTTATTGGTTTGATGCAAAGACGATTACAAGATGTTACAAGGAAGAACTTTTGGAGGTAATTACCTCACCACTGAATATATTCTATTTCTTGGGACCATGTACTTGCAAAAAGAGGAATCTCTGTTCATAATTTGGATCTATTTTGAAAACTTCAGCCAAGAATTTTCATGCAGTTCTGCAAAATGTGTAAAGATCTAAATCTGTTCAAAAGTTCGTAAAAATAATCTCATTTATATGTACATTGTTAAAACACTGATTAAATGTATGTATGTTAATGCTTCAATTTCATATCTTGAATTTAAACTGATATATGCCGGCCTATATATATATATATATATATATATATATATATATATATGCGAAAAAATAAGTGGAAAAGTGATTAAACCGAAACACAGTCAATGGATTCTTGAATACTTGAATCCATTGTCTCTGTGTCGGTTTATATACATTTACTAACATTTTATCACATTTTATTGGATTTACTAAAATAACCTTTCTCCATATATATATATATATATATAGATACATATACATATATATGAAAGTCAAACCTGACCGATAAAGACGTCAGACCTGACCAATAACGAAGTCAGACCTGACCAATAAAATAAAACGCAATTTTTTCCAAGCAACAGTCGTGTCGATACTGCTATATGGATGCGCTACATGCACGCTAACTGAACTCATGGAGAAAAAGCTTGACACCCAAAAATGCTGTGAGCAATATTGGACAAGTCCTGGAGGCAACACCACACAAAAGAGCTGCTACACGGCCACCTACCACCCATCATGAAAACTATCCAAGTTAGACGAACCAGAAATACAAGCCACTGCTGGAGAGTTAAAGACGAGCTTAAAAGCGATTTACTCCGGTGGATCCCTTCACATAGACGAGCAAAGCTAGGGCGAACAGCTTGAACCTATATACAACAGTTCTGTGCCGATACAGGATTTAGCCTTGGGAACCTCCCGGGAGCAATGGACGATAGAGATGGATGGCAAAAGAGGGTCAAGGATATTCATGCTGGCAGTTCGACATCGTGATGATGATTATATATAAATATATGCTTCACGTAAACGCGCACCTGGACACTCATCCAAGCAGATATTTAGGCAAACATTTACTGTTTCAATATATATATATATGTGTGTGTTGTGGTCGTCAGATAAGACCGGTGGAAGAACAACTCAAACAACGGGTGATAGGTGAACGTTAATTTATTAGCAGAAAAAAGTAAGTCATACAAAAGAAGTACTAGCCGTTCTCGGCTTGCTGTCTGTCTGTTAGATGTCTCGTAAGAAACGAGAAGTTGTATTCCCCGAGCGAGCTAGCTAGGAGAATATGTTTAGGTTTTGACGAGTCCATCTTTGGGGTATGGTAGGATATGCCCCCATAACAATATATATATATACATATATACATATATATAAGCACAAACATACTCACCCACTTATGTAATTATATATTCAAACATACACATATATATTATCGCGTATAAAGAAACACACACACACACACACACACACACACACACACACACACACACACACACACACACACACACACACATATATATATATATATATATATATATATATATGAAATAGAACTGTCTTTATTTATTTTCTAGAAAGTCCAAAGATTTATTAGGACTTTAAAAAATTGTTCCTATTTGTCAATGATTTATGTTGTGTTAACAGATACACATATGAATAGAAAAAATGTATACATATATATTAAATACACATTAATATA
Organism: Sepioteuthis lessoniana; assembly: GCA_963585895.1. Lineage (NCBI taxonomy): Eukaryota > Metazoa > Mollusca > Cephalopoda > Myopsida > Loliginidae > Sepioteuthis > Sepioteuthis lessoniana. The sequence continues at coordinate 48,890,094 of OY757928.1, read as the reverse complement.
TATGTATGTGTCTAAGTGTGTTTATGTGAACAAACTCTATATATAGGCCGATTCGACCAATAGAATGAATAGTGATAATGTTCATGGCGCCTTTTTTCCTTAGTCTCGCATATCGGTAATGCTAAGTTTATGCGCACATTTGCATCCCCAAAATAACACACACACACACACACACACACACACACATATATATATATATATATATATATGTGTGTGTGTGTGTGTGTGTGTGTGTATGCGTTTGTACTTGTTTTTATATCAGCTAGATGACTATACTATCTTGACAGTTGATAGTCGATACCACCAAAATTACAACTCAAACATTTTGACTAATAACTAATTCAACTTCTGAAAAATACATAAGATGCGTAAGATGATAAAATTGTAAGACATCAGTAGGTTGTTGTAAAATAGTAATATACGCTTGTATTGGGGGTGCCCGTGGTGTAATGGTTATCGTCGTAGGAATTGGTCACGACGATACGAGTTCAAATCCTGGACGAGACTGATTGCATTTCACATAGCACACTTGAGAAAGGTATGAATCCACTTATTCTCCCTCCAGCTATGGGTAAATAGTAGGACAGACTAGGTTCTTCAGCCTTGGTGAGGCAACTAGTCTAGGAGAAGGAAAACTCTGAATTCAAACCTGTTAAACTTCACTTAAAAATTGACCCTGTGTCATATCCTGCCCGAGCGGAGGGTTTGTTAAATAGTAATATACGCTTGTATGAGACGTTTGACTCTTTTTATGTCTATATAGTTACACATCTCTGTCAAGTATAGTAAGATGAGTTTTAACTAAGCAATCTACAGGTTTTATTTCTGAATACATTCTCTTAGACTATTCTAGTCAAAGGAGACCAATAAGTCCGTAGAGTTCTAAGGAATTAGTTCTTTCTCCGTTTTTTTAGAGTTAACTTCTCTTTGAATGTTCTCTTCACCGCTATATTGTCATTAGACTTGAACGCCATCGACCATTAACCGGATCATTGGCCTAATGGTCCGGGAGGCTGAGTTTCGATCCCAGGTCGAGTCATACCAAAGACCCCAAAAATGGTACTTGATGTCACTTTGCTTAACACTTGCATTATAAGGTAAGAATAAAGGGTGGAGTGGGGCAATCCAGGGAATTGAGTAGTACCCTCCCCTACACCTTGATGTAGTAGTTATTGAAAATTGAACCTTCGGGTCACCCTCGACTAAGGTCGCCAACTTTATATATATATATATATATATATATATATATATATATATATATATATATATATATATATATATATATAATAACAGGCTATAATTTTGAGTAAACAGAAAGAAAGAGCCTAATGCTCAATACAATATAAGAACTGTAATCAAACTTAAGATATTGGATACTCTTCACTGTAACACTGAGTTTCTTGTGATTATTCAATCCACGTAACATTTGCACAGTCGTGTAAACATATATGTCTCGGTTTATAGGGAACAGGGTTCTATAGTGTAATTTTCTTTTTAGTTCGTATATATATATACCTTATAATAAGTATACATATATATTATAAGGAACTTACCTCATATATTTACATATAAGGAGATTACTTCATAATTTGGTCGTATTGGTGTTAAATTGACGTAATGACTTATTGAATAGCTTAGTCTTTCGGGGCTGTAGAATACATTGACAAATCGGCCAAATTCCCTCTGGCCTTCTTCCGGTGATTTACCGCCTCTATCCTGAAGAAGGCCAGAGAGAATTTGGCCGAAACGTAGTGAAAGAAGAAACAACACAAAAAAACTACCAAGATGAGGGGGAAAAGTCCGCAATAAATAAATAAATAAAAATTAATTCTCAGATTAGGAGCCTCATCTCAAAAATGATTCCAATTAAGGACAATATACAAAAAATCGGTACGGACCCGACTCTTGAAGACCAGATAAGGATTTATGAGACCAAAAAATCCTTCCTTGATCGCCCTTCGGGGCCCGTGGCGCAGCGGATAGAGGCGTTGAGTCTCTTCGGTTCCAGGTGAGCATTGTCAGAAGATAGCGGTTTCAAATCCTACCCAAGCCGGCCAGAGGTTTACTTGGTCAAAAACGTGGTGCGATAGACAACAACTATGGAAGGCAGTAATTACTGGGGATACGGTTACAAGACTCATCATTCCTATTCGAGGTCGCGGTAAATCACCTGAAGAAGGCCAGTGGGAATTTGGCCGAAACGTAGTGAAAGAAGAAACAACACAAAAAAAACTACCAAGATGAGGAGGAAAAGTCCGCAATAAATAAAAATTAATTCTCAGATAGACAGATATTTGTCTATTAATATCTAATATTTGACATTCTACATTTATGATATATTTACCAATCCCTCAACTCGGGCAGGATATGTCACAAGGTCAATTTTTTAAGCCGGGTTTAACAGGTTTCAGTTCAGAGTTTTTCTACTCCTACACTAGTTGCCTCACCAAGGCTGAAGAACCAAGTCTGCCCTACTATTTACCCCTAGCTGGAGGGATAATAATTAGATTCATACCTTTCCCAAGAGAATTAGTGCTATGTGAATTGCTATCAGTCTCGTCCAGAATTTGACCTCGTGTCGCCGTGTCCATTTCCTACGACGATAAACATTACACCACGGGCACCTCTATTCTACATTTATAAATATAAAAATCCTAGTTCACCTGTATAAAATGTGTATTGTGCCATTGCTTCTTTTACAACCTTAACGTTAATTGTCAATCATAAATTCTAGAATCTTTTTATAGTGTATTAATCCACTTAGTACTCATCAGTGCTTCCACTAAGCAGGAAAAAGTAAACTATATTAATTTTTTATACGTCTCACAAGAATTCAGATGCATATGTCGACTGGAATCATTTTTATCACTCTTTAAAGTTGACGAAACAAAACTATTGAAAAAGAATGTTACAAAGAAGGAGATAGATAGATAGATAGATAGATAAGCTATACTTAATCTGTACTTATGCTAAACTGAATTTTTTGAAATAGAACTATTTATATGAAAATGGATTTGTAATTAAATAACCTACAATGGTTGATATGGCATAAAACCAAACCAAAGAAGGAAAAACCAAACCCAAGAAGGAGAAAGAGATAGATAGATCGATAGATATATAGATAGATAGAGAGAGAGAAAAGAGAGAGAGAGAGAGAAAGAGAGAGAGAGAGAGAAGAGTGTATAGCTTGTTTAAAAATAATATAATTTGAAATGTACGGAGTACTTCACAAAAAATTGAGATCATTTAATAATCTAATAATTAAACCGATTCTCGTTCAAATCTTCTCAAATTCTATGATGTTTAAACATCTTATCTTTTTCGGTGAATGTTATATCTTCATCTAAAAAGAAAAACCCACGCAACATTCAACTTATAATATTGGGTTGTTTCAGCAAAATGTGGAAACATTTTTGATGATTTGAACGAGTATTGGTCAAGGTAATTGTTTTAGAAATAATATTATTTTTGTTAAACAACCTGTATATTTACGTATAATTCAATATCAAATGAATATGTAAGTCTTTTATGTTACAGAAATATAATGTATGTAATGTAAATGTGTGGGTATTTTTGAAAAAATAACTTAGTCAAGCTGATCCTAATCATGAAAGGAAATCGATTTTTATTAATAAATCAGGTTGCTGGAAAAAATCAATACTCAACGCTGAGGGAAAATGATCAAAGTGAGTTCGATAATAAAAGAAAACTTTTAGTAAAATATAAATTATGTAAATACCAACCCCTAATACAAATATTACAATAATGAAATGTAAATTATTCTAACAAGTAGATTGTTGATTAGAACAATAAATCTGCGAGTTAAGACATTATATATATATATATATCTATCTATATATATATATATATATATATATATATATATATATATATATATATATATATATATCACCGTCCCTACCACCCAACTTATCTTTTACATTACAAAGGGTAAAGTCAGAAATATTTTAAAGAAGCTCGGTGGTCCTCAGAATTGGAATTCTGACGGTAATGGACTTGTATTTCTCTCTCTCTCTCTCTCTCTCTCACTCTATCTCTCTCTCCTTCACACACACACACACACACACACACGCACACACACACATACACAAACACACACACACACACTCTCTCTCTCTCTGTATTTCTCACACACATTCTCTCTCTCTCTCTCTCTCTCTCTATGTACATATATATATATATATATATATATAATTCGGTGGCTGCAGAATACACCGATTGCATCTCTGCAGATGGTTAAGTATCTCCCCAACGGGTATCCTGCATATGACACTAAACAATCTGATGGTGAGGCTCCAGTAATGCTGGAGCTTTGGGGAATGCAGATTATCCTTTTATTGGCATTCCTCCCGGGTCCACTCGGGTCCTCTCTATGGTTCAAATAGAAATAAACTGTACAATTATCGTGAAATGAATTGTTTGAAATAAAACTGCTTTTATATTTAACTCTGTGTAAATGTTTAAGTGAATTGTTAGTGATACACAGCAATATGGGGAACATTTAACTTTGTCAACTCAGCTAAATAACTGGAAGTAGAATTGATTTTGACACTTAAACTATACTTATGCTAAACTGAATTGTTAGAAATAGAACTATTTATATGTATGAAAATTGATTTGTAAGTTAATAGCCTACAATGGCTGATATGCCATAAAACCAAATCAAACCAAACCAAACGATTCGGTTTCTTTAAGATTAAATTTGTCATTAATTTCTGAATATTTTCACATTATTGCATTCTTTTAATTACCTTTTTTCAAATTCTTCATATATTGATGAATTAATTTTTTGATTGGACGTGATATTTCACTCTGGTATTTTAAAAAAATTAAAAACCAGGCATGGCACAGAATAAATGCCCGAATCAGATTTTATAATTATCAGATTCATTCAACCCCAACCCTCACACATTGACTAAGTAGCCACTGGTACCGCAGCACATACATTGATAAAGTCATCTTTCAAGACGAAAACATTCCCGTAGATAATCGAAAAATTTTAGCCGTTAAGTTAAACATCCTCTAGAGCACTCATTAAAAATACTTCACATGTTAAAAACGATTTTTAGCAAGGGAATAAGAATACTAATATTCATTTGATACAAGTACATTGTCCTACAGCGTTGGGGAATTTCTGTCACGTGATCCTGATCTTGGATTTTAACCAGCACTGCCAATCTACCCGTCCAAACAAGACGTTACCGGTACATGATAAAAGCTTCTATACGAAAAATAAAAAAGCCGATGAAAACTAAACATGAAATCCTTGCCTGTTACCTTTAATAAAAATATACAAACAAAAAATCTGCTACTAAAACACACACATGCACGCACACACTCTTATATATATATATATATATATATATATATATATATATATATATATATATATATATATAAATTATGAAATGGACAAATATTGGGACCTTGCTAGAGTACTGAAAATATCATTGAAAATCAATGTGACAATGATATCCATTACATTTGTAGCTCTTGGAATAAGATTTGGGAATATTTAGCCTGCTTTTGGCGATCAACTATCTAAACCACTCGAGTGTAGCTATTTGAAAATGCCGAAGGGCCAATTATTATTGCAGATCTTTACTTTAAAACTGGGCCATTGGCCAAATGAGTAGTGTTAACCAGGGTCCGGAAGACCGGGGTTCAATCCCAGGTCGAGTTATACCAAAAACGCAAAAATGGAACTTGATGCCACCTTGCTTAACACTCAGCATTATAAGGTAAAGATCAAGGGTAAAGAGGAAAAATCAAGAAAAAGAAGTAGCGCTATCCCCGACACATCGGTGTCGTAGCTATTGAAAAGGGAGCCTTCGGGTCAACATCGACTACGGTCGCCAACTTTGCTTACTTACTTTAAAACCTGATATCCCCATGCTTTTATCCAAAAGCAATCTCAAAGTTAGAAGAAGTAAGTAAAGTCTTTTTTTTTTTTGTGTGTGTGTGTGTGTGTGTAGTCAGCATAAATTAAGTTTTGGCAAATCTTTTACAAACTTTAAATTTTGTTTTAAATGTAACGCTGTTAGCGATCGTTGTCCAGGGCGACTAGATAACTAGTACTTCTATCTAATAATAATTATATCTAATACTAAGTGCTTATGGCCTCTACATGACTGAATTCAGAAAAAGAACTAGCTCTTGTAAAGTTTGGTAGTTTGTTTTATTTTATATATAACATCATTTTCTGTAGAGCAGAATTCTTCAGGTTCTTTTTTTTTTTAACATGTCGGATTGTACACATGAGTATTGAAGAATAAAATGACCCAAGCGTTGCGTTAATAAAATCACAAATACGATGAAGGTCACTTGTCATAAAATATTTGTTATATATAGGACAATATTCATTCCATTTATATAACAAAAGTAATAAAAAAAAAATAGACAAAGCAAAAATAATAACTAAAGAAACCAAAAAAGGCAAACAAAAACTCACAGAAAAAGAAAACAAAAAACCCATAAAAAACAAAAACTAATGTCTGTATTGAAATAGAAACATTTGACAGGGAAATGTGTAAATATTTTGACAAGACTTCTTTTGACAACTTGCAGACAACTAAGCGAAAATATTTATATTTATTATAAATATTGTAAGTTATTTCTATGTCAATACACGACATCCTGTTAGCTTGAAATAAATGCAAGAAGGAAAGTTTCCTACTCATGAATATATACGAGTGTTTCTGAAAACTTCTTCATTCGACTAAGAAGGAAAAGACCAAACCCATTAAATTTTAAACTTCTACCATATCCGGGTTTGGTAGTTGGGGTTTTCTAATTAATGTTCATGTTGTGGGGAGTAATTGTCTGTTATACTAGTCTGTTATGCCTAGTTTAACCGGACAATGGTTAGTGTGTTCGCCAATGGCCCGGGAGACCTGGGTTCAGTCCCAGGTAGCGTCTTGTCAAGGACTCAAAAATGGTTCTTCATGCTGTCTTGCTTTACACTCAGCATTATTAAGTACTTATCAAGTGTAAAGTGGAGCAATCCAGGGTAAAGAGTAGCGCCCCTTACACCTTGGTATAGTAGCTATCGAAAAAGGAGCCTTCGGTTAACCCTCGACTAAAGTCGCCAACTTTACTTTACATATAACTAGTTTGAATAGTCCCCCATATGATGTGCTGTCTTCTTGAGCAGAAGTGTAATCCCCATCAAGAAAAGAGGCTTCTTCTTTATGACACTAAATGGGATCTGATGATGAGAATCTAGTTCTCTAGATATTGATAGTGTAGCGCACATTTTCATTGTCATCACTCTCGGGTTTAATCTGTAGTATCTGTTAGGGTGCCATTTGGGTCTGTTTGAAAATTATTCATATTTTTTTTGGTCAGTGTACAAAGAATCTTTTAAAAAACAACTACACAATCATGAAATTATGGCCGTACGATGTACACGATTTCTTAATCTTTAAGAATAAAATAACTCTGGACAGATTGACATGCCATTACAATTAATCAACGAATCACAACAAAAGATTCAATATCAACATGAACTGTTGTTACAGCGGAAACCAGCGTTTTAGCAGATCGCGTATCCTTCAATATATTTATTTCTGGTAGTTGCATTACATTCAGTAACCTGCGAAAGGTTTGATTTGGTTAGGTTAGGTTTTATGGCATATCAACCATTGTTGGTTTATATATACGGTTGGTTTGTTGGTTGTTTTTTACGCCGTATCCAACTTCTCGGGTCATTTAACGTGGAGGTAAAATTCAAACAATTCAGTTTAGTATAAGTTTTTGTTTATAAACAGTTAAATATCAAAACACTTCAGTTAAATGTCAAAATGTCAAAACAGTTCTCTTTCAAAAAATTCAGTTTAGCATAGGTACGCAATTTCAATGCCAAATGCAGTTCTATTTCAGTTTAGTATAAGTACACAGTTGAAATGTCAAAGCAGTTCTATTTCAAACAATTTAGTGAAAAATAAGTACACAATTTAGATTATTTTGACCCATAGGACCCGATCAGGGGCTGCTACTCTGGGTCGCATTTCCCAAAGTTCCAGCATTACTGGAAACTCACCATCAGTGTGTTTTATGTCATATCCGGGACACTCGTTGGAGGGAGTCTGAATCCTCTGCTGAGAAGTAGTTCGTGTATTCTACAGCTCCAACCGACTGGGTAATGTTTCTACATACGAATTAGATATATATGATTTGTAAATATTTTGTTGATAAAATTTCTAAACTTGAAATTTAATTACCATAACCAGAAAACCCGGGAAACACTTACAGGTGACATACACTGGACAGCTGTTACGACCTTATTAGGTCTTATTGGCAGAGTATACTGTGATCTCTCCCTCTGGAGATCGAACCAGCGACCACAGAATGCAGAGCCGGAACTATGCTACTAAGCCATCGACCCACATGCCAAATCACGGTACACACTGCTGATAATCCTTTATAAGGTCGAAACAGCTGTCTAGTTGTTCCGTGTGTCACGCGCAAGTGTTTGACGGATATTCTGGCCATGGTAATTCAATTTATCATATAATTCCTCTACTTAATAAAACAATGTCTTTCCACACTTGCCTGAGTCATTCTTTTGCATATTGTTGAATGGTTTCAAGTATTTCTATCTTATACAAATAATTCTTTTTTACTATTAATCACATACCATTTGTTTGCAGTCAGTTTAAATGTCTATCAGTTCCATTTGACCGATAGATAACACCATATAAGGGGCTACCACTCCGGGGAAAAGCGGACCTGGAAGTGCAGACAGTAAAAAAGTATTTTGCATTCCCCGAAGCTCCAGCATCTCTGGAACCTCACCATCAGACTGTTTCGTGGTATATCCAGGACACTCTGTATGTGGGGGTTGTTACTCATTTGCAGTCGGTATATTCTACAGCTCCAGCTTACGATTGGGTTATTTATTAAGGTGTGACTGATAAAAGGATATGAACAGACACAGACATCAGAATTTGGGCTGGAATACGAATATAGAGACATATGTTCTTTTGCTCACACGCGTGTGTGTGTGTGTGTGTGTGTGTGTGCGTGCGCGTGTGTTTGAGTGAGTTTATTGCGTCATTTTATTATTTTTATTTTTTTGGATTTTCTTTACAAACGTTTGTAGTTTCCAGACCAAAGAAATGATGAAAGAGTCAGTGATCGAACAAACATATAAAAAAAATCCCATGATAGGATTCTGAAATGAGATTTCCACATTTCCTGGCTGTACAAATTACTTCAAAGTTTGGCAGATATGAATTTATAGAGGAATATTAACTCCGGAACATGATTCTATTTACATCAATATACTAATAATTTAGAATTATACGTACATGTTTGCTTATATTTATATAGGTAGACATTTTTTGCATTATTTTCTTCATTATTTAATGATAATTATTAACATCGGTAACTCTCCCGTAAAAATGATGCATTGGCCATAATGCACAAAGAAATTTAACAGGTTGAGGTTATTTGGTTTAAAGGCATATCAACCCTTGTGAATTATATAATCTGAAATCCTGTTTATACACATGATCTCTGAGAGAACAGTTTGTTGGTAATTTGTTTTAGCAAGCCAGCGCACATCACTTGAACTCAGCTAAATGATTTCAAGTATTACTATTTTACACAAATAATTCAATTTAATATTAATGGTAAATCCCTAGTAAAGATTGAACAGTTATATATGACTCATAGATGGGACCCTGACAAGTACTACCACTTCCGATTAAAGGGGATGTGGGTGTAAAGGAAATGAAGGCATATTACAAATTCTCTAAGCTCCAAATTTCACCTGTTAGTTTTGTGTCATATATACGACTCTAACTGAGGAAGTTTAACCCATCTGCAGAGATGCACTCGACGTTTTCTATATCCACAGCCAACTGGGTTATAAGTTTAAAGATAATTTGATACGATTGAAAAGATTCTACAAAGCTGTAATTACGATGCTGGTTCAAGTACTGAATAATATTATTGTGCGGAAATAACACTATCTATCTATCTATCTATCTATCTATATATATATATATATATATATATATATATATATACATATCAGTAAGATATAAAACAGAGAGATATATTCCAACTCTTCAGCAACGATAAAAATGTTACAAAAGGTCAGTTTTTAAGCAGATCACTGCCGCATCAAATTCAGTGTTTTCCCGCTGGAATCATTGCTTTACAAAAGCTAAACAACCCAGTCTGTCTTGCAATTTACCGAGAGCTCGCGAGTGATGGTAAGAACAAATGGATTTTTGTCTTTTCCAATGACCTTAGGACGACGTAACGCACTTGCATTTCTTCTTGGATTGAAACTCAGTTCACGGATTTTGCTTCGAACAAAAATTACTATTACATGAAGAGCGACTTCTATCTAACTACATCTTTCTGCTCTCTCTCTCTCTCTCTCTCTCTATCTCTCTCTTTCTTTCTCTCTCTCTCTCTCTATATATATATATATATACTCAAATATATACAAATCTTAGTAATGACATTTACATGAGGAGTTGAAATAAATATGTTTTGTTTTATCCTGTTCTACAGAAAAGGATTTGAGCTCCTCATGATTTAAGGAAAAAAATTATATAACGATTTTCCTAATGATATATATATATATATATATATATATATATATATATATATATATATATATATATATATATATTGACATTTAGCTATTGCTTGGCTTAAGAGGACGAAACTTTCCTTTTTATGATCTTAAAATCCCACTGACGGAAAGCACTTTCGCGAAAAACATTGGTAAATATCTCTATCAATTGGATCCTAAAACACTGAAATTAGAAAGAAAGCGACAGAAAAAAATATACTTTCATAGAAAAAAAAATTCCAAGCATCATGCTTTTTAATTTCATATATATATATATATATATATATATATCATTCATAATTTTTTTAACATTCAGACAAAACATATCTGTTCATATTACGCTAGAAAAACTATGATCTATTGTAATTGATAAAACGGAGTTGGTGTTTAGTCACAATTATCGTTTTGAACTCTAGATATCAGAAAAAAAAATCAATAAATAAAATGAAATTAATTCAATTTCATATTTATCTCTGTACACTTTCATGAGAACCAATCTAGAACACACATTCTTAATCGAAAGAGATAAAAAAACCCTCGTCGGTTTATTTGAATATCATTAAAATTCCTTGCAAACTCAGACAATATATTCAGTCACACTGTGGTCATCACTCTTTTCAACTGTTGCATACTACTCGTACCCATAATGATATCAATCCAGCGCTACATGTACAAATGCAGGCGGACTCTGTTGTTCAGGTACGAACGCATTTATTAACTTCTGACTTCGGTTCTTCGACACGAGGAGAGAGTGACACAATTCTCAAAAGTCTTTCGTAATCATACTATGCAGATCCCACCTCCAACGTTTGACACATCTCGTGGTGTTTAAGATCTCAATTCATCTCTGTCGGTAGAGATCCGAAAAACTCAAATCTTCGACTGAATGACCGAATCCCAACTACATCTTTCAACAGCCAAAATTCAACTCTCAACTGACTCTTTTTCAAAATCCTCAAATTCTCAGGACCATCTCTTACGGGCATGACGTCATCTACACTCCAACCCCATTTCTTGTCTTGGGTTTATCATGACAATGGTGATTGTCATATCCTTTGCACGCGAGCGTAAAACTGTACCCAAATGACTGAACTCTTAACCCAAATAGTTCAAAGCCCAACCAAACTGAATGATGAAATAAAATTAACAAAAAAGGATTGATATAAAAAAATCATTCCTTAATTATATAGCATAACTAGGACTCTCTTATTCTCCCGGCTACGTGTTAAGTTGAACCACCACTGTTTTTTGACAAAGACAGTTTCGGTATTGAACTATAAACAAAGAATGATATGTCAATAAACAAAGAAACTAAACCTAACTAATTATGTAGTAAAATATATTTTACACATGATTAAACATAAATTATTACTAATTCTTTCTTATTTTCAAAGCATATACAGTATTACATCAGGCATCTCCTCTATCTTCTCAGGGCAATATATATATTTTTGTTTAAAAACAAAAAATTTAAATATTCCATTTCCATAATAGATCTATCTCGCTTATTTAATTATAGAATTGCATTTGACGAGGTTGAATAAGCAAAATAGATATATCATGGAAATGGAATACTATTTCTAATTTTTTAGTTTTTTAAACAAAAAAGTACCTAATAATATATATATATATATATATATATATATATATGTGTGTGTGTGTGTGTGTGTGTGTGTGTAGTTATTTTATACCAATTCTATAATTCTAATGGTGTGAAAAAAACAGATAATACAATTTTTAAATAAAAAATATAACTGATATCGGGAAAAAAACATTTAAAAAAATAAATACAAAAAGCATTGATACTCCTAGAAAATAATCAACCAGACCGCAATGCCTAGCCAAAAGAAAAAAAAACACCAATGAGTATGACAGTGATTAAAATTAAAATCATTATCACATTAATTTTTTAAGAAAGATTTCTTTTATTATTTTTCATTTGATTGATTTTCTTTATTGAATTAATTTCATAATGATACCCAAAACTTAACATCATTTTATTACCTGCCCGTACGTAACACACGGGGGTGTCCACGTGGTGTAATGTTTAAAGCGATGGACTGCGGAATCGTAGTAAGCGAGTTCGTACTCCAGTCGCGCTATTACGTTCGCTTTCGGGCAAATACCCTTGGGAAAGGCATGAACTCCCTTATCCTCCCAGCTATAGGTTAAATAGTAACACTACGGTTCTTCTTGGAGAATTGATTTGTCCTTAAATAACCTACAAAGGTTGATATGCCATTAAACAAAGAAACCAAACAATATTATAATGTTGTATACTCATATAATACAACCATACACATTTACATATATACATGCAGGATACATATTGACGCAATGAATAAAAGACGAGCGAAGACTTCTTTAAAGAAATATACCTCTCACTTTATTGGAAGGTTTGCGTGTGAGAGGGAGTTGGAGCCCGAACAAAACTGCAATATATTGACCCCAACTCTTATGGCTATCAGCGTTGTGCCTTTCTCGTTCTCCAGGGCTACTCATCTGAAGGCGGGCTTTCTCTACCGCATCTTGTCACCAACGGGTTCTCCAAACTCCATTGGGGGTCCCAAGGGCCCCTTCTGCTGGGTGGTGGCTTTCTCAACCACTTTCTCTCCAATTCGTCTGATCTCCAACTCACTGACTTCCTGTCTCACCGAGTTATAGAATACTTCAATCGCCCACTCAATCGCCCACTCAATCTTTGGAATGGCATGTTTGATCGTCATCAAGCGGAAATAACTGTCATGTAGTTCAGCGATCACTCTCTTCTGGTGCATCAGTCTATGAGTTTATCATGGACTTTTACCTTGTCCCATTTCGTCAGCCAAATCCGCCTACGCGATTCCTTTCGATTACTGTCCATTGGAATGTGTCACTTCCTTCCGGTGCTTCACTTTGGAATGGCATGTTTGGCCGAGTCGAAGGTCAATATACAACAATATATGTACCAACAATAACTGTTGATAACAAAATCATTATCGTTACTTTTAATTTTATTTATCATAACCACTCAAATAATTCACCACGAAACAGACATTTCATATATTTACTTCTAATAAACCTTTAGTTATCTAGGAGAGGGGAAAAATCAAGTAAGAAAAAAATTTTTGATTGAAACAGTTCTTTTTGTCATTCTCTCCTTACGTTTCTTCCCTTATACTGCCTTCCTTTGCTTCTCCCTTTTTCCCTGGCAGAAAGCGGGAATATGTGTATATATGAAATGATACATTATATACGCAGATAGACGTATATAAGTATGCACGAGTTACAGTACATACACAAATATACAAACATTTAAATGTGCACAAGTTTAGACACACACAGAACCCTTTCTGCCAACACCAGCGATATAAAAATTGACCATACTAATGGTTTCTTTGAAAACCGTTCACTTTGTTTAATGGATGTGTAATGTCTGAAACATGTGTGTGTGTGTGTGTGTATGTATTCTTTATTCCAGTCAAACTGGAGTCGGGAATAATCCCGTCAGGACAATTAAATTATTCAAACTTCGAACATTTAAATCTGACTGGTAAAGAGCTCAATGTAACTGACATCACAGAGCAACAACTCCTTTAAGAAAAACAAAATCCGGTCACTTTAGAATTATAAATTTATTTCCATCCTGCTATGATAGGATAATTTAACAGGACTTCTTCAGATCAAATGGATATAATTCTGGCAGTATTAATCTTATCCATTGGATCTAAAGAAGCCCTGTTAAATTTTGAGTTATTGATTCATATCATTACCCATAGCAGGATGGAAATAAATCTATAATCCTAAAGTGACCGAATTTTTTTGTTAAAGGGATATATATATATATATATATATATATATATATACTTTCTTTAAAGAAAAAACCAAAGACCGGTTACTTTAGGATTACAAATCTATTTCCATCCTGTTTTGTGTTTCTGATGTAAACCAAAAACACGAAGAAAAATATAACAGAACTTCTTCAGATCTTATGGATAAAATAAAGCAGCTGATTTATTTTATCCATAAGACCTGAAGAAGTCCTGTTATATTTTTCTTCGTGTTTTTGTTTTACATCAGAAACACAAAACAGGATGGAAATAAATTTATAATCCTAAAGTAACCGGTCTTTGGTTTTTTCTTTAAAGAAAGTATTGCTCTGTAATATTAGTTACATTGAGCTCTCTACCAGGAAAATTTAAATGTTCAGCTTTTGAATGATTTTCTTGTCCTGAAGGAATTACTCCCAACTCTGGGTTAACTGGACCGAATAATACTATATATATATATATATATATATATATATATATATATATATATTCCTATGTTTTTATATATACAACACCTCTATCATTGATATAGAGCACTGTAGAAATAATATTAAATTTGGTCCACCATTGAGTAACATAGCGCGTTACAGATAGTCATTCACATGTCTAACAATAGTGAAGAGCTGTGATATACAAAAGTCTGTTTGTGTCTATATATATATATATATATATATCTTTCAACATTTGTAGGATATGATACATGCTCAATTTTCAAGGGGAGTTTAACAGAATTTTCGTTCTCCTAGACTGGTTGCTGTACCAAGATTTAAGAGGCCTGTCAGCCCCACAATTCACCCATACCTTGAGAGAAAATAGTTGGATTTATTTGCCAAGGAGATAAGGGCTATGATGAAATGGAAATAGTCTCGTCCCGGATTTGAACACTGGTCGTTGTGTTCGAAAACGGTAACTATTACACCAAGAACGTATCTTATTTATATACCTGTGGGGACGAGTGTGTCTGATGATGTGAATGTGGATATTGGGGAACATGTATGCATGAATGCCTTTTTATATAGATATGTGTGCGCAGTTAAGCAAAATATTAGGGCGGTGGGAATATTTTGATAGATAATACACTGGAAACAGAAGGATTTCTCGAGGTGAAAGGGTTATTTTTTAATATCCACAATAAATAATACTTTGGTACTCGTACGGTCATAAGATAGAAGTCAAGAATATTATTAGTAAAGGTATTTCAATTCTGGAAGTCCATTCTGCGAATACAGTTTTCTGGAAGTTATGGCACCATATATTGAAAGGAACTGTTATGAATAAGTGCAGGATGAGATTGAGACTAGATAGCAAGCAGCAACGGATCAGCAAGGACGGTAGCATTTTAAGGAGTTGTTTATTAGACACAGAGCAAGGAGAAAACTGAACAGGGCCTAAGGCTTCATACACCGTCAATATCTCCAAATGTCACACACGTTACTCCCACCACCATGGATGGTGCTTGACGACTTCGTGTGTATTCTGGAGTTCGTCCTGTTTATTTATTCTTTCCATTGCTGTTCCTTGGCTTACACATTTTCGACCAAAATCTGTGGCTGATTAATCTTTTATTAAAAACAAACAGAACATAGGATTGAGGGCGTTTAGCAGCCGGAACGGGGCTAGTCGTGGATAACACTATCACCTTTCCATTGATCAATACTTTTTTTTCTTATATACACATAGATGGACTTTAATCTCCAATCACGCTATTACGCTTATTTTCAGACTCATACCCTTAGAAAAGGCATGAACACCTTTATTCCCCCCACAGCAATAGGTTAAATAATACCATTAGAAACGCAATGAAAATACGAAATGAGGACTACACAAATATGTTGTGTTCAGTTTTGGATAAACCCTTGAAAATTCCTACGAAACAACATCTATAACGTCCAATCTCGCAAATCATGGAAGTAAGACAAACAAGGTGAGGCTAGTCTCGGTTGGAACAAGAACGAACTCATAAGCCACGTTCTCCACATAGACACACTGATGTTAACCAACCATCAAAAAACATATCATCATCATCATCATATCGTGCTGGCAGCACGGATATCCCTGACCCTCTCTCGCCACTCCTCCCTATCGTTCATCGCCCTAATCAGGTCTTCAGGACAACAACCTGTATCCTCACATAGCTGCTGAATGTACGTTCGAGCTGGTCGTCCTGCTTTTATGCGGCCATGTGTGGGGATCCATAAGAGTACATCTCTTATGAGTTCATCTCTGCTTCTCCAGCAATGTCCTGCATGTCTGGTTCGCCTAACTTGAATAGTTTTCGTGATAGGGGGCAGGTACGTTGTACGGACACTGGATCCTGTTAGATGACCTGTAAATCACGCTATTACATTTATTTTCGGGCTCATACACTTGAGAAAAGCATGAATCCCCATATTCCCTTAGTAATAGGTAAAATAGTTGGCTGATAAAGACGGATGACAAGGCTGATAGAGAGACATACAGAGAGACAAAATCAGTGAAATAGCACAAAGCGATGAGGAGGAGGACGCGATCTCTTTGGAATTAAATTGCTTACAGAGGTTGATATGCCATTATAAATAAGAAACCAAACCAAACCAAACCATGAACAAACACTTATATTCCGATTGTTAAAAGTACCTGATATTTATTTTCTTGCGGTTTCATTTTATTTCAAAGATTAGCGTTTCGAGTTAACTTTTGTCTATGCACTACTTCTAATATAAAACAAGTATGAGATATTATGTTCTTTGAGTCAGGAGATTTGTGAGAGGTTGGTTCGTTGGTTGGGTTTAATGGCATATCAATCTTTGTGGGTTACTTAACGCCAAATCCATTTTAATGAAAATATCAGTTCTTTTTCAAACAATTCAGTTTAGCATGAGTACACAGTATAATTGTCAAAAACATTTCTGTTTCAAACTATTCAGTTTATTCAAACAGTTATATATAACAATTCGGTTTAGCGTTAGTACTGTTTCACGGTCAAGAACAGTTCAATTTCAAACAATTCAGTTTAGCATAATCACGCAGTTTAAATGCAAGTAGACTTTAATTGTGAAAAGCATTTCTATAGCTAGCTATTCAGTTTAGTCAAGCAATTCTAATTCAGCCAATTCAGTTTAGTATAAGTACAGATTTCGTTTACGCACAATTAAATGTCAAAACATTTCTGTTAAACAATTCAGTTTAGTGTAAATACACTTTCGATGTCAAAAACAGTTATATTTCAAATAATTCAGTTTAACATAACCACGCAGTTTAAATGTAAGTACGGTTTAATAGTCAAAAACATTTCTATTTCAAGCTATTCAGTTTAATCAAACAATTCAGTTTAGTATAAGTATGCCGTTAGTTCTATTTAACCCATAGATAAGGCCCTATCAGGTACTACCACGCTAGACCGGAGTGGACCTGGGAGCAATGGCAATGAAGAATTCCCCCAAGCCCCAGAATTACTGGAACATCCCCATCAGATCGTTTTGTGTCATATGAAGGACACTCATTGGAGGGTCTTATTCCTATGTAGAGATGCACTCAGCGTATTCTACAGCCCCAGCTGACTGGGCAATTTGTGAGAGGAGATAAGACAAAATGTCAACGAAACAAGGTCAAAAGCATGATAATACCCCCCCCGAAGAATGATCATTGCATGATAAACATTGTAAGCAGGGCATTGGGTGAACACCTTATGAGGTAGCAATAAAAACTACAGGCATTCTCTGGTGTAGTTTTACCAACATTTGATGAGAGCTAATCTGGTCGAATGGAAGGATTTCAGTCCTTGGAGAAGATAATATTTTCCTGCCCAAAAAGAGATGGAACGAAAATATTGGAACGTTGATGAAGTAACAAAAGCAAACAAAGAAAATCTTCTTGGAGATGAGATGCAAAGAAAATCATTATTGCTCTATGGGATGAGAATGAATAAGGAAAGTTCTGTTTCATTTTAGACTGCGTATATAGTTTCCATTTATGTATTAAGCCGTTAAGAAAACATTTCTTAAGATCCAAAAGAAGAGTGAAGAAATGAGAGATTAAAAAAAAATTAAATTCATGTTATTACTCTTTCATAAAAGATTAACACGTGAGTAAATAAAACGAGATGGTAAAGAAATCTAAAATACAGTAAAATAAGTACTAAATACGAAAGAAAGCGAACAGATATCCGTTCGATAAATCTAGGTTTCAATGAGTATTGCGTTTATATCTTATATCATTGTAGGACAATTTTTAACAAGCTAATATCGCAGTTCAATTATTAATGAGTGCGAAGTTCGATCATCACTTGGTGTATATTTTCGCTTTAGCTTTCTATGGGATCTGAAATAAGTTTGTTTTTTTTTAATTTATTTTCTGTAAATATGCATCGGCTGTTGTAATGGTTAACTAGATAGACTTCCCGACTTACGTTTTTAGATTTGACTCTCACTGAAGGCCACACTCTGTTGGGCTTAGGAAACGCCTGATAAATTTCCAGCCAAGGATGACACTAATAAAACTCTAAACTGTATCCAGTGGTGAGACTCCAGTTTTCGAGTTCTATGCTATGCACAGACTCACCTTCATTGTTTTTACTGCTAAGTCCACAGGAGGTGCACGGACCTGTTTGGAATCTTTCTATGACTTAAATTAATTAATTCAACGGGGTGGAACGATAAAATTGTCGTCCTAAAGAAAACAACACTACAGCTTTATTTTAAAACTTTTATAGAAAAAATCAATTCAGATAACTTGATTATGTTGTAGATCTGACATCTATTCAATGTAGCCGCCTTCAGCCTCAATCACCGCCTTGATACGGATCCGGAACTGGGAGCATGCATTTTACACAAGCCCCGGCGGGAGCTCGGCGAATACTCGGCAGATGGCGGTGATCAGGCTGGCTTTGGTATTGGTGATGTTCTCGACGTATGACCCAACGATGTAGTCCAGCGGGTTCAGGTTGGATGAGGAGAGGGGCAGTGGGGGAAGGGTACAAAGTCGTAGCACTTATTCTGAAGCCAAGCCGGGGTTTCTTTGGGCTTGTGGGCCTATGCCGAGTCCTGCTGTTACACCCAGGGTCTGCCACTGGCCACCTGATTGCACCAGGGGATCACCACACTCTTCAACACATCCAGGTACACTTTGGTGCTGACTTTCAAGCCGACTTCGAAGGTGTGAGGTGGCATGAAGTGGCCTTCCGCTCTACCACCTCCAAAATGTCATCCGATGCGTTGAGCTGTGCCCTCAAGCGTTGAACCCTCCGGATTTTCATTTTGAGGCTGCTGGCAATGGTCTTGTTTTCATAACTATGATCGGTAGAGAGCATGTGTTGTACAGCGGCTTATCTCAGATCTCGCTTGTTGAACATTGTGTCTCTTTCTGACATGATAGAAGGCTCCTGTCACTCTTGGGATTTGTACACAACTGGCCAACTAGTAGATGGTCTGCAACAAAAAAAGAAAACCGGTTTTCATTAAAGAAATGGAATCATATCGTCTTTTCTATAGTGACAATTTTATCGTTCCACCCTGTACTATTATCAGTATTAGATAAGAATTCTTGAAACCATATAATTGTGGTCAATATTTTTGTATTGAGAATGGTTACTTGAAGCAATGGTTATGCGCAAATTATTATTTTTGAGGGTGTAATGCCGTAATGGCTAACATACTGGACTGTAACCTCGAAGTAAGTGACTTCAAATTTCAAACGCGCTTTACTTTCACGTTCAGACTGATACGTTTCGGAAAGTTATTAAACGCGCTTATACTCTCCAGTTATGTCTTAAATAGTATTACTGGAGTTTGTTTAAATGGAAGGTTTTGGTATCAAATGACGTGCTAAGAAACAAAGAAAGCCAAAAAGATTATTATTAACTTCATATGACATTTTACAGCAGTTTTAACTGGTGTTTTTTTTTCGCGGAGATCTGAGTGACAATGTCTTCTCTGATCACTAGAACTAATATAAACATCTTTGGTTATTTTAACAGGGCTGTGGTCTGTATACTCTCCATTCTTCTTCTGGTCTCCAGTTTAAGTAGATTATT
The DNA here is from genome assembly GCA_963585895.1 of Sepioteuthis lessoniana. Taxonomy (NCBI): domain Eukaryota; kingdom Metazoa; phylum Mollusca; class Cephalopoda; order Myopsida; family Loliginidae; genus Sepioteuthis; species Sepioteuthis lessoniana. Next base: position 48,869,660 of record OY757928.1, on the reverse strand, counting down.
TTTAAAGTTTTGGAGACTGTTTAGAGGACGCCAAAAACGATTGATATCACCATCACTTTTATTTTCCACAGCGTTTTCAGCCCTCTGGTAAGGTCCAGCTATTTATCCAACTTTTCGCCTTTCCTCATTTTTATTCAGTATGGGTTTTGAGTTTTATGACATGTCAACCTTTTTAGGTTATTTAATGTCTAATCCATTTTTATACAAATTATTAGTTCTATTTCAAACAATTCAATTTAGCATGAATACTAATTAATTGTCAAAAACATTTCTATTTCCCCCTATTCAGTTTAGTCAAAGTTCTTATTCAAACAAATAATTTTAGTATAAGTATAGATTTTGTTAACACACAGTTAAATGTCAAAACAACTCTCTTTCGAATAAATCAATCTAGAATAGTACAGTTTCAATGTTAAAACCAGTTCTATTTTAAGTAATTCATTTTAGTTCTTTTCGACCCATATATAGGGCCCTATCACGTGATACTACTCCGGGCCCTAGCAGATCTGGAAGCAATGGCAATGAAGGCATGCTTCACATTCGCCAGCATTACTGGAACCTCACCATCAGATTGTTTAGTGCCATATTTAGGACACTCGGTGGGGGGGTGTCTTACCCTTCAGCAGAGAGGCAGTCAGAGTATTCTACAGCCCCAGCCGACTGGGCAATTTTATTTGGTGATCTGCTGTGGTCCTCTAGATGACAAGATTTAATCTTATCAATTAACACGACGTGTGATATGATTTGGGAATCCCTTTTTATGTCAAAGTCCCAGATAATTCTATGTTTAATTTTCCATGACGAATTCCGCACTTACCATCTACCTCTCAGTTCGAATTTCCGTCTCTTGGACAATTCCTTGTGGATCACCTCTTCTGCCACCCAATGCTTGTTCCTGTGTTCGTTTTGTGCTTTTTGCTGCATTTAAGAGGGCGTAAGTGTCTTAAAGGACTAATTTCAGCATTAAAAACTAAAAAAAAAAACGTAATATGAGGACAGGTAGAAAATCATATATAATTGTTGTAATTCATAGACATGCAAGAACGTAACGTATATAAGTTGCAAATATTCACTCTTGGCTGTCCAGCAGGTCACAGAGTGTAACGGTTATAGTCGCTGGTTCCCTAATCTTCAAAGTAACAATCATCTGGAGGTTGCACGTCGAATCCAGACAACAGTCAAGTATTAATGCAGGAATACTTAGCACTTGTACACGGCTATGGTTAACGGAATCAGAGCTAGCGACCCCAATGGATTAGAAAAAGGAGGTAGTTGAAAGTTCAGTAAAGGCTCCCAAGTCCAACATTAAACCCTTGAAAAGGCCCAGAGGATATATCGGCTGAACCGTTTTGAATCTAAAGACAATAGTCCAAAAAAAGAAACCCGAATGATAAAAATCATCACGCTTCATCAAAGAAATTCAGACAATTAAAATTCAATAAGTTCTTATATTTAGCAGAACCAACCAGGATTGAATAACATTAATGTTTACCTCATACCTTTGGCATTATGGCAAACAAAACCAAACTTAGTAAAAAATTATGCATACATTTATAACATAAGAAATGCCTAATTTTGTTAATTATAAATTTACATTTTAAGCCAAGTTCTTCGTAAGATATCTGAAGTTAAGCAACTATGTAACTTGTCAATAAAGAAAAAAAACCAGTAAGGAATCATAGTCCCGAGAAAGAAAACGTTTGTAAATTCTTAGCAGGGATGAAGATTTTCATTTTTACCCTTTATACTTAAAAGTACTTTGTATAAAAAATATATATATATACGTAGATAGTGGTATGACGTTCACGATGTTATTAATGGATTCATGTATTCGTTCGAAGCTTTTAAAATCCTAATAAGAATATTTCAACGTACCCAATCACACCTGACTTACACTAATATAAATGGATTATTACATTTATTAGCATTGTGAATTCAATTTAACCAAGAAGCTGCGAACATACTTTAAGTATTTCTAAAAATACACGTCAACCAATGAACTCCACATAAACATACATTCACTCTGTCTATCTGTCAGTCTGTCTGTCTGTCTGTCTGTCTCTCTCTCTCACACACACACACACACACACACACACACACACACACACACACATATATATATATATATATATATATATATATATATATATATATATATATATATATATATATATATTAATAACAAGGTAATCCATGTTGCAGGAAAGATTTATTGAGAAGCAAAGTGAACATTATGGCGTTTCGGTTCAAATGAACCATTATCAGGACTATGAGGGATGATATGAAAACATTCCGAGGTGCATACATTTAAAAAAGCCAGACTTATAGAATTCGTCGAAAACACAAAATTATTCGAAATCTTTCTCTATCAATAAACGGAACATAAATTTCCACAAAATATTTCTTATAAGTCAAATGACGTAATTTAAAACAACAAACGCTGATTCATTAATCAAACGGACAACCTTTTCTTGTCATAAATGGCCAACTTTTCTTGTTATCCGAATTTTCCCAAGGTTTTTATATTTTATACATCCATCATTGATTTAACATCACTTATATCATCCTTCATAGTCCTGATGATGGTTCATTAGAACCGAAACGCTATAGTGTCGACTGAGCTTCTCAATAAATCTCTCCTTCTACTTGGATTACCTGGTTATCAATTTTTCTTTACAAATTGTCGGATTACAATTCATTATTTACTTCCATATATATATATATATATATATATATATATATATATATATATATATATAACGAATATATATATATATATATATATATATATATATATATAACGAATATTCTTATGCACACGCGCAAGTGAAAAGTCTTATACACAGTTAATTCAAAATTCATATCACATTTAAAGAACATATATATATATATATATATATACACACACATATATATATATATATATATATATATATATATATAGATGTATGTGCATTTTCCATCGTGATTTATTGTTATTATTATGAATACATCAATGCGTATAGGTTTTTATTAAATATATATATATATATATATATATATATATATATATGTATATACATATATATCTGTATATGTTTGTGTGTGTATTGGTGTGTGCGTATATATATATATATATATATATATATGTGTGTGTGTGTGTATTTGGGCAGCAGTCTTTCTTTTAAGCATATTTGATCAAATAATATATACCCATTTTGTCTAAACGTATAAGTTTATCATATCAAGTTTCCTGATAAGAGTCTTGGTTTCATGTTGGAATTTGCGGATGAATTTACCAAAATTGTCCGAGCTCTTTGAAACCTTTCATCGGCCATCATCAGAGGTTGCTTGCATGTATAAAGAGTGTTTTTAAAGAGTTTTTGAAAGTTCTTTAGGTTTTTATAACATAACAAAATTATGTAAACGCATAGTTGTATATAACTGAGATGCTGATGAATTTAAAAAACAGAACTCTATCAATGGAAATAGAATACAATCAAGAAATATGGCATATTTAAAAAAACACTCTTTATGGATGCAAACAGCTCTTGATTATGGCCTATAAAAAGTCTGACAACCCTCGGGACAATTTTGGTAAAATAATCGACCAATTCCAACCTGAAACTAAGACACTTATATGGAAACTTGAAAGGATATTGATAAAGTTTTATAGACAAAATGTCTGTTTATTATTTGATCAAACATATATATATATATATATATATATATATATATATATACTTATTTTGCATAAATATATGAGAGTATGTTTATGGCTATGTTTGTTATTCCTATCATATTTATATGCTTGCATACCAAAAAGTCAGTAATACATCACGTGTACCCTTTAAATTTATAGTTATGTACCATGCCTGTGCGTTCATATGTCTTTGTGTGTACATTATATACACATTTGTGTCTGTATGATTATGTCTATGTGTTGGTGCATTTGAGTGTAAATGTGTATTAATGATGTCAAACCAAAATAATTTTACTGTTGTCACCTATAAAACTAGATACTTTTTTAAACAATCTAACCGCAGGTCAGTGTATTTCTTTGAATTGATTGAATGCTTGACTCTGCTGATGATCAATCAAAATTGGAAAACGGCAAAGCTTTCGATAAAAGTTTCGTTTGCTGTCTTGGCAAATCCTGCACAATCAGGTTTCATTGTGCCAGCAGAAAGGACTGACTTGGATACCGGCAGAAAAATACAATAGATATAAAATGCAGACGGTATATATCTATAAAAAAATTATAAAAAAAACAAGAAAAGATAGTGGAGTAAGTGGAAATTTGAGGACTACTTTTCATTTAGTTTGGTTTCTTTGTCGTTAATGGTATATCAACATTTATGGGTTATTTAAGGCCAAAGTAATTGTTGTGTATCACCCACCTTTTTTCACACAATGAACTAGTCCATATGCCATAGATAGCAGTAGCTACTAATACCAAAGCAGAGAAGAAGAGGAGGAACAGCTTCTTATAGGAATAGTATTAGAGCGTTGGAGAGTGGAGATCGCACTAGATCACCTTACTTGCTACCGTAATAACGGAAGCCAATACTACCGTTGGACTATATCTTTATTCTGTATTCACTAATCCTATGTTCTTGTCTACTAATAGTCTCTATTGTATATACTTTTTCCTGAGAATATATCTCTATTTCCTCTCATATCGTGGTTTGCCCTTTATTTAATATTACAAGCGTACACCAGCCAGAACACAACAGTTATCCTTGTTGAAGAACAGAGATGGTACTATTTAAAAGAAAATCAATCTAGGGGGTTATTTAATATCAAAGCAATCCTTGTAGAGGAACAGTTGGGATATTATTAAACAAATCAATCTACGTGAGTTAATACCGAAATAATATGTTGCATAGCCATAAACACCTCATTTGCAACTGTGATACAAACACATTTACAAATGCAAATCGCAAATGCCGAACACGGGCGGAAACAGGCGGACTCTGTTGTTCAGTTACAAACGGTTTTTATTAACTTCTGACTTCAGTTCATCGACACGAGGAGAGAGACACAATTGTTACTAATCTAGCCCCACCAACGTTCGGCGCATCTTGTGATGTTTAAGATCTCAATTCATCTCCGCCGGTCGGGACCCGAAAAAATTAACCACCACCGCAACGGTAGAAAATTTAACTCAATGGCAAAGAACTCACTTATCTGTCTCCTTAGTCCAATCTCAAATCCTCAACTTGGACTTCAACTTCTCAACACCATGGTTGGACCCCAACTTCTCAATAACATGGTCGGACCTCAACTTCTCAACACCCTGGTCTGACAGCAACTGACTCTTTTTAAAATCTTCCAAATTTTCAGCCCATCTTTTCTGGGCAAGACGTCATCCACACTCCAGCCACATTTCCTCTCTGGGGTTTATTATGA
>OY757928.1:48749909-48864069 GCA_963585895.1 Sepioteuthis lessoniana | reverse complement strand
ATCATTCCTTAGTTATATAACAAATCCTTTAGATGAACACTAATGTTATTATTTAACAAATCAATCTATATGGGTTGATACCGAAGCAAACCTTGTAGAAGAAGAGTAGTGGTACTATCTAATAAATCAATCTCTGTTTATCTGGGTTATTTAATGACAAAGAAATCATTGTAGTAGAATAGTAGTGTTACTATTTAACCCCTAATGCTGTTACATTCAATTTCTGATAAATAAACTTGAAAAAGGCATAGGCTCCTTATCCCCTCAGTTATGGATTATATCTTATCACTTCTGGTCTTCAATGAAAATGGGTTTGGCTTGAGATAATCCACCAATTATTATATATCCGTTAAACAAAGAAACCAAAACTAGGTACATCGCAGTATGGCTAACATATCATCATACATTTCACTTATGAAACATTGAACCATAGATAAAGACTGATAGCATACACAACTAAAACCTGTTTCCCCCCACCAAAAAAAAAAAAAAGATACAAAAAACTGTATATTTTCATTTATAAAGCTGACTGAAAGACGTGATAATGAATTCTGGTTTAGTAAATTAAACCAATCGGCATGGCGAATAGCAATTCTTTTAATGGTCGAGTTGTTTGACAAATATTTCCTTCATTTCTTCCTCTTTTTCTCTCCGTCTCTTTCTCTCTCTGTCTCTCTCTGTCTCTCTGTCTCTCTCTGTCTCTCTCTCCTCTGATTATTTCAATGATTCGACAAGCCTCCATATTTTGGCGAGGTAATTTTCAAAATTCAATTAAAAATATCATCTGCAACGAGATTTACTGTGCGAGAAATTATACAACACACATGATGTTTATTTAATGCATTTTATAATTTTGTATCATTAATAGCAATCTTTATTTTGATATTTATTTTATTTCATTTTATTTACTTGTCTCGAAAATCTTTAGAAAGCTTGCATAAAATACTTGGAATTATCGACACCGATATTTACAAAAATACGTTTCATGTTTAAAACATAAGCAATTTTACTTCGCATATATATCACTTTAAAACGTACGTGTTGGATTACACGTGTGATGGTATCTTTGTTATATATATATATATATATATATATATATATATATAACAAAGATATCATCACACGTGTAATATATATATATATATATATATATATATATATATACGTGTGTTTTAATTTGCTTCTTTTTGTTTTTGTTTTTTTTTTTTGTTGCTGTTAGTTGCTTTTAACAAACCCTTGAAGCATCACCCTACAAAGCAAATTGTTTACAACCACTCACCAACTATTACACAAACAATCAAAATAAGTCAAGCAAGACATGCTGGCCACTATAATGAATTGAATTACCATGACCAAAAACCCCGTATTCGCTGGTTCGATCTCCATGGTATACACTGTTGATGAGACCTAATAAGGTCGAAACAGCTTTCCAGTGTTTCCGCATGTCGTGCGTAAGTGTTTTCCGGATTTTCTGGTCATGGTAATTCAATTTACGATATAATTCCTCTACTTCAAAAAGAAAACGTAGATGCTGGCTACAAATTGAGAACTCATAAACTACTTTTTTGCTTTCTACTCATGGATACACCAGTCTTGGCTGATCACAAATACTCTTTTCATCAGTAATGTGCAGAGAATGTGAAGACGCTGTATGCAATGGGAAAGCCTTTCAAAAGTAGTAGCCGATAGGGACGGCTGAAGAAATATGGTGTATTTGTGCTGTCTGCATTCCTTAATAAGGATAACATATATATATATATATATATATATATATATATATATATATATATACATTTGGGGGTGCAGGCTTTCATTTAAGCATGTTTGATTAAATAGTAAACACTCATTTTGTCCAGATAATTTTATTGGATCCATTTAAGTTTCCTGATAGTGTCTTTACTTTGGGTTGGAAATGGTTGATGAATTACCAAAATTGTTACGAGCGCTTTCGGACTATATTTCCCAGAAGACCTAATTATAAAAAAAACAAACCTGCAATCAATAGAATTAATTTGAAAATACTGACACTGTTTTGCAATGTCTTTAGTTTATTTTTAAAAAAATATTATATTTCTCTTGATAATATTATATTTCCTTTGATAGCGTTCTGTTTTAATTTCATTCGATGTCAGTGTCTCAGTTTTATCCAACTTTGAGTTTACGTAACTTTGTAATGTTAGGAAAAACGTTAAAATAAACTCTAATAAAACATTCTTTATACATGCAAACAACCCTTGATAATAGGCAATGAAAGGTCCGAAAGCGCTGTGGACAATTTTGGTAAATTCATCTAACAATTTCAACTTAAAACACACACACACACACACACACACACACACACACACACACACACACACACACACACACACACACACACACACATACATACATACATATATATATATATATTATATATATATATATATATATATATATATATATATATATATATATAAAGGCCTGCAAAATATTTCAACTTTGGTATTTAGGTTTTTATCATTTCATATACTTGGACTTTACTGGTATTTCACATTTACGTTTTTTTCAGGGGATTTAAATTTAAGAATTAAAATGCTTAGGCGTTTGTAAAGTTCAAATCACGTTTAGATTACAAGAGGATAAAATAATTAAAAAAATCAATTCAAAAATTTAAATTATTGGCGGAGTTATTCATTCTTAAATACTTATTACTTTTCTTCAATATTCTTCATATATATATATATATATATATATATATATATATATATATATATATATATATATATATATATATGTGTGTGTGTGTGTGTGTGTGTGTGTGGTTCTATGGCACTTAATTTCATTAATTAGTTCCAAAAGTCGAGAAATAACCATTTTTTTTTACATAAACAAGGCCATCTCTTTTTATTGATGCGAGACCCGACAGGTCACTGAAGACGGGTGAGACTTCCACCCCAGATACAGTCACTGATGCCCCGGCGTCTTGTATCCAAGTTTAATATTCTACGTCTCATTCTATCAGACAACTCAAGTTTCTCTTCTATTTCTTTTAAGTAATAAATGAATGGTTTAAAAGAAATGAGGATCACTTTATGCTCTCACAATGGTATGATAGCAATGGATTAATCTAGATTGAACCTGTCAGGAACTTTAGGCATTTCATTGCACAATATACTTTCTTGAAGAATAACCCAACGTTGCTCTTTCCTTTTGTGGACTTGTTTCTTTGTCTGCTTCTTTCTTTGCAATTTTCCGCTCTTTAACCAAAACGGATCTTGACCGTATGCCAAACCACATCCATGAATGAAAGGATTCTATTGGTTGATACGAATTCCTGTGGTAACTACAATAATATGCGCCAATTTATACTGGATTCCAAAAGCCTATCCCAGACTTTATCTTCTGTACCTTACAAACCCTTTTCAGTAAACAGAGATAAAAGTAAAGCTGGTGACCGTAGTCGAGGGGAACCAGAAGGTTCCCTTTTCTATAGCTACTACACCGAGATGCAAGGAAGGGAACTACTCCTTTCCCTGGATTTCTCCACTTTACCCTTGATTCATACCTTATATTGCTGAGTGTTAAGCAAGGAGGTATCAAGTACCATTTCTAAAATATTTGGTAAGACTCAACCTAGGATTCAACCCCTGTCTCCCGGACCATTGGCAAACACTCTACCCTCAAGGCCAATGAGCCCGGAACAGAGATAAGGAATAATGAAATAATACGTATCAGGATCTCGAGATAGCATAATTATGTATCAATCCTAAAACCATTTTTTAAATTTATTTCCATAAAGGCTTAGCCTATCGAGGCTTAGAATATGTGGAATATATTCCCTGTAAAGAAGTAAGAACCCTCGAAAAAGGATATACGCTAACGTCTATCTCATGGTAAGGACCTCAAGTTTTTGAGATATACAAAGTGTACACAACATTGTTAAAATTAAGTATGATTTTTAATGATATCAATTTTACATTTATATAATACTTATATTTGCTCAAGTGGTGAGTTTACCATTTCGAATTCCCCCCCCCCCCATATATATATATATATATATATATATATATATATATATATATATATATATATATATATATATATATATATATATATATATATATATATTACCTCTTGAAATATATTTAGCAAAGTAACTGATTGGGCTTGCTGCGTCAAGCAAAATTGTATTTGGTGATTCATGAGTAATCGAACTCTTATAAAATTATGGAAAAAAACTACTTTTACAGTCAGATGAAAACTCCAAAAGAAGCGTTTTCTTCATAGTCATTAAGTTCCCACAAAATCAACTGACTGTGTTCGGAAGCGTGTATTATATAAATTTCTATTTTGCCATTTAACTAACGCATACTCTGTGAGAAGACATGGAGAGAAAGAACAAAAAAAATGAGAAAATTGATCCAGAAGGAGAGTAAATGAGAAGAAAATAGCTCTAGGGTTCAATCAAGAAATGTGAAATATTATCAAAACGAAGAAATGACTTTTATATTATAAATACTTGATAGACACTATAGGAATTCTCCTGCAGAAGTCGATATCAGGTTCAGTTCTCTTTTTTATTTTTGACAGAAAATCATCAATTTATGGTATTCATTTTTGAAACTTCGTTGATCCTAAATGTTTCTATTATTTTCAAATTTCAATCTTAAGATAATTGCTCATGTTGAGGTTAGGTTGTCTGACACCAAAAATAAGTACTTGGGGGGAAGTATTCGTAGCATAATGGATAAAATGTTGGATTGCGATATTCGTTTTCTACCTGTAACAACGTTTGTCTCTCCTTGCCACCAGACAAGACTTGGCAGAAGAAACAACTCAAAATTTTTATATACAAATTTTTTGAAAGAGGGTGGGGGCTAGTGGCGTAGTGGCTTATGTCCAGTACTTCCACATGGTAGTAAACATGTTCAAACTCCAATCACGCTATTATGTTCACTTTCGAACCTTGCGAATGATATGAAACACCTTATGTACCCCCAGCTAACGGTCAAATACTAATATTGCTATCCATCTACAAAGAGAGCTTTGTATAACCCACGAATATTGATAAGCCATTAAAAACTAATAAAACTAAGACTTCATACAGGGTGCCTTTAGATTTTGTACAAGGTCACGAGTATATATTGACTGACCTCAAATCTATGGAAAAAAGGAATGTAAGTCCTGCAGGTTTGCCTTCTCGTAGCTTGAAATTGACCCGAAGGTCTCGTACTATGCTGTGCTATCAATGATGGTTTGCCCACCCAAATGTGGCCCGACTGGAGCCAGCGTCATTTCGGCCTCGAATCTATCACTGACCTTGAGCCCAAGCCGTTATGAATGCCAGATGGGCCGGCCAAAAAGCTGGTTCAGCGAGAACATATGCCCGTCGCAAACTTCTAGACTGGCAATCCAAACAAGGCCTAATATTACAGTCTACCCAAATTTTTACCCATTGCTGAGGAGAGAACAGATGACTTTCACAATGAGATTATAGCGAAGTGAAACTCTTATAGGAATTGAATTCAAGTATTCAATTCCTTTTCCAAAGACGGCAATCATTTTGTAAGTTGAGTGTCTTTTGTTTGGGGCACTTACTGGTGATCAAATTAACTACTCCAAAATAATCGATTTAGGTTACGGACAATCCCATAACAACGAGCTGACCTTAAAAAAGACCTAAACTACTTTATATTTTGACACAAGACAAGACGTATGGGCACAGAGTGAGTATTGAATTCAGTAATCAGTATCAATGGGACTGTGAGATTTTCTTGCTAAATATAATGCCAGGACTCTGGAATCTGATTTGAACTGTTGGTTAGAGACACGATAATCGTTTGCATAAAGGATTATGTTTCTACTTCAGACTAACAGAAAAAAAAAAGATTATATCGTTTGTTGGCGGTATTGTAAGTGACCGTTTGAGTCAGGTGAAGAATTTTAAGAGAAGTTAGAAGGTAAACAAAATACGGGATTTCCTCTTCGAATCATTACAGATATTTCGAATGGCCGTCTTTGAATGCTTTTAAAAGCAGAATCTTTGGCGCTTTCTTATTTCTTTTGTATTTGATTTTGCTTATGAAGAACCTAATCTGTGAATTTAACAGAAGGGACTTGATTGTATATTATCAAAGTTACTATGAAAAAGTGACATAATGTACAGAGAAAACAGATGGATCTATATTTCTATAAGGATATTTGAATGAATTGAAGCACAAACAGCTTCATCCAGGTTTTTAAATCGGGTCACCGATTCCATTTCCTGAGGCAATTACATTTACACCAAGAACGCTTCCTGAAGAGCAATAAGAGACAAAGATATATATATATATATATATATATATATATATATATATATATATATATATATATATCTTTGTCTCTTTTATATATATATATATATATATATATATATATATTATTGGCTTAGTCCACATCTTGATCTAGACTTTTAGAAGAGTGCACATTTCATTATGCAATAATTCTCCTTTTTTTCCGCGTCATATGTACTGCTCAAAATACAGCCAAGAGTGGGATAGTTTTACGTATCTACAAAACAATTTTAAAAACAACCGACTTCAACTTTTCTTTTTGAATTCTTCGTCATTCTTCTACATTGGTTGCTCTATTATTAATTACTGTTTCAGGAAAGAATTGAATATTTCATGCCTTTCCCATGATTATGGATATGAAGTAGACGCAAGTCATCCCGGCCGGTTTTCCGATTTTTTCCCCCGTGGTTAGCTATTAAAACACATACACAAGAAGATTTCATTGATGGACTGATTGATTTGACGACATTTCGACCTATCTAGGGCTATTTTCAGCGTAGAGTTTAAGGAATTACGTTTATTGGGCATTTAGATATATATTTTTAGTGCAGCTGTTTCTTAAGTTTTTTTTTTTACACAAAGTTTTATGATCTAAAATATTCTGATATACTAATAATTTGCACATAGTCGTATAATTTCAAGTATTCCTACCTAATACTAATAATTATATTATTTCGAGTAATTATTTACACTAATAATATTATTTAGTTCGCACACATCTGAATGGTTTCAGGTAACTAATGATAATCCATAGTAAACGATTATAGCTTTAAGTACCTATTCTTAATAGAGATAATTTACAGTATATGGTATCAATTATTCTTATACAATTGGAATAATGTTTAAACAGAGCTTTTTGATCAATAAATAGTACCTAAACAGAGAGTATCACCGTGAGCCACTGAGGGCATGGGAATAATGACAATGAAAGAGTATCCCATAATCCCTAGATCTCAAGAACTGAAGCCTCACCATTTGATTCACTTCTGTGTCATATTCACGACCACAATTTATTTGAGGGGGTGGAATCTTAACTATCTTCAAGAGACAAAATCATAGTACCGAATGATAACACATGCCTATTCATAGAGTCGAATACTTTGCACGCATTCTTATTATATCGATCTATTATCTTTCAAACAATCAAACTTTCTGATCCGAGGAGTTTGCAAAGATCTTTCTAATTAGAGATAAAATTTGTCTATCAGAATTAACTGAGAGAAAGAAATAATAATTAAGACTTATGTAACAAATTTGCAATGTTGTGCTTTATTTTAAAATAAATCAACATAAAAATAAAAATAAAAACACGAAGTAAAAATTTATAAACCAAAAACGTTATTAATTGTAATAAAGTACCAAAAAGTGATTTTACTAATTTCAGAAATAAGCAGAAAGGGTTTAAACGGCGGGTTATGTATACACAACATAGGGAAAAATTTAAAAAAAAAATTCTATTTATTTTCCTAACTGTTCGTGTTCATTTTGAATGCAGTAATTACAATAATTAGATATTACCTTCAGATAATTAAAATTTGGTTGTGATTGTTGAGACGTCAAGACAAGAATTTGTACAAAGAAACTCTCTCTCTCTCTCTCTCTCTCTCTCTCTCTCTCTCTCTCTCACACACACACACACACGCATATATATATATATATATATATATATATATATATATATATATATATATATATTCACATACACGTAATATTATTTAAATTAGGTTTCATCTTTAATCCATCAATGAATAATTAGTTAAACTTAAATATGAAAAGTATATATGATATTTATATATTTGGTGATAAAATATTCATCGGTGAATTCAGGGGTTTAAAAATGGAGGAAAATATGTTCATAAATTAATACTTTTTCTTTGAAATGAACTACTTTTAACTTTAGACTGAAGATTCATAAACTTGAATACGCACATGTGAATCCCTGTCTTACTGTCTCTCTCTCTCTCTCTCTCTCTCTCTCTCTCTCTCTCATATATATATGTATATATATTATAACAGCGTTGGTTGTCACTAAATCACTTTTGGGGTTTGTATCAAACCAAGTGCAATATAATATGCAGAGTGCTCAATATCGAGGATACAACTATAATAATAACAATAATAATAATTATATATATATATATATATATATATATATATATATATATATATATATTTAAATCATTTTTTTTTACTGTAGTTTTTCGATTTTCGATTCATTTCATTTTCTTAACTGCCTGATGACTGTTGTTTTGCAAAAAAACTCCATGTAACCCAGGTGGCGCAGTCTAAATTCTATTAATTAAATATATGTATATCTAATATATATATATATATATATATATATATATACAGTACCAATAAAAATCATTTGGCCACCGTTGGAAATGTTTATTTCTCATCCTTAATCAGTTATTTTTAATGAAGCAAGTTAAGCACCACAATGATTTTATTCATTATACTAAATACAAGTGTTTCTCACTTACTTTAACCTTAGTATATCCAGATTTCTTATGAAAAAACGATTTGAAGGCCTTTTTCTTCTTTATTACTAGAAATAAAAATTCCCAGAACTACAGTGGATTATTATAGGAGATATCAGTGAACGGAATAAAAGATGACCAAAAATAAGACTGTTAGACCAAAAACAGCAAAAGGAGAAACAGTTTCATCAGAGTTACCAGCTTGCGTGACAGAATGCTTGACTGCTACAACTGAACCAATGTCGTAAAAACTTCACTGTAAAGACTCGGTGAAGCTGACTTATATGCCAGAATTGCTGTGAAGAAACCGATGTTGAGGAAGCAAAACAATATCAAAAGGCACGAGAACATGGTTTGGAGAAATTTTCTCGATCGTTTGTGTTACTTTTTTTTTTCTTTTAAATCTCTTCTTGGTAATGTGTCGGAACTAATTTTTCGCCGCTACTTTTGTAATGTCTCGTGAGGTGGGGGGAATTATGGCGATAATGCATATCTCCTTTTTCTCGATTAATGCCGAATACTGAGTCTGAAATGTAAACCAATTCTATGTTACATTTCCCATCTATTTTGCATACGCATAGGTGTCTTTACTCATCCCACGTCAGACCTCTGACTAAACCATTTGTATATCCACTATAACTAGTCACGTAAATTCCAGTTGCACATTACCTTTCAACACTTGTGTTAGCTTGAGATCCGTGTTCAAATCTCACAGATCGCTATCGGATTATTCACCAACACATGCAAGTAGTCTTCCTTCCCGCCAAGCGTCCCGATTTTTCTTTATTTTGTAGTCCTATTCCTTCAGTTGTTTGTATTTTCGCACTTTTCATTATGAGTATATCGTTTTTACTTTGATAAGTTCCATTTCTATTTCCTGGAAATTTATGAATTTGTTGGATATTTTGTATATTTTCAGACATTCTCTAATCCAAGTTTTCGTGACAATATTTGTTGGCTTTGCATAGTCAATCTCTGCCATGGCTACATATTTCCTGCATCGTTTTGGTCTCCTTGAGAACGTTCACAGCTATGTATAGACGGTCACCTGTTCCTGTTGTTTCTTTCTGTACTTCTGGAAACAATCCATAGCTTTTAAAGTTGCAATAGATATTTTTTATCTGTAAGGTCAGGGCTTTCCCCATCACAGTTATTCACATTATTGGTCTATATTTGTTCAGGATGGTTCCTTATCCGTTATGTGTTGGAATTTGCAAATTCGGCAGTTAATATCTGCTCGAATGTCATTGTCTGTTTGAAGTTGTGCCGTTATCCCCCATCTTTACTATTATTTAAGTGACCCCTGCCTGCGTTCCCCCTTTTCTTCTTTTTTCAGACTTAAGCAGAAGGCTCTGCCTGGCTCGTTCTTTTTGCTTTGTGAGTTCTTGTTTATTCACCTTTGAGTTTAGGCATTTTTTTTTCTTAAATAAAGTTGCTTGAGCAAATAGGCCTTGTAGTTTCTTGGGCTAAGCCCCTTTTACCTACAGGTTTTTGTTACTTGTTGAAACAATAAACCTGCTGCAGGTTAACTATGGCTTTGGTATGCTGTCTCCTTCAAAAGAAAGTTGAGTCTAAGTTCTAGAGGCAGAATTATTGAACTTTTTTTGCCGACAAGAGAAGCGTTTGCTTGGACAGTTGATTCGGTAAATACCTCCGTAGTCTAAACAGACAAAAATTTGAGTTGAAAAAGAAAGATATTCATGTATAGGAAGAGGAAGTGACAGTCTGCTCGTAGTTCACTTAAATAAATTGTAAACTTTGTTTTCAACAAGTCTACACAGGAAACTAGAAGAAAATGGTTGTCCAGGTTGATTCTATTAAAGAAGGAAACGCCGAGAAAAAAAAAAATACCCTAAAAATTCGTTTCAAAAAGAACTTTGACATAAAATACTGAAGAATATCATTTCATCATTAACAAACGTTAAACTGACAGTAGGTGGTTGACGGTATTGCTTGGAGCAAGTCAGTCGTTATTTTTTATACATACTTCCTATTTTTTTGGTTATAATATAGTCGTTACTTGAAAGTATGTTATTTTTGTTACCTTAAATTCAATATTTTCGACAAGCATCGGGAAAAATATGCAAAGCTGGATTTTGTAAAGTTTATTTCTCTTGAAATAAATTGCTTTGTGGGAACTATTTGTTTTTGTTTTTAAGAAATATGGACACCTCTCTCTTTCAGACAGCAAAAGCATTCTAATTCTGTTTTTTTATATGTATCTTTCCCCCTTCACCTAGCCTGACAGTTACTACTAGATTTGCTGGGCTAGGCAGAGATAAAGCCTACGTGGTAATTTAGGTAGAATAGTACTTTATAGCGATTAGTATTAGAATTTTATTTCCTTATTTTGAAATGTCGTATTTTGTTTGTATTGCTTGACTCTGTTCGGTTATCTTTTAAGTGTCTCTTCTTTCGCTATATCACTAGATTTATCTCTCCAAGTTGTACTGACAGACATGTCGGCTCTTTTCTTTTTGGTCTTTTAATCTTAACAAATCCTTGTGTGTTGTTCCTTCCTTAGAACTTTTGCTTGTTGATACAGTTTCTTTATCTGACCTTCTAGTCTAATCTCACATTCTTGTTTTGAATTTTTGTACAAGTTCCCTTGAGGAAGACCGATTTTATCATAGACTAAATTTACTCCTTCATAAATTAGCTCGTTTAGCTCAAGGTAGCGTCTCGGGATATTTGTTAATAATTTGTTGAAGGTTTCGGTTTCTAACTTCACTTTTGCAAAGGGATAATCATGTACACTTATTTTCAGTCATGGTTTTCTTTATAAACTCTAAATGTATTCTCCGATCTTGCGTTAATATTGCTTTTAACATACTGGGGTCCTTCGTGTTTTAGTTTCATTTGTTTTCATTATAATTATTATTGGGAGTTTTTCACATCAGCTAACGAGAATGGTCTTTCACTAGAGTCTGAGTGACAGCAAGTCTCTTTGGAGATCCAGAACTCATCTCAGTATGCTGGCCGATTATAATTGATAATTTTTCACGTCAGCCAACTCCGATAGACTTTCACTAAAGTCTGAGTGACAGTAAGTCTCCTTGGAGCTCCAGAACTCTTCTCAGTATTCTGACAGATCTTAATCATGTTGTAGTTTGGATAGTTTTGATTCGTCTTCTGAGATTACTCTTTTGAGAATTTTTCATTATAATGTTAAGTTGATTGTTTTTCACTAAAGTTTGAGTGATAGCAAATCTCCTCAACTGTACACAACTCTTCTCAGTAGTCAGGCTGATCTTGATAATACTGTAGTCTGGATAGCCTCTACTTGTTCTCCGTTTTCTTCGTTTTCTTGCCTCTTTACCAATCCTTTGAAGATCATTCTAAGTGTACCAAACACAGTTGGTATCCCCTTCAACTTCATGTTCCATAGTTTCTTCAGCTCTCTAGTTCGGTCCAGATATTTATCCCTCCTTTCACCTTCTTATAATTATACTTTTCGACAGGTTCTTATTTTTGGTGACTATCTCCACACTAAACAGTAGTTCTCTGAAAAAGTAGACAAGTTCACCTACCTCGGAAGAAGTCTCTCATTAACCGAGACTGACATCAACACGAGACTAGCTAAGATATGGGCAGCTACCAATAGCCTATTGGTCATATGGAAGTCAGACCTGACCGATAAAATGAAACAGTTTTTTCCAAGAAGCGATCGTATCGATATTGCTGTATGGATGCACTACATAGACGTTAACTCAAGCTAAACGACAACTACACAAGAATGCTACGAGCAATATTAAACAAGTCCTGGAGGTACCACCCCACAAAGCAGCTGCTCTACGGCCGCTTACCACCCATCACGAAAACTATCACTGCTGGAGAAGTTGAGTCGAACTCATGAGTAACGTACTCCTGTGGACCACTTCCCATGGACGAGCAAAGGCAGGATGACCAGCTAGAACCTACATACAACAGCTCTGTATCGATACAGGAGGTACCCTTGAAGACCTTCTGGGAGCGATGGACGATAGAGAAAGGTGGAGGGAGAAGGTTAGGGAGATCCACGTTGGCGGTTCGACATCCTGATGATGATTAATAATTAATAGTCTGGCCGAGATTAGTTGATCCGTTTTAATCTCTAAATCCCAGAGAAGTTTGTGCGCCTCATTTTCAAGGATGAACTCCAGATTGTGCAGATACCACTGGTTCGTAGAATCACGTTATTGATAATAATAATAATAATTATAATAATAATGATAATAATAAAGATAGCATCAATAAGTTTGGTGGATGACTTACAGTTAGCAATTTTTTTAAAATTTCAAATAATGTTTGATTATACTTTCACTTGCTAAATTATTAATATTGATAAATTTATTTTGAATCATTAGGTTTCTTGTCTCAAGACAGATATCGACCCTGAGTTATACAAATGATTGCTGATTAAACTATTTAGAAACAAAACTGTGAGTGGAAAATATCACAATAATTTTTGCATTTATTTGGCCAAATTATTATTGGAATATCCATCATCATTTTGTGGCGATAGACGCATTTGTGTTAGATATTGAGCTGACGTTTGTGAATATAATAAGCCTGGGTTCTATCAAAATATTTGTTTGAGTATAACTATATTAATATAGGAACATATTTTTGAATGTTTAAGTCTGATAGTTCGTGATAGACTTATATATTTTAGAAAAGTTCCCTAGTTATTATGATATATGCCTCTTTGCGTGAAAGTAGCTTCCGTCATTACATACTTAGTACCAGTTCAATGTTGGGTTCAATATGTTCGAGGTCACTGGCGACGAACATCATGATACTACAAAGACGGCTGATATAGCAACACTATCTAGTCGTTATAAGTAAAAGTAAAAGTTTTACAGTAGAAAAGGGAGAGAATCCTGAAAGTATTTACAGAGTTGTATGAAATACGACAATTATTGATGCGTTAATTTAGATAGTTATTCTCATTTCAAAATCATCTTTGGATTTGATACGAATCTCTGCTTAGAAAATTTCTGATTATACAATATATTTTTTATACGCAAAGAAGCAGTAATTCCTGTAGTCTTCAAGAGCTTACAACAATAAAAGTATTTCGTATTTTAAGAAGCAGACTTTTTTTTATTTGCAAAACGATGGTATGCTGAGGGATTCAAATTTACCAAATTTGGTTTGGTTTAATTTGGTTTCTTTGTTAAATGACATATGAATTTCCGTGGTTATTTAATACCAAATACATCCTTATAGGAGATCAGTAGTGGTACTATGTAGCACGTAGGTGACATTATAAAGTGGTTAATAACTTGAAAAGGGTATAACTCCGAAAGTGAATATAAAAGGTCGACTGTACTTCGAACTCATTTTCGACAATGTTACAGTACATTACGTTTGCCAATACCTCACAGGAACACCCAATTTCTTGTCTTGTTTGGTGACTCTTCCAAATAAAAATATTTTTCTGGATTATTTTCATTGTTCTGAACAAATTTTCTGATAAAGAGAAAAAATTTTTCCTTCAAAAATATAATTGAGACGTATATTTTTAAGTAATCAAAAAGATGTTTATTCCTGATAATTATTGCAGTAACAATGAATTTTTTCCTCATAATCTTTATTTTCTTACACTTCTTAAATTTTTATATGAAAATAATTAAAAGTAGATTTATTTGTTCAGGTATTTATGTGAAGGTTTGAAGACATATCACATATGCCTAAAAGAACTCACCCAAGAAATTCAATCTATTAAGCTTCCAACTTTTTATGCGGTGTATTATTTTGTAATGTCATGTAAAGTACGTCTGTCTCAAAAAGCAGCTGCTATATCAAGGCCATCTAATGGTTTTAATTAAAAGTAAAACTATTTTAGCCAACAAAGAAGGTAATCCCGCAGTCGCGTAGTAAAAAAAAAAAAATACCACAATTTTCGATAAGCCCAATAAAGGAGACATTCTCTTTTCCGAAACTCTTGATATTTGACATTCATCTCTTCTCGGAAATTTTGTTTATAAGTATTTAACAACCACTCCACACAAGCAGGATGTGACATAAGGCCAATTTTTAGTGGAGTTTAAACTATTTGAATTAAGAGCTTTCTTTATCCTTGACAAGTTCCCATACAAAATTTAATAAGTCCTGGCAGCCGACTATGTACCCATAGTTAGAGGGATAATTGTTGGGTGTATACCTTTCCCAACAGTATTTAGCCTATGTGAAATGTACAAAACCTTGTTCAGGATTTGAACTGGATTTGTCGTTTCCATCCTCTATAACAACAATTATAACACCAGTGCTTGGTATTTCTTATTATACTCTACTTAATTCAAATACTCATGAAGTGTATTTTCTGTAGCTTTAAATCATCATCATCATCATCATCATCATCATGTCGTGCTGGTAGCACAGACATTCCTGATCCTCTCTCGCCACTTTTCCCTATCGTTCATCGCCCTAGGGAGGTCTTCAGGACAACAAAGTGTTGGGAAGGGCGATACTCCTTTCCCTGGATTGCTTCAATTTACCCTTGATCCTTACCTTATAATGCTGAGTGTTAAGCAAGCCTAGGTAAAGTTGG
This sequence comes from Sepioteuthis lessoniana, assembly GCA_963585895.1. NCBI lineage: Eukaryota > Metazoa > Mollusca > Cephalopoda > Myopsida > Loliginidae > Sepioteuthis > Sepioteuthis lessoniana. Next base: position 48,848,740 of record OY757928.1, on the reverse strand, counting down.
CGACCTGCGTCAAGGGTGACCCAAAGGCTCCCTTTTAAATAGCTGCTACACCGAGGTGTTAGGGAGGGCGCTACTCCGTTCCCTGGATTGCTTCACTTTACCCTTAATCCTAACACTATAATGCTGAGGGTTAAGCAAAGCGGCATCAAGTACCGTTTTTAAGTCTTTGGTATGACTCTACCTGGAATTGAACTCCGGTCTCCCGGACCACTGGCAAACACTCTACTCATTAGGCCAATAGCGTTTATTTGCTCATTTTTCAAAATTCATACTGAACAAGGTTTCAGAATAAAAGAACATATCTTTTTTAAATGATTAAAAGAAATATGTTTAACAAATTAAGCATAACCAAATACACACTTATTCTGACCCCTACGAAAGCTTAGACCCCCACCCAAAACGGTGGGGGTATCCTCGTGGAGTAATGTCTAAAGCGATGGACTGCAGGATCATAGTATGCGAGTTCGAGCACCAGTCACGTTATTACGTTCACTTTCGGACAAATAACATTGAGAAAATATATACCCTCTTATTCTCCAGAGCTACGGGTTGAATTTATCACGACTGTTCTTCTTGAAGGATTGACTTGGCATCAAATAACCCAAGAAGATTGATATGCCATCAAGCGAAGAAACCAGACGAAAACACAGCAAAAAGGGGTGTTCCTAAACTGTATTTGAATATCAGGCTCTAGTTCTGGAGATCTGGGGATTCCGGTGTATACCTTCATTGCCATTACTCCATGCTATCTGAATAAGAGTATTAGTTAAAGTTAGGAACTCATCTACGTGTCTAATATATACGCTTCAAAGATATTCGGTTTCGATTTGATCACGAGCAAAAAAAAAAAAAAAATGAAAACCCTCGTAAGAAAGAACTACATAAAAAGTAAATGTGAATGTACGATGAACGCGATTTTTTAACATCTAGTAATAGAATAACCCTGGAAGTTTTGAAATGCCGTTAAGATCAATCTATAAAAAGTAAAAGATTACAGTTACAGGGAGAAATTAAGGAGACGGTTATAGTTCTTACAAGAAAGAAGAAAGAGAAATAATCTGATCAAAATTATAAATAATTAACGGAATTTCTATTTACAATAGACAATTTTTCATGCTCGAACTTAATATATATTGTGAAGACAGATTAAAAAAACACTCTTAGCCAATTGGACTTTTTTGTTTATTGAGTAATATATTTTTGAAACAGGTTGACTAACATGATCAAAAATAACGACAATGTAAAAAAAAAAAAACTTGGTTAAATTGGATTATTATAGAAATAACACGAAAATGAATTTAAAGGGTAATTTTTGGGAATTTTTGGATGAATTACTTCATAGAATTTGATCTGTACATAGATATCGTATCAATAGAGTATATGATATATGTAAAGATTACATTAAAGTGTGATGAGAGGAGATGATAAAAAGTAGTGATACCCAAGGATGCATATTACAAAATTGTGGGCTTTGCTATCCTGGCTGACCATAGAATGAAAATGATAGAATGTGAAAAGAAGGATAAGTACCTCGACCCTGCTAGGGAATTGAAAAAAACTATGGAACACGAAGGTGACAATTATACCAATCGTGAATGGTGCTTACGGTACATTAACTAAAGTACTGGAAGTTGGAGGACGAGTGGAGACCATCCAAACTACGGCATTATTGAGAACAGCCTGAATACTAAGAAGAGTCCTGGGGACTTGAGGAGACTTGCTGTCACTCAAACTCCAGTGAAAGACCATCAGCTAATGCTGGTGTGAACAAGTGTCAATGAGTAAGGAATAATCTAGACTATAAAAGATAATTAATAAAACCATGGAACATGAAAGTAATTGTGATACCAATTATTATTGGTGCACTTGGAACAATCCCTCAAAGATTAGTAAAGAAACTGGAAATAAGAGAACAAGTGGAGACCATCCAGACTACAAAATTATTAAGATTAGCCAGAATACTAAGAAGCGTGCTGGAGACTTGAGGTGACTTGTTGTCCCTCAAATTCCAGGGATAGAACATCAATTGATGCTCGTGTGAAAAACTCTCACAGCAGAGAAATACTGGAGGACTGCTACAGAGACTGGAGGACTGCTAATGGGACTGGGCGACCTTAAAAGAAGAGGACGTGTGGCGACCATCCAAACTACAGCATTATCAAGATCGACTAGATTACTGAGAAAAATCCTGGAGATTTGAGGAGACTTGCTGTCACTCAAACTGTAACATATTGACCTTCGACCGAGCCGTCAATCAAGAAACAGGTGCATCCGGTCGAAGATATCGGAATACCCCCTTGACCTGTGGACAGGTTGAAGTCGGTGCAGACACGACGCCCACATGAAGCAGGTGGATGTCTAACAATTATATAACCAAGTGCCACAGACGGTTTGAGTTAGTTGGAGTCCGAGGCAGGCAGAGTTCAGTTCGAGTTGCAGTCACAGTTCGAGTTCTAGTCTCAGTTGGGGACAAGATGCCGTTGTGAGAGCCAGCGCCAGACAGAGGACCTGGGCCTCCAGGACCCTAGTTGAGCAGCCCAGTAGAATAAGGAAGAAGTGCTGCAATAATACAGAGGAACTTGGGGTCAATATGTGGCAGTCTGTTCCGTCTCCAACTCACCTCTCACACACAACCAACATCAACCCTTTCGCAACCCTTTTAAGAATAAAGTGTGAGAGGTATATTTTTCTAAAGAAGTGTGTTTGTTCGTCATTATTGTTGATTATGTTTCCGCATGTATATGTATACATATAGTTGTATCATGACTATACAACAAAACTCCCGTGAGAAACCACCAGCGTTATTGGTGTAAAAAACTCTCAAAGGGGAGAAATAATGACGAAGAATTAATAAAAAAACTTATTTTCACAAAACACTGAGGAATTTTTCACCGAACAGTATTAAGTTCAGAAAATAATATAAAATAAAATCGTTACATTTTTTTTTTGAAGATTGCTATTTTGTTGTAAACAATGTATGTAATTGGTGAAAAATTTTAAACAAAGATTGTAGAATAACTATATTGATCCAGTTCTTGACTCAACGTATACGGATATATCCGCTAGTATATACTAAAACTGATAGATTATCCATTGAAGAAAGGCGTGGCAAAGAGGTAATTGTCTTTTGAAATAAGGTTTAATTCAATTGGTTTTACGGCATGTCAACCAATGCTGGGTTATTTAACACCGAAGTATTTTCCCTTTTTATTTTGCTTGCAATTACATGGGTAAATGGCAGTGATACCAATTGTAATGGGTGTTCTTGGTAGAGTCACCAAATGATTGGAACAGGGACTGGAAGACTTAGAAATAAGAGGACCAGTTCAGATTATCCAAACTACAGCGTTTTTATGATCATCCAGAATATTAAGAAAAGTCCTGAAGCCAAGAGGAGACTTGATGTCACTCCAACTCCAGTAGAAAACCACCAGCAAACGCTGATGAGAAAAACCATCAAATGCGTAAAATAATGACTAAATGCTTCTCAGATAAAGATTGTCGTAATATTGGATTTTTACTGATTGTGATCCTGTTTTTTAACACATTAAATAAAGTAATTATAATTGCGTTGTTTGTTTGTTTGTTCAAATACTTATGAGAAGGAATGTAAATATACCATATATCCCGAAATGAGCCAGTACTAAAACTCAATTTATCAAGAGGCCAAACGCTATAATAGCAGAGTGGAATATTTATGAGCAATGTCAAGTACATTAATATCCCTGCAGTGCACCTTAAGAATATCGAAAATGTGGAGGATGAATAAAGATATGAAATAATAATACTGCTTATCCGGATAGTAATAAAATAGTAAATGAAGTAGGCCAAAGCTGATCATAAAATTACGAGTCGACTGTTATTTCTCAGTAAAATATTTAGTGACTCTTCAACCATAAACAGACTCAATCTAAATTCAACTGTGTGCACCAGTTATTTGAGAACATATTCCAAGCTGAATCGGTGTAAGGTTATCTTGGATCCCCGCCCTATCAGCGAGGCTTACAATACACTACTTGTATCCTATAGAGAAGGGTAAGAATCCCCAACTTAAGGGATGTCCAGTGTATAACACTAAACTGCGTCTGATGGTGAGGATCTACTCCTGGGTCTCTGAAGAAGTGTGGGGTGTCAATTCTTTGCCATTACTCAAATGTCAACTTTTTAAAAAAAAATAGACAAAAAATCTACTTACACACTCTTTCTTCTCTACCATACGAACTATGTTAATAATTAGTAAAAAGGAAAATTATAATGATGCTCATTTGAAATGAAAAAAGGAGTTATGAGCAATATTTGACAGTGTTATCATTTTGATAATTTGAAAGAATTTCGTTAAAATATCAAAGAACAATAATATTGTTGTGAGACCGAAACTTAACAGCATCATGCACTCTTCCAGCACTATATTACTAGCGTAGTAATATCCTAATAAGGTAGCAGTAGCAGCAGTAGTACAAGAGTTCTAGAAGTACAACTACCAATATTGGAAACTATCCTTTGTAACTTTTGTTAATACATCTTTCTTACGTCTAAACCATGTTTTCCTTCTGTGTACCAACTTTGGGTCCTCATCAAATATAAACGTAGAATTTACTTGATTCGATAATACCTAGACATGTAATAATCTTAGACACATAGAATAAACTAATTGCATTAAGAATAGTTATTTGTTTATTAAACATTATTAATGGTAGCAAGAGTTTTTGAAATCATAAAACTATTTGTAAACAAATAGTTATTCAACAGAAATGGTTACTTGAAACAATATAAAGACGAGTTCCCGTTGCGCAATGTCTAAAATGCAGGACTGTGGCCTCGAACTAAATGAGTTCGAACTCGATTCACGCTTTTAAGTTCGCTTCCGGACAAATACAATTAGGAAAGGTATGACGCCCCTTATCCTACCGCTATTGTATATGTAGTATCACTACAGAAAAGGCTTTGGCATTAAAAAACCCACAAAGATTGATAAGCCATTAAAAAAAAAACTAAGCTGATCTCGAAAACGTATAATTGTATATAGAGAGATAATTTGTATAAAATATCCTTATTTGATGGAAATATTTTATATCGTAAGGAAGCAAGCTAGAGCAAATGTTATTGTCGTAGGAAATGGAATCAGAGACCCGAGTTCAAATCAAAGAAATGGCTATTGGAATTTCTCATTGCACTAATAACCTTGGGGAAACGTATGAATTCAACGATGGGCAAATAATTGAGATGAATGAGATCATCAATCTAGGTAAGGCAACCGATCTAGGAGAAGGAAAACTCTGAATTCAAACTGTCGGTACTTCACTTTAAAATGGGAATTTGTGCCGCATCCTATGAAGAAAGGGGTAGGGTCGTTCATTAAAAAAAGGGGGAATATAAGGAGTTGCGGATAAGATATCCTATTTATTATTGCACCATTTTCAATGAAATCATTAGGGATGGGATTTTACTTGGCCCTGAAGACATTCATTCTGACCCTTTTCCCTGACAGACGCACCTAGGACTTTTTTTCCATATAGTCACTGTGTTTCAACTTCATAAACTGTCTTTACGAATCCTATTCGTTGAGGGAAACCCATGTTTAGGCTATTAGCAATTTTTCTTAAAACATTTTACCATGAATATTACATATTATGTGTTAAATATTTGTCTTGGATTTCTCAGTAACCAAAAATTTGATGATATACCTCTCTTCAAGTCTTAAAGACTCTGCTTGATTTTTCACCATTAGGAATAGCCTCAAAACATATAAGATTATAATGATATTTGAGGTAAATCAATTCCAAACAATGAAACATTAACATTTCTGGAAAAAAATGATAAAATGCATTATAAAAAATAATGTGATTGTTGAATTAGTCACGTAAGAAATTCATATTGTGTAACTACGTGCAAAAATCATTTCAAGAAATAACTTTTAAAAGCTTAAATAATAACATACAATTTTTGTGATTTCTTAGCTTCTAAACATAAAATAAGCCTAGCCGAGTTGGCATGTCTTTAAAAACAGTAATTCTGTGATACTTTTACCTAATGTGTCAAATCTTTGATTAAAAAATAATTCGCCCAAAATATAGAAGTGTTATGGACAATTTGTTAATGAGGAATTCCGTCCGTTTGACAAATGATTAAACATTCCAGAAGAATAGATCCTGACAAAGCACAGTAGCGATTAAAAACTTTTTTTTTTCTGCAAGTGGTATTCAGGTAATGCGCAGGTCACAACACTTCTCAGAGAACTAAGAATTCCAACGAATCAATCTTAAGACCAGCTCAAAATAGGTTGGCAATTCTCTTTTGGTTTTATTATTTGTTATTATTGTTCTCCTTCCACCTACTGTATGTAACTCAGGGTTTCAGAAGGGTGAGGAAAACAGGGGTCTTCTACAAGATCCCGACGGATATGTTTTCGATACTTTCGTATTTTATCAAAATTTTCTGTTTGGTCTGTAAATCATTCGAACTGTTCTGCCTTCATAAGCCGAGTGTTCCATTGTATCTCTTTTGGATAGCATAGTGCCATCCGAATGCCGACCGTTTCTACTGATGTCAGCATCGTAATAAGAACAGTAAATGAATAGGACTGAGATCTCTGAATATTATTCGTCACTTGATGAGCCTGGATAATCTTTTGATTTCGAGTAAATACCACATTGGTATTTCTTTCATTAAATTTATTCTGGAGTCCTGACTTCAAGTGTACGGGGATCACATTTTTCTCTGACCCCTTCTAATTGACCTCCATTGTAGAATTGAACCTGGCAGGAGAACAAGCCCCCACCAGTTTTAGAAACCGAAAAAAGATGGATAGATAGACACACACACACACACACACACATATATATGTATATATATATATATATATATATATATATATATACTTCTTATGCATATATTTGATGCATATCGATGGAATTTACAAATTTAACAGGGTGTTTAACAAACAAAGATAACATATCTAATAACTTAACCAATCTTGTTCAAAGTTGAAGCTGAACCCAAAGTATTTAACAACACAGCACAATAATGTGGATACTTTTTCATAGATGATTGTATTGGGAAAAAATGAGAGAAAGAGATGCAGTTTGGTCTATGCCATCTTAAATCATATATATATATATATATATATATATATATATATATATATATATATATAAACTTGCTCATTTTATTTTTTAACACAATAGTTCCTTTTTACACCTCATCAATATATTGTCATCATTTAGATATTTCTTTCACTCCCTTTTTTTCTTTTTTTCATCCAGTCATTTTTTATTCAATCATTAAAGTCTTCTCTTTTTCCTGACAGTGTCCTAAAACTATAACCAAACAAAAGCTATTAATATGAATGTAGAATAAACGTAATTCTTTAACATAAAGTTACGATTGATGATTTGAAATGCTGTAAAAATTATTCAGTCACTCAATTCAGGTACCAAAGAACAATCAAAATCTTTACGGTCGTATTTTTGTTGACTACTAAATATTATACCAAATCTAGAAATAAAATAAAAAAAGATAAACATCAATTCTAAAATGCTCAATAAAATTATTTGAACTGAAATAATTGAAAGTTTTGTTTTGCCTAAATGAAATTACTTCACTTCCTTCTGTACCATTTAAATACATCCTAAGCAAATTTTGAATTGTTGCGGATCTTATTCTTTCCTTAGTGTAAAACCAATGATCATTCCCTTTGAATTTACTTTAAATTCATTAGATATAAATTTAATTCAAAGATCTTAAAAACACTATATAAGAAAAGCTAAGAGGGAAACCGCTAAACTTCGTCCAGTAATCGAATGGTCTTCCCAATATGGAATCCACGAGACAATAGAAAAAAATATATGGCGATTTTAGATAGACACCGGAACGGATCGAATGAAAATAAAAAACATATGAAGGAGAAAAGACGGAATAAGTAAAACTGAAGAGAAGAAATTAGAAATGAAAAATCTGAATGAACACGACAGGAAAAATACATTTGTAGACAAAGAAAATCAAGAAGATAAAAAGAAGAAACATGAAAGTTGATATTGAATTTAAAGAAGAAAAAACGAGCTGAAAAAAAGAAAAGAAAAAAAAAAAAGAAAAAAAGAAACCACATTTAAATCTCACAATCCGATTATTGTTTATCTTGTGATTTACCATCGAGAAAGATAAAAAAAAAATGAAACTAAAAAAAATGTTTAACGATGTTTTTTTTTTTTGTTTACACATTTTCTTTCTTTCTGACTTTATTTTTTTTAAGAAATAATCTTCTTATGTATGAAATAAAAAGTTGATTTTACACACACACACATACACACACACACATATATATATATATATGTATATATATATATATATATATATATATATGATTCGGTCAGGACACTTAGTCTCATTATTAAGTAATGAAAATTTTATTGCTATTGGTCATAAGAGGCATTACTTTCAGAAAAATGAAAGATAATTTATCATTAAAAATGTGAATATATATATATATATATATATATATATATATATATATATATATATATATATATATATATATATTCTCTCTACTTTACTTTCATCAGGCGTTTTTTGTTAATACTACGTGGCAACAAGTGTGCTCTGGTCTCCATTACTCTTCAAAGTCTCCTATAAGATTTATTCAGTGCTGTTGTCAATATAGCTAAATTTCTTCTTCAATAAAATTATTATCATGATTACTTTACTCTTTAAAAAAAAATCACTCCGGTGTTAACTGATGCTTTTTCACTAGACAGCAAATCTTCAAGACTTTCTCAGTATTGTAGCTGATCTCAACAATGCTGAAGTTTGGATTGTCTCCACTTGACCTCTTATTTCCAAGTTCTCTCGTCATTTTACTAAACCTTTAGTGACTGCACCAAGAGCACCGACGACAATTGGTATCACCGTCACTTTTATGCTCCCCAGTTTGTTCAATTCCCTAACAAGGTCCAGGTAAGTATCCTTCTTTTCGTTTTCTTTCAATTTTACTCTGTCATCAGCCGGGACAGCAAATTCCACAATTCTGCAAGTTCTATTTTCTCGTTGATTATAAAAAGTTCTGGTCGTTTGGCCGAGATTATGTGATCCGTTTGTATCTTAAAATACCAGAGGTGTCCGTGCGTTTTATTTTTCAGGACACATGATGGGTTGTACGTATACTATTTGTGCGTATGGTCAAATTTAAATTTCTTGTATAGTTACAAGTGGATCACCTTACCCACCCAGTCGTGTCTCTTCTTATACTCTTTTTGTGCTAATTTGCTGCATTCGCTTATTATGTGATTGATCTTTTTGTCTCTGTCATCTTTTATATTATATAACTTTTATGTTATATAACCTACATTTTCTATTTTGCTGCAACTTATCTATTCTTACTTTGATAAGGTTGGTCCTTATGGCGTTGTTTTGTGTTGCTATTATAAGAGATTCAGTTTCTCTCACTTTTTTAGCTACGTCCACAATTTATCGTATGATATATCGCTTGTTAGTCGTTATTTTTCCAAACAAATTCCTATTACTTTTAAGAACGAAAGCTATTCTACAAATGGCAATGTTTTGTGTTCATATTGGCTGGAACTAACAGGTATCTTGTTAATGCGCTTAACTGTCACTTTTTTGATCATACACAGTTCCCTCACTAAAGAAAACACAGTGCTAAGTTTCAAAGGGCCACACTTCTCAGTTTTTTTCCAGGTCTATAATTAGTAGTAGTAGTAGGAGGAGGAGGAGGAGGAGGAGGAAGAAGACTAATAGTAGTGCTTGTAGCAGGAGGAGGCGTACATAAAAAAGAGCAAAAAACCTCTTACAGCAACAATTGCGCCATAGGAATAAAAAGAGAAATTTCAAAAAGGAGAAAACGGAAATGGGAAGAAAAACAATTTTATGGCTACTTAAAGTGACATGTTGACGAGATTTCACACGAAAAGACCTGAAAATGGCTAAGAAAGGGAAAACGCAAGAGAGAATGAGAGCTTTCTATTAATAGCAGCACAAATCAACGCCATTATATAAAAGCGAAACCAGATAATACGAAACAGAATAGATACTGTAGGTTATGTGAAAACAGAGATTAAACGGTTAATCATATTATAAGCAAATGCAGCGAACTAATACAAAAGAGTACAGGACTGGGTTGGAAAGGGATTTCCACTGAGAATTGTGCAAGACATCATAATTTGACCATATTACCAAATGGTATATGCACAAACCAGAATCCTTCTGAGATAATTTTTCTCATAAAATTCTTTGGAATTTTGGGACACAAACGAATCTTTTAATCCAAGCCCAAATACCCGGCCTGAAATTGATTGACAAGAAAAAAAAAGAAACAGTGGATTTTGCTGGTTCAGTTTACCCCAGAGTAAAATAAAAGAAAGTGGAAAGATAGACGAATACTTGGATCTTGAAAAAGAAATTTTAAAACAAGCTGCACGGTGCAGTTGAAATGTTCTTTTATAAGCCTGGAAAAATCTTTGAGGAATTAGAAAGATGGGGAACGAATCAAGATAATCCTAATCAGAGACTTGGTGATATCAATAAGAATACTCGTAAGGTATCTGAGGAGCTGAGAGTCCAGTGAAAAGCCACCTGCTTACGCCAAAGAGAAAAATTTGGAAGGAATAGAATGGTAATAAAAAAAATCGTCAAATAAATGTCGCATAGTAAAAGATTGAGAAACTTAAACTTGATTACTGTAAAATTCTCTTTTCTTTGTTTAATTATATTGTTATATAGTCCCTATAATATTTTCATCGTCAAAAGTATTGTATTTACTAAGGTTAGCATTGCTGTTTTTCTTTTTAAAGATGATGTTAAGTTTTAATTTTAGTGATTAAATATTCAGTTGCTCCAATGTCCAATGATATAGTGAGTATAGTGTTAGCCAATGACCCTACAGACCGGGGGTCAATCCCAGGTGGAGTAATACCAAAGACTCAAAAATGGCACTTTTTACCTCCTTGCTTAACACTCAGCATTAAAAGGCAGGAATCAAGGGTAAAGTGGAGCAATCCATGGAAAGGAGTAGCACCCTTGACTACACATCGGTTTAGTAGCTAAGGAAAACGAAACCTTCGTGTCACACTTTACATCTATCTATCTATCTATCTATCTATTTAGATTGCCCAGTTTGCTGGGACTGTAGAATACATCGATTGCATTTTTACAGAAGGGTAAGACTCCTCCCCAACGTGTGCCCCTGAAATGATGCTTAACAATCTGATTGTGAGGTTCCAGCGATGCCAGAGCTTAGGGAATGAGGAGTACCCCTTTCATTGCTATTGCTCCCAGGTCTAGTCTGGCCCGGAGTGGTAGCACCTGATAGGGTCATATCTATAAGCCAAATAGAACTAAACTGCGTACTTATGCTTGACTAGACTGAATTCCTTGAAATAGAACTGTTTTGAAATTTAAACTACGTACTTATGCTAAACTGAATTGTTTGAAATGGAAATGTTTTGAACTTGAAACTGTACTTACGCTCAAAAGAATGGTGTTGAATGCAACTGTTTTGACATTTAACTGTGTAAACAAAAACTATACTTATACTAAAGAGATTTTTTTAACAAAACTGAAATGCTTGAAATAGAAATGATTTTGACAATAGATTGTTACTTATGCTAAACTGAACTGTTTGAAATAGAACTGTTTGTTTGTATAAAAATTGATTTGGCATCAAATAACCTACAAAAGTTATAAACCCAAAGGCCATAAACCCAAATAAACAAAAATTATTTAGATTCTATATGATTTAGTTTCTGGGGTAACTGAAGGTATTTTTAGAAATAATTTTAATGGTAAATGTAAAGTTTGCCTTTATGCCAAAAGAAATAATAACACAATGTCTGTTGGTCTGTCTCTCTCTATATATATAAATATACAAAAATTTGCAATTGGTGAACACTTGGTACCCACCGTGTAGGGAAAATTAAATAATCCTTTCAGAAATAATATTTTAATCAATTTCCATATATTTTATATTATTAAAACGATGAACTGAAAAAAAGCTGACGGAAATATTATTCTCGTCCATTATATTCTATTATTAATTTTTCAGTTAAGATTTTTTCCCTCGCCACACAATGTCTATAATTTTTCTATGCCTCCGGCGCGAGGAAAATATTTGTAGTTTAAAAGAAAAAATCTTTCAAATATGAAATAGCTGTAAAAGCAATTTAAGAAATTGACGAAAATCGTTAACAAGTTCTTTCCAGAATTCGGAAAAATATTACTTTTTCCCCTTTTCTTTAAATATATTGAAAGGTATATTTCTTTAAAAAGATTCAGACGTCTGTTTACATCACATATAAACATTTACTTGATGAATCTTTGAAGAGTGTAAGGATTGAAGCTAATATTTGTCCTGGAATGGGGTGTCAGAATTATGTTACACACAATTAGAATCGAACCTACTAACCATAGTCTCTCAGCCAACTCAAAAAGCAATACCCAAATTATAATTTTCTAATGCTGTCCAATTTTATAAGACGAATCTATTTATCCAACTCCTTTGTCACGAAAGTATGTGACACGTGGTTAATTTATAAGCGTAGTACAGCCAGTTTCATTTGTAGTGTAATAATGCTAATGATTGAAAATACAATATTAACAATAGTGCTACAAAAAATAATGAAATTTATTTCTTTGTTGGGAGCTGAAATGTAGAAGTGTATGCAGCGATTCGTGTATCAGGTCACAACCGTAAAGGTTGGTTCTGGCGGCAGCGTAGATAAAATTTTTATCCAACTTGAAATTGTAATATGACACAGTTGTTTGAAGATCAAACGAATAAGGCACCGCTGAGAATACAGTTAATACGTATCCCTCTGTGTTGGTTTGAGTAATTGATCTGTGTTGTCCGGAAAATTGTGTGTTTTTATAGCATCACGGAGGCAAATTCGAGTCGAAGGTTCCATTCTCTACGATGATTGCCGTTAAGCCATGTTCGCCTCTTTCAAACAATAAACAAAGATGAATGTTGCAACAGTACTTTCGTTCACATGGCTTTTTTTTAAAATGATATCAAGGATGTGTAATTCTCTTCAAGAGATCAATTTTAGAAAAAAGTATTGATGTAATTGCTCATATTCATTGTGTATCACGTAAATACTTTACCGTATGTAAGCTGTCTGCATGGCCTAAATTCTGCTGACCACATCTCCAGCTGCAGTATAGTAGTTTACAAAGCATTTTGCTTAGATGTTGTACAAGTCTGTATGAATGAGACTCGAACTGAGTCAGGAAGGTTTGGTAGTCTAACTTGCTAAGTATTTCACCACCCGAGATAATCTCTCCAGCACCAGTGTAAGAGTCATACGCCTACAACAACATGTATATATATATATATATATATATGTGTGTGTGTGTGTGTGTGTGTGTGTGTGTGTGTGTGTGCGTGAGTGCGTGTGTGTATGTGTTAATCGGACCGGAATCATGATGCCAGAGCGAGTCCCTAAAGTGCAGAAGTTAAGATAGTGGACGACAAATTCGTAGTAAGGGAGTTCAAACTCCAGTCACGCTATTACGTTAACGTCGGACAAATACCCTTGGAAAAGTTAGGAACAGATTAATGCCGCCCATAGGCGAAGAAAATAGCGTTATTACTGTTCCTCTGTAAGGAGAGTTATGGATGTAAATGACCAACGAAGACTGATATGCCATTAAACAAAGAAACCAAACCAAACCTGATGCTATCATTGAACAAGGAGAAATTCCATTTGTAACTGTTTTAAAAAGAATGTTTTTTTAGAAAATACAAGGCTCAGATTATCACATAAAATTGACGATGTGGGTCTTTCAATAAAAAAGGGGTCTTTTTAAAAAAAATGCAAAACAATTTATATTTTTCAGATTTTTTATAATTGGAAACTCTGCATTGTTTAATGAAAAACTTATTTTAATCTTTCAGATATATCATATTTACCAATCCCTCCGCTCGGGCAGGATATGACACAAGGTCAATTTTTAAGCGGAGTTTAACAGGTTTTGATTCAGAGTTTTCCTTCTCCTAGACTAGTTGCCCCACCAAGGCTGAAGAACCTAATCATCCCTACAATTTACCCATAGCTGGAGGGAGAATATTTGGATTCATACCTTTCCCAAGGGTATTAGTGCTATGTGAAATGCAATCAGTCAGGTCCAGGATTTGAACTCGTGTCGCCGTGTCCATATCCTGCGACGATAACCATTACACCACAGGCACCTCTACTTTCAGAAATATTAGTTTTGAAACTATTTGAAATGGCGAAAGGTAAAATAGAGTGCTCATAGCTTGAACAACTGTATCATCAAAGTTTTGATTGCTGAGAAGAGCAAACAATTTGAAATTCACAGAAGAATAAGTGATGTGATTGGGATTTGAACTCGTGTTACCGTATCCAATTCCTACGATGATAACCATTACACCACGACCACCTCTTGGGCGAGAATTATTATTATTATTATTATTATTATTATTATTTTACTCATTTGAGGATTTTTCCCACCTGCGTTAGCTTATGGCTTCTCACAGCAGTTTGAGAGTTTGTAAGTCTCCAGGACTCTTCTTCGTATTCTAGCCGATTTTAATAATGCTGTAGTTTGGATGTTCTCGATTCATGCTCTTACTTCCAAGTCATTAGGTGCCTTCATCAATCCTTGTGTGACTATATCGAACACACCAACTTCAATGGGTATCACCGTCACTTTTATCTTCCTTGGTATTTTTCAGTTCTCCAAGAAGGTCAATGTACTTATCATTCGTTTCATCCACTTCTTTCAGATTTACCCTGTGGTCAGCTGGAACGGCAAAGTCCACTATTTGGCAGATTCTTTTTTTTGTTGACTATCACTTGGTTTAGTCGATATTAGGTGATCCGTTTTTACCTTAAAATCCCAGAGAATTTTGTACGTCTCATTTTCCAGGACTGATTCTGGGTTTTGGATATACCATTTGTTCAAGTAGTCAAGTTTAAACTTCTTGCACAATTCCTACTGGATCACCTTACAGCATTCGTTTTAATGTGATTGGTAGTTTCATCTCTATCACCACATTATCATTATTGTTTACTCCTTGAGAGTTTTTCACATCAGTTTTAGCTGATGGCTTTTAAATGGAGGTTGAGTGACAGCAAGTCTTCTCAAGTCTCAAGAAATCTTCTCAGTCATCTGGCCGTTCTCAATAATGTTGTAGCTTGGATGGTCTCCACTCGTCGTCCATCTTCCAAGTCCTCCGGTCCCTTTAACAATCCTCTGGTGACTGTACCAAAAGCATCATTCCCGATTCGTATAGTTGTCACCTTCATGTTCCATAGTTTTTTTTTTTTAACTCCATAGCAAAGCCAATGTACTCATCTTCCTTCAGTTTTATTCTATGGTCAACCGGGACCAGAACGTCCACACTTTTGCAAATTCTCTTTTTTTTTTTTTGTTTGTTGATTATTATAAGGTCTGGTCGTCTGGCCGAGATTAGTGGATCTGTTTGTATGTCAAAGTCCCATATGAGTTCATGGGTTTCATTCTCTTGGGCATGTGCTGGGTTGCACATATACCATTTGTATAGTCAAATTTAAATTTCCTGCACATTTCCCAGTGGATCACTTTGCCCACCCAGTCGTGTCTCGTCTTATACTCCTTCTGTGCTTATTATTATTATTATTATTATTATTATTATTATTATTTACTACTTTAGAGTTATTCACATCCGTATTAGCAGATGGTTTTTCACTGAAGTTTAAGTGACAGCAAGTCTCCTCAAGTCTCCAGGACTCTTCCCAGTATTCTGGCCGTTATCTGTAATTCTGTCATTTGGATAGTCTCTACTGTTCCGCCAACTTCCAAGTCCTTCAGGAGTACTCCGCTTTAAGATTGACCTTGTGTTTTTTTCGCTGGAGACACCAAAAGTTAAAATAAGAAAACGGCATTATTATTCTAAACCTGCAACTTCCAGTATGTGGTGTATTTTAAATATATGTATTCATGAATGCATATAATATGCATGCAAATAATATGAATGCATGAATACATTTATTAACAATAGACCAAATACTTACTTTTGCAATAGGGAATCGTAGACGTGCCATTTGGCTGTGTTCTAAATTTAGACAACTATTCTCACACAATATGTTTATAGTGTGACCCTCTAATATGAGTATTAGAAAATCACATGGTACGTGAGTATATATATATATATATATATATATATATATATATATATATATATATATATATATATATAAGTTTAATCTACTTTTATCACATCGATTCCTGTTTATATCTGACCTTCATTTTCTTCTCAGATTGCTTTTGGCTTTCTATCTTTATGATTTTATTTCAAACATTTTCTCATCCATTCGTTCATCTTTTCTTACCGTCATTCCTTCATCTTTATTATTCTTTCTGTCAAATCTGTTCTTTCTCTTAGTTTTTCTTTTTCTACTGTCTATTTTCTTCTAAACTTTCATTTCTATTCCCTTTTATATGCTTTATCGAACTATTTTTTTTCTAAATATCGAATGTACTTACAGACTTATTCGTGCAGAAATGTTTGTTATCCTACTTTGGATCGAAACATAAATAGTGTCTCTAAATGCCTTTGCAAAATAATCAAATCCTTGAAATCATTACCATAAAGTAAGAATTCATGACCCACTGGGTAAGGATTTTTGTCATTATAAATCTAATGCTTAATCTCTTCTAATTGTATTTTCGTGCATAATCCATTAATAACAATATTACTGTAGTTCACTAATTAAACGGCAAACTGTTTTCTTGTTATACAATTTTTCCCCTAGGCTTTTGTATTTTGCCTTTTTAAACATCCGTCGTTGACTTAACAGCGCTAATATCACCACTCATGGTCCTGAGGATGGTTCAGTCGAACCGAAACGCTATAGTGTCGACTTTACTTCTTATTAAGCCTCTCCTTCCACTTTGATTATCTTATCAATTTTTCTCCACATATTATCGGATTACAATCCATTATTTACTTCCAGTATTTCTTTTTGCATCTTTATCTTATTCAACCTTGTTTAAAAACGATGTGTACTTACTTTAAACATTTTGGTACGATTATTTTTAAAAAATCAGAATGAAAAGTTTAAAGATTTTGATAATATTGTAGTATGCATTACATTTGCGGCAAATTATCTTCTATGTCCTCTCTCTGCTTTTATATTTACCGTACCATCACTACAAAAGCGACTACTCTAAAATACCGTCATCAGCGAGGCAAATTTCAGATATTTGACTTAGAGTATTTGAATAGTGTATTCGAATACCCACTGAACTTACTTCCTCTTTCATGTTACAGACATTATGAATTATGATATTTTTTTAGATGCTCGGATGGTCTTAAGCTATGTTTTTTTTTTTTAGATCCAAATTTTTTATCAAATGAGTTATAGGGTTTAACGCCGAAAAATATTTATCGATTCTAACAGAAGAAATGATGAGTCACAATCCCATTGAACTTTAGAAATCACATAAAAGATAAGTTGCGTAACATTTTTCTGATAAAGAATTCATAACAGAATTCCGTATATATATATATATATATATATATATATATATATATATATATATAGTTGTATATGGTAATATATATATATATATATATATATAGTTGTATATGGTAATATATATATATATATATATACATATATATATATTACCACGTACATATATATATATATATATACACACATATATATATATATAGCTGTATATGGTAATATATATATATATATATATATATATATATATATACATATATATATATTACCTCGTATATATATTTATATATATATATATATATATACACACACACACACACACATATATATATATATATATATATATATATATATACTAGCAGTTCAAAGTATTCGGCCACCCTCAAAATATTTCATTTCTTATCCTAAAAGAGTTATTCCTAATATAAAAAGTCTACAGCCCCGTCGGCTGAAACTGGAAAATACATCTCTGCAGAGGACTAAGACCCCCACTCCACAACGAGCGTTCTGGTTGTGAAACTAAACAATCTGGTGTTGAGACTCCAGTAATGCTTTAGGTTATACGGCGTACGCTTCATTCTATCCCGGTGTGACAGGGTCCTATTAACTGGTGAAAAATAGCTTTTTGACATTTAAACTGAGTTCAAAGAAATGGTTGATGCTCAATTGAATTATTTGAAATTGAACTGTTTGATTATTCAACAGTGTGTAAACAAATGACATATGTTTAATTAAAATTGTTAATGATACATTGTGATTCTTGGAACCATTTAACAAATGATTAATGTTGAAGAATTAGTGTTAAATAGCAATGTTGTGACCACCTGACTGAGTGGCAACAAATTATTAATATTGTACAGCATAATAAGTCTTTCATAGCAATAATTGAAACCATTTAACTCTGTGCAAACAAATGATTTGTAGAAAATAGAATTTTTCGTATTTGATATAAATACGTAAAACCATTTAACTGTGTTGAAACGAATCATTAATAATAGATAGAATTATTTGTGTTTGATTTTAATAGAATAAAATGTCCAAGTTCAATATACATATAAGACCTATTTTTGGTTATTTAAATAAATATGATAACATGACATTTGTACGCAGATAAAGCCAACAGCATTGATAATCGAAAACAGTTTTCTTGATAATTGAATTTTAAATGAAATCATAATGTTATCTGAATAACAAACATATAACATCATAATGTTATGTGAATAACAAAATGAATTGTGACATCGGTGGTGACGTAGTTTCGATTTAAGATTTCATACTGTTTATTATTATAAGAAATATGGTTTTATTATCTTAAACTATGCTTTTTTAGTAATAACTTTTGACTAAGTTTATAATATCGACCGGCCAATTGGCACAATGGTTTGACTTTTCGCTGGGATACCTGGGTTCAATCCCAGGTCTAGTCATACCAAACACACAAAAAACGGTACTTGGTGCTTCCTTGGTTAACATTCAGTAGTATAAGATATGGATCAAAGGGAATTGAAGCAATCCAGGGAAGGGAATAGCACTCTTCCCTAAACTTCAGTTTAGTGGCTATTGATAAGGGAGCCTTTGGTTCACTTTTGACTAAGGTCAACCAACGTTTATTGTCAAATTGATTTTAATCGATCTTTATGGTTATGATTTGAGAATTCGCGGTTTACTGTTATTCGAACTAATCTTGATAATGTTAAACATGGTGTCATTTGATCAATCCCATTCAACTACATATTGTATGATTTTATTGACTAATATCTTCAAGAATGAATATGATTTAATCTTCAGAAATGGCTAGATGAAATACTGAAATTTCTAAACGATGCTGTCAAGTCTACTACTTTCAGAACACAAACAGAATTGAATTATCCAGTAAAATATAAAAATTGATTACCAATCCAATTTGTCTCTTAGAACGTTATATGTAGTCTACGTAAGAGCCCTAAGCAAAATTTAGTCTGATACCAAACACAGGACAGCCATTTTTATTGGGGTGGAGGGCTTAATTGTCTTCTGGGTCACTGTCAGATTATTGTAATCCCTGTAATATACGAAGATAATCTTAATAAAAACTAAGGGGGCAGTGATTTTTCACAAACCTTTTATATTGCACATTAATTAGATTTTCAATGAGTGAAAATTTCAATCTTAACAAAGGCTTAAAACAGAGGATCTCATGCATTTTGTTCAGGCAATTTATATATACATATACACACACACACATATATATATATATATATATATATATATATATATATATATATATATATATATATATATATATATATAGCTTATTTGATTCTGCCAGTGTTGTTTTTTGGTTGGGTATCACAGCACTATTTGATTATTTTCAAATAGTACAGGTGCTTTGAGTTTTTTTTTTATTGAATATTTTTTACCAGATATCAGTTTGTATAATTTTTCCTTGTAAATTTGTTTCATCTGGGTTTTTTTCAAACTTTCAAAATCTTTTAGATCAATTCTATCTATCTATCTATCTATCTATCTATCTATCTATCTATCGTTTAGTTCATATTTACCCATTATAAACACTCCATAACTTATCTATTCATCTTTTTATCAATGTTAACCTTTTTTCTATTTGTGTCTGTTTAATCTATTTATTGATCTATCTATCTATCTATCTATCTACCTATATATATATATATATATATATATATATATATATATATATATATATATATATATATATATATATGTATATATATATATATATATATATATATGTATATATATATATATATATATATATATATATATATATATATAAATAAAATTTGTAAACGTCAATCATTATATACGAGCAGAGATACCCGGCGTTTACCAATATTTTTTTTTAATTTTCATTCATTTATTTTACCTTTTACTAAAAGTGTTTCAGGCTTAAACAAGTCAAGATTGAAAAAAAAAAACAACTTCAGAAATATTTTTCATTGAAATATAAAAATAAGATGAGACCAAACAATTTATAAAAAGTGAGGTCTTTTTTATCTTCTTCATTGTTTTATCTTCCTATTAAACAACATTTCTAAAAAAAAGTTGACTTCATAAAATACCATTTTCCCTTTTAAATTCAATAATTGTTCATTTTATAATTGTATTTTACGCTTAAAGTTATTCAAATGGATAAATTGTCGACGTTTTAATAGGTTAGAAAAGAAAGACATTTTGTTTCCAAGATGAATTTTCACAAACAATGTACAAATTCAGAAACGTTATAAGTTATTAATTCATTCCCTTTTTCGAAAATTAAAAAAAAAAAACAAATCACGTTTTTAAGTTTATCTGATTAAATTTTTTCCCACTGTTATTAATAAAAAATGAAGATAAGAATAACATATTTTTTCATGAAATTTATGAATCTTGTTTCTATCGATATTAAGGAAAAGAATGTGTTGTAGAGCATAGCATTTTTTTCCGGAATTTTTTTTTTAAATGATCAAATACTCATGTAGAAATGTAATACGAATCTTTAAGAATCACATAAGATTAAGTTTCATACAAGAATGATTTATTAGATAATTTCATTGATTACAACCTCAGCCTAACTATATTTGTCACTTTTCTACCTCTGAAATAAATATGTTCTGATATTAAATTTTAGCCTAGTGTTTGCCAATGGTCCGGGAGACCAAGGTTCAGTCCCAGGTCTAGTCATACCAAAAACTTAAAAATGGTACTTGATACCTCCTTGCTTAACATTCAGCATTATAATGTAAGTATCAATGATAAAGTAGAGCAATCCGGGGAAGGAGTAGCGCCCTCCCCCATACTTTTGTGTAGTAGCTATTGAAAAGGGAGCCTTCGGGTCACCCTCGACTACGGTCGCCAACTTTACTTTTACTCATGTATGTATGTGTGTGTGTGTGAGTGTGCATGTTTCTATGGAATCCGTATTGTCAGGACACCTTTGATAATAAAGATAATCATAGGATTCACACTGCATACAGGTTTTAATCAACATCAAGCAGAATTGAAACTGTATGCACCAAGACAGTGTTGAACAATAAGTGAACCGTTAATTTACTTCAAAATGGTCACCGTAGTATACAATACATATGTTACAATAAAATTTTGATTGTTTGAATCACCTCTGAGACTCCTCTCTTGCTATTGTGTGAAGTAGTGATTCTACATTCTCAGAATTTTACCCTTGAGGTTAATTTTCAGTTTAAGAAACACAAAAAGTGTCACTGAGCATTATTGACTGATTGTGCTAATTGCATTCAACAGTTATGCCAATTATATCAAGAATCTTGATGATGATATGATGGTTTTTCTTTGTTTAATGGTATATCATATTTACCCAACACTTCCGCTCGGGCTGGATATGACACAAGGTCAATTTTTTAAGCGGAGTTTAACAGGTTTGAATTCAGAGTTTTCCTTCTCCTAGACTAGTTGCCTTACCAAGGCTGAAGAATATAGTCTTCCCTAGCAGGAAGAATAATTGGATTCATACCTTTCCCAAGGGTATTAGTGCTATGTGAAATGCAATCAGTTTCCTCCTCCGTGTCCAATTCCTGCGACGATAACCATTACACCACGGGCACCTCCAATGGTATATCAACTTCCAGGGTTTATATAATTCAAAGTCATCCTTGTAAAATAATAATAAGAGTACTATTTAACGTGCAGCTTTTGGGATAAGGCCGATCCAGACTTTTAACAAGAGTATAAGTTCAAAAGTGAACGTAATGGCGCAAACTGGAGATCGAACTCGTATACTAAAATGTCTTAATTCAGCCTTTTAGCCACTTCGTCTAGACTATAATCCTATGTTCGCTACTCCAAATCACTTTTTTAAAAAATAATGAACAATGAATTCAGCAGTTTTTCGTAGTTTCTTGAAATTCGGCCGACCCGAGGAAATTACGTACGTCACGTGCACCTTATTTGTTATCGATCAAGTAGTCAACACAAATTTAGGGCTTCGATTACATCGACAGGAATTTCTACTTGTTATTATCAACAAATCAAGAGTGCATGCGAAAAAATGAAAAAAAAAATGATGTGTCCTTTGCCAAGAATTGGTATATTGATGCAATGATTTGTCTGCATGTGCATCAAAAGATAAAAAAATAAACAAACAACAAATATCGATCGCCAGTAATTCAGATAGAGAGAGAGGGAGAGAGAGAGAGAGAGAGAAAGAGATATATCGTGTCGATATCCCGATTTATTTGTCAGACATTAATCTGATGTGAGCTGCTCTTAAAATTCACCATCGATTATTTGGAATATCTAAATTATTACTTAGTATTATTTTCAATTTGCAGTTCGAATTGTAATCGCTTTATTGACAGAAGATTAAAAGAAGAAAAAAACCGGAACGAAAAAAAAAAAGAAAAAAAAAAGAAAAAAGAAAAGAAACAATAGGCAGCAAAAGAAAGTGGCTGATATATAGATATTCACTTGATGGGTTCAAAACGTAGAGAGACTGAAGCTGTATTTACCAAGAGAAATATTAACTTGAAATAACAAGTTAATTTTCTTGAATATAGTTTTCTTGGATTTCAACACATTTGTTCTAGTGAGGCTTACATCAGTTGACGCTCTTTTGAAAAAAAAAAAAAAAAAACAACAAAAAAAACTCTTTTTGATATGGCTGTATTCATTTTAAGAAATATCATAAAAATGAGTAGGATTCTCCATGGTGTAAGAGTTATCGTGAAGGCTGCTACATCATAATAAGTGATTTTGAATTCCAGTCACGCTTTTACTTTCACTTTTGGACTTTTATGCCCAGAAAAAATATGAACCCTTTTAGCTTAAGTTGAATTTTACCAGCATGGCTTAAGCATTAAATAACTCACGGATGTTTATAAATCATTAATGAACCCCGCACAAATAATTACAGACGCCGACTACGGCGATGATATAGCGCTTCTGGCAAATGCACCCGCCCGAGCCGAAACCCGGCTACATAGTCTGGAACGAGCAGCTGCAGGCATAGGCCTCCATGTCAATGCACACAAGGCATAATGTATGTGCTTTAATCAAAGCGGCTGCATCTCCACACTTAAGGGTGGCTCTCTGAAACTAGTAGACAAGTTCATCTACCTATGAAGCAGTGTCTCATCAAACGGGATAGACATCAACACCCGACTAGCAAAGGCATGGACAGCTTACGATAGACTATCGGTCATATAGAAATCAGACCTGACCGATAAAATAAAACGTAGTTTCTTCCACGTAGCGGTCGTGTCGATACTGCTATATGGATGCACTACATGAACGCTAACTAAACGTATGGAAAAAGAGCTTGACGGCAACTATACAAGAAATCTACCTGCAATATTGGAGGCAGCACCCCATAAAGCAGCAGCTGTACGGCCACCTACCACCCATCACGAAAACTATCAAAGTTAGACGAGCCAGACATGCGGGACCCTGCTGAGAAATAGGGATGAACTCATAAGGGGTGTACTCTTGTGGAACCCTTCACAGTGACGAGGAAAGACAGGACGACTAACTAGAACATACATACCAGCAGCTCTGTGCCGATACGGGATGTAGCCCAGAAAATCTACCAGAAGTAGTTAACGATAGGGAGGAGTGGTGAGAGAGGGTCAGGGATATCCATGCTGATGATGCGACATGATGATGATGATGATGATGATGATGATGATGAATGAAACCAAACTTTATCTTCAGAAAAATGTACTTTTTTGCATATTCAGTGATTTATTTTTAAGAGACTGTTGTTTTCAAAATAATAGCAAGTGATATAAATATATTGATATAATTTTGTGCAGTAATTCCTGACCACTGACAATCCCTTTTCTTCTGAACCACAGTAAACGTTTATCTTTTGTACATAATACCTATTGATTTTTGGAGGCTGGATATGAATTCTTAACACATAGCATTTATAAAATGCATAGATAAAACAGGTATTTGCATGGGAGTGCATCTGTCTTGTATTTGTCGCTGCCTCCCACCAGACACGACTTGACACAAGGTCAAAAGCCCGAAGGCCGATTAAAGTGGGGATAAAGGGGAGGGGAAGGTCGGGAACGAGCCGAGACTCGAACCCTGCTTGTCTGTGCTGCTCATCGGCTCACTTAGTGCAATGTGAGCCTGATGAGGCAAGCAGTTTCACGAACCCAAATGTTGGTCCGGGCACGTATGCTAGTTTGCAGCTTAAACTAGACGCATGGTCTAGTGCCGTACGAGGGGGACAAAGGAGACAAGAATGCAGCTCGCCCACCCGAAGGTAGCCTAGTCGAAACTAGGTGCCTAATTAAAGGCCCCAAGTCTGCCATTGTTCCTTTTCCAGGGCCACGCTCCGGACCGAAGTCCAGAACAGGCCCCGGGGCGCTCGCCGGGAGCTTGCCTGGGAGTGCATCAGTCTCATTGCGTGTGTGTTTGTGTGTGGGTGGGCGTTTGCCTTTGTGTGTTGGTGGGAATTTTAGTGAGTTCGTATTTATGAATGTTAATTCATTCCTTGTAGCAAATATACACAAAGAAAATGCAAAGGTACTACAAATTCACAAAGACACAGGAAAAAATTTATATACTGATCCTGCAAGAAAAAAAAAAAACTAACAGAACTAATTTTTAAAATCCTGCAAGACTGATTGCAGCCACCAGTAACAATACTGACAATATGAGGACGAACAGAACGGAAATAACCAGAAAATAAAATTGGCCAGAAAAAAGTGCTTTATGAACGTTTTAAGCGATTATCAAGTGACATCTTACACGATAAAATGTGGATGTGGCAAGAAAGGGAAACTTTAAGAGAGAAACTGAATCTCTTCTAATAGCATTCCAAAACAATGCCATAGAGACCAACCATATCAAAGCAAGAATAGATAAGACCCAACAAAACGGATGTAGTTATGGACAGATAAAGACGAAACGACCAATCAAATAATGCAGCAAATTTACACAGAAAGAGAATAAGACTAGACACGACTGGGTGACCAAAGTGATCCACTGGTAATCGTACAATAAATTTAAATATGACCATAAGAACAAATGGTATATACACAACCCAGCATCTGTGTTGGAAAACGAGACGCACACATTCTTTCGAGATTTTGAGATAAAAACGGATTTTCTAATCTCAGCCAGACGATTGAATCTTGTAACAATCACCAAAAAAAAAAAAAAAGAGAACTCGCAGAATTGTAGACTTTACTGTCCCGGCTGACGATAGAGTAAAATTAAAAGAAAGTGAAAAGGAGGATAAGTACCTCGACTTTGCTAAGGAAATGAAAAAACTGTGAAACATGAAAGAGAAGATTATACCAATTGTAATTAGTACTCTTTGTACAGTCACCAAAATATTGATACAAAGATTGGAGGACTATGAAATAACGGGACAAGTAGAGATCATTCGAACTATTCAATTAGTGAAATCGCCCAGAATACTGAGAAGAGTCCTGGAGACTTGAGTAGACTTGCTGTCACTCAAACTCCAGTCAAAGACCATCAGCAAACGCAGAAGTGAAAAACTCTCAAGGAGTTACTATAAAAATAATTAGCGCAAAATAAGACTAGACACGACTTGGTGGATAAGCTGATCCCCTTGGAATTGCGCAAAAAATTGAAATTTGACCATACTAACAAGTGGTATTGACAAAACTAGAATCCGGTGTAGAAATTGAGACACAGAAAATGTTGGGAATTTGGAGATACAAAAAGATCACCTAATCTCGGCTAGACGACCAGACCTGATGATATTCAAAAATAAAAAAAATAAATTAATAAAAAAGAACCTGCCGAAACGTTGGTTCTGTCGTCTCAGCAGACCACAGAGTAAGGTTAAAAGAAAGCGAAAATAGAGATAAATATCAAGCCCTTGCTAGAGAACTAAAAACTATGGAATATGATGGTGACAGTTTTACCAATTGCGATTGATGCACTGAAAATTCCCCCTTAGAATCGATAATAGGATTTGAAGATTTGGTAATAAGTGGACAAATAGAGGTATCCTGCCTATAGCATTATTAAGATAGGCTAGAGAGCTGGAAAGAGTCCTGGAGACTTGAGGTGACTTCAGTAACTTAAACTCTAATGGAAAGCTATCAGCTAACGTTAGTCGGTAAAACACTGAAAGGAGCAAAATAATAATAATAAGATTAAAATTTGACCATTCTGCCAAATGGTATATGCACAAATCAGAATATGTAATGGACGCACAAAATTCTTGAGGATTTTAAGATTCAAACAAATCACCTAAACCGAGCTAGAAGACCAGACCAAATGACGGTGATGTGAAAAACTATCAAAGAGTAATAGGTTAATAATAATAATAATAATAATAATAATAATGAGGGAGTACAACGCTAGACATGACTGGGTGGGCAAGGTGATCCACAGGGAAATGTGCAAGAAATTTAAATTTGACCTTGCCAAAAAGTGCTACATGCACAACCCAGCATCTGTCCTAGAAAATGACACACACAAACTCCTATGGGACTTTGACATACAAACGGATGACCTAATCTCGACCAGAAGACGAGACCTTATAATAATCAACAAAAAAAAAAAAAAAGAAAATTTGCAAAATTATCGACTTTGCTGTCCCGGCTGACCACAGAATAAAATTGAAAGAATGAGAAAAGAGAGATAAGTACCTCGACCTTGCTAGAGAATTGAAAAAGCTATGGAACATGAAGGTGACAATTATACCAATTGCAATTAGTGCTTTTGACACGGTAAATAAAGGATCATTAAAGGGCCTGGATGATTCGGAAGTTGGGGGCCGTGTGGAGACCATCCAAACAACAGCATTATTGAAGACGGCCAGAATACTGAGATAAGTCCTGGAGACTTGAGGAGATTTCTTGTCACTCAATCTCCTGTGAAAGACCATCAGCTAACGCTGACGTGAAAAACTCTAATGAGTAAATAATATCGATTTAGAGTAAAGGAACTCCAGCAAATACTGAGGTGTTTGAAACTTGTCGCTTGAACTTTAAACATTTACTCGAATTCCAACGCCACGAACATAATGTGATACAAAGTTAATTTTCAAGCGAAGTACAGCCTGTTTAATTCAAAGTTTTCCTTTTTCATGACTGATCGTATTTACCGTGGATAAAGAATCCAATGAGCCCAATTATTTATGCATAATTTGTGGGAGAACTGATGAATTCTCACCTTAACCTATGGCATTAATGTGAAGTGAAACGAAATCTGCTTCGTTCAGGAATTGATCGCGGGTCGCCAATTCTATTTTTACGATGATAACCGCTACTTAAGCGCTCCTCACATGAATGTGTGCATCTGTTTGCCTATATATGTGCTTTCTAAATGAGTCTTTTTAATGCTTGTGCGATTATGTCAGCAAGCCTGTCTGTGTTCTATTCGTTCTGTGTCTGTGTGTGTATTTGCATATTTGTATATAGACGATTGTGTTTCTGTATGTTTTAGATAAGTACAAACACGACCCTTTCTGCTTTTATATGCATGTATTTAGATATTTGTTTTAAAGACACTTTAAATAAACGATAGAAAATGAACAGTGCGCGCTGATTGGAGAAGAGATAGTCGTAGTAGAAAACAGGAAACGTCTCATTAAACGTTGCTGTTTTGCTTATATCAATCGCGTTGCTTACATTCACGATGTTCCTTTACTTTTAAATGGATTAGCCTTTTCCATGGTAAAGGTATCTGATTTCATTTACTTGCTTGATGCGAAGTAGTTTCCTCCGGCATAAAGCTTACAAAAACAAGAAGACACAAATTCTTTATGCAAAAATAACGTTCAGCACCTGATTCGACTGTCAGAATTCTCCCCAGAAAAAGAGTTTATTATCCCTAACATCTTTCTTGTTTCGAGAGCGCAGTAGATCATCTGTAATGCTTTCACTGGCGAGAAAATAAACCTGTACAAACTCCGGATGCATTTTCTGACAATACATGGACTTAAGCAGGAATATCCAATATATTCACTTTATAATTGAGCACGAAAACACACCAAAAGGATCGTATTTATGCCCACACAGCCTGGTCACGGCACCATTTGTAATAAAAAAAACACTTCCGAAAGAAAAAAAGACATCATATAATAAATTTGCGTACAGACGCACATTTTCTATATATTCTGAGGCAGGGAAAATACTTCATTGGAAATGATTTTTACACAGACTATCGGATTGAAAAATATTTGAAGTTAATTCTTAACATAATTCAAATCACACTTTATAGTTTTTTGCGTAAAGTTATATTATATTAAAATATATTTCGAGATAATAAAAAAAAACTATTTCTGATCGGGAGGTTCTTGTTCTGAATCTTTTAGGTGTGTGAAGTCGCCACTCGTTGATACTTTTTTATGCGTGTATAATGGGTGCTATTAATATACAATACAAAAAGAAATGACTTGTGTCAAATAAAAGTGTTTTAAATGTATCCAACCATTAACCGGGGCGGATTTGTCTCAAAGTCATTTGATTGTGGTAGGGGCAACTTGCTCAAATAAAGATTCCTTCCTGGTCGTCACAAAAAATGCTTGATCCGTCAGCGTTTTCTATTATTGGGGCGCTTCAGGCGCCAAGATATGAACTTAAATCTGCTAAACATATATTGTTGGTAGAGAAAGCTCCCAGGGACCAGTCAGTTAGACCAATAACACCAACCTGCCGCGAACAAGAGTTGGACCCTGGAAAACCAGGGATTGATGCTGAGTCAAATACATCTGTTTGAGATACTATTTTGACTGATTTTGAACAATATAAATACATTGCCTCTTAAAATATTGATATTGCTGGGTTTTATGATATGTTAGAATCTTTAAAATGATAGTAAAGATATAATTTTTACTGTTTATCATTGGATATAATAACTGTTAAACTGATGTCAACATAAAAAAACAAACAATTACCGTTGACATATCACAAAAAGAGCGTAACAAAGTTGATATGCTGATAAAGAAACAAAGAAAATAAACAAAAGTGAGTAACCAAGCAAAGAGTGAGATTGCTTATTCGCTTTGCTTTCATTCAACCCCTTTGAAAACTAATGGTTTTTATGCTTACATGTTTATGTGGGCAAGATAAACCGTTCAACGCCCCCATATATATATATATATGTATATATAGAGAATACTTAGTCCAGTTAAACCGGAGTTAGGAGTAATTCCATCAGGACAAGAAATTATTCGTGAATGAATATTTAAATCTTCCTGGTAAAGAGCTCAATGTACCAATTATACAGAGCAATAATTTCATTAAGAAAAAACAACGAAACCAATCACAAAGGATTATAAATTTATTTCCATCCTGTTATGCATTTTTGAAATTTTAAAAAACACGAAAAAAAATTAACAGGACTTCATCAGATCAATTAGATAAAAAAATATGTATATATATATATATATATATATATACGAACGCACACATACATATTGTTTTATTATATTTATGGATAAAAAAATGCTAAATATTGTTGATAGAGAATATGTTGTTAGACGTTTTAATGTGTTTATTTAACACACACACACACACACACACACACACACACACATATATATATATATATATATATATATAGCATTTTTGTTCAATATTCAAAAAGCCTTAATGCCTATGTTTTATTTCCACCAGACTCGCCTCGTTAAAGAAAAAATAGTTTATCAGGCATTTTTACAAGTCAGAAAGGATGAATATTCATATAACAAAAACAAGTGTGCTTCACTGCTAGTCAAAAGTCTAAGTGGATCACTACTGAATTCACTGACCAGTTCGAATTATTTTCTCTTCTTTTGCGGAGAGGGCAGGTTGTGAACTGTCATGAAGGCAACTAAGACATGTAAACAAATAAATACATTTCTCCCTTAGAATTTCTATTCAGATCAGTGTTCACATGAAAGTATTGGTTTCACCAGAATAATTTTGTGTAACATTCAGAGATCAGAGAATCCTACATGTGCCTGATTTAGATAAAATAGCTTAGTTGAAACTAAACTGAATTAAAACTTAGGAAAATGAAGAGGTGACATTTTTCTTCGTGTCCATAACCAGTTAGATTACATGCCCTGGCTTCTCGTTAAATAACAGTCGTTAAAAGAGTAATGTTTTTTACGAGCCACACAAATATATAACAAAAGAAACCATGGGATGTAGCATGGTTTATGTGAATTAAGGTAGATGATTCCGATATTGAGCTAGCGGCGCTCTCCACTAGATGTTGGAGAGAATAAATTCATAGGTCAACAAGCAGGATGAAATAGTACACTTATCAAACTGCTGCTACTCATCGATAAAGATGGCGTGTATTTATAATCAATTAGAGTATGTTATAACTTTCATCCAAAGCGTACATCCAAATTCAACCGTTGGTAAAAAAAGACGCATTCAGCTGAAGCTGGAGCTCTGGGCCGAGTGTTCGAAAAATCATTTTCCGAACCCAAACCTGACATACTTAAATTCAAAAACTCGATTAACAAGGAAACTTCAAACATTATGACTTATAAACTAACTACTAGAACTTACATAATCTAGAGTTAAGCACATTATAGAGCATATATGGGAGCAAGGACACAGATATTACCATAGAGAACAAGAAATAAAATACCATAATACCTGTAATGTTTAGATATTTATCTCGATATCTGCATGGAAAAAAACTGTCAATTCCACTTTAGAATGTGTAGGAATCTTTCCTAGTCTGCTTGTCTTAAAATCATAAAATGAAACGAGAGAACCCAACCAAAAATTTTATGTGCTACATTTAATGACAACCCCTATACAAAGGTTGTCTTTTGGTAGAGTTTCACCAATTCAAGTGATGAATCGGATATCACTGACTTCAGTAACGGGCTGCCTCTTCTAACTCTAAACATTCTCAAACACATCGTTCTAATCAGCAATGGAGATATCGAAGCACAAATAGGTAAAGATGAAAATAATAAATTGTGTGTTCCGAGTCTGCGAAATAGAAATGTCAAATATCTCGCAGATTTTTCCCTCGAGAATAATCTTTCATGATTGAATATTAAATTTCGAAAAAAAAGAGATGGAAAACTATGGACCAAAATGAGGCAGGTATAGCAAGATTAGATATCAAAACACTAAAAATTGAACAGTGATGTGATCTGTGAAGCATACACTTCTTTTGAAGTTGTATCTTCTGATCAAAGAATCATTTCGCTCTAAGTATACGCAGAAGTAACAGACAGTCAAAAGAAAACGTTACGACTGGTACTCATTTAACAGAAGATATATAAACATTAAATATAAGGTAACTGAAAGAAACAAATGGATACTCTTCAGTAGACATCGGAAAGACATGCCCCGAATGATGAATATGGAACCCTCGTTACCACCCACATAGAATTAGCATCAGAATACATACCAAACAAACCAAAAGTCAAATGAAGAATTCTTTAGAAGTCACAAATAGTTAGGAATAAACGAGATAACTTCAAAAAAGCAACCTTACTCAAAAGAAGAGATCGAACAAATGACAACAGACTTGTAGATAGTGTTCTAACAGATAGTGCCACACCAAGTCAAAGTAGACCTTGGGGTAATGACAATAAAGGGACACGGTACACACCCCATATCTCTAGAACGGGAGACTTTCCTCCAGATGAATTTTAGCGTAAAATTCAGGATACAGTATTTGGGAAGAGGGTCATAAGCCCCACCATGAAGGCTTTAATATGAAGAAAAGTTAGCGTTAAGATGGATTATAAAAGTAAAGGGAAATGACAATTATTATTTTATGAAATAGGAAGAGACCCACACTAATTAATTGTAGTTGTAGTAGTAGTAGTACTAGTAGTAGCAAAGATGAACAGTCATAGAATTGTAGGGCTACTGAAACAAAAGCAGTCAATAGAATAGATAAACCATCAAGGACTTGTAATGAATTAATATCTACATATTTCTCAGTCTCTCCGTGGAAAGCTTGGTTTTAATCCCAATACGTGGAAAAATCAAATGAGTAAATAAATTTCCTCGACACATTTATATTTATATCCATGCAGTTTTTCTGTTGTAATCGTCTTATTACCTACGCAACAATACACTCGGATACAACATATGTGGTTATCATCTGCGTGGTTGTGATTGACAGATGGTATGTCAAGGTTTAATCTATTGCCAGAATGAACCCCTGAGATTGGCTGTTGGCAAATGCGTGATAATTGACTTATTTTCGTTAGATCGAAAACAGGAGCTGAGAATCAACAGCGAAGAAAAATAGACGTCTACTGTCAGGATTTACAAAAACCACACCCGCCTCACCATTGAGTTTGGACGTTGATTCATGTGAAAATGATTCTCTCCTCAATCAACAGAACCAAAACGATTTTTTAAATTCTTATTAGAACAGTGCAAGAATAACTTGCAGTTTCCAAAATAAACACAAGTGGACGGTGTAACAATGTCTTTGTGGACATCTTATATCAAAGAAAATAGGTTACAGCTTCTTTTCTCTTAAACGTATTTTCCACAACCAATGATATTCCCAGAATGTAAAAATTAGCTTTTCAAGCAAAGTTCATATTATAAAACTCATCATAGTTTCCAAGGTTGTTTATACAGATACATTCTTTATCCGAAAATACCTCAATTGTGGAATGCAGTTTAACGAGAAGTATGATAAAAACAAGGATTCTTTTCCTGTTTTATTATTCTATCATGTTAATGTACAATATCGAGAATTTAAAGATACATTTGATTTTGTATTAATTCCTTTTTGTTTTCCTTTAGAAAAGTATTTCGTTTTAAATCTTTGGTTTGACCTAGTAATACAAATATTTAAAAGAAAAAAAAAATTCATCTAAACGGAGATATCTAAATGGATAAATAAAATAACCTTTAATCTTTTACGCGCGTACACGCGTACGCACACACACACATTTTTTTTAAGTAGGCTGTTTTCAAGAGGTTTTCTAATAGATCTAATGAAGAAGATCACTTAGTCACTAATTAAGATTGGTAGATAAATTTACTACGAAAAAATGAAATACAAACACATAGATTGACAGACAAAAAAGAGATAAAAAAGATAGATAGATCGATCAACAAATAGATAGAGAGAGAAAGAGAGAGAGAGAGAGAGAAAGAGAGAGAGCGAAAGAGAAAGTGAAGGAGAACGAAACAAAGACAGAAACACACAGATAGACAGTCACATTATTACAAGCAAATACATTCATTCATGATTACATACATATAGATAGGCATATAGTTTGATAGGAATGCATCTAGTTATGCAGATAGATAGATTGATAGATAGATAGATATGCACATTCTGAAATATATAAATTGATTAATAGATATGAACAGCTTTATAGTGATAGATTTATAGACAGACAAAATATATATATATATATATATATATATATATATATATATATATATATATATATAGATATATGAACACCTTTGAATAGACAAGTAGATAGAAAGACAGGTGGATAGATAAATATGACCAGCCTTCATTTTGTGATCATATATATATATATATATATATATATATATATATATATATATATATATATATATATATATAAAAACAATAAAAAAGACAGAGTGACAATTAGTTAACTCGATAACTGAATAAATATAAGAAAGAAAGAAAGAAAGAAAGAAAGAAGGAAAGAAAGAAAAAGATTTAAGGAAAGGGGTGGGAACGAAAGAAAGAAGGGAAAGGGAATAAAAAAGAAAATACAAAAAACGATAGAAAAATGATAATAGAAGAATAAGAATAAGAATAAGAAGAAGAAGAAAAAGACATTTGTCGTTGTGTCTATTCTACTTACACATGTATTTGGATAAATTTGCTTTTTAAACCCAAATTAGCTTTTATAAATCAATTTGCTTCCGAGACTTGTTCATGAAATTTCAATTAAGCTCTGCATACATAAGAAATCAAGAAATCAAGAAAAACTTTCCAAGACGAAACGTTACAAAAAAAAAAAAAAAAAAAAAAAAAGAAAAGAAAAGGAAATGGTAATAAAAAAAGAAAAAAGAGCCGAAATCAAATCTGAAAATGTAATAATTAAATAAATAATTTATTAGATTGAATGATTTTGAAAAACAAACAAACAAACAAAACATGAAAAAATATAAGACACGTACTCAGTTAAATAAAATAAATCAGGCCAACCGTTGTGGAAAACGGAAAATATCATAAAAATTATAAAACGCATTGACAATGTTTGATGAAACAGAAGTTAATTGTTGAGAAGGAAGGAAAGGATTCTTCAATCTCTTGATAATAGCATTACACAGAAAGTGAAAGAACGGTAATCCCATATGTCACGGTGAATGACCTGTTTAATATTGTTTAGACGTGTGAAAAATTCATTACTTTTTCTGTTACATATGCGCTTCATTCTATTACCATCAAAGATTTTAAATATTTTTTCAGATTTTTGCCGCAAAGCTTGCTTCGTACAAATATCTAAAAACAATCTTTCACGACAGTGCATTACTATTGCTGTTACGAATGTTACCTTTGGTAGAAAAAATAATGGTGCTGCCTTGGATTATGGGCGTGGCTTTCTGTGTCACGTTTCTGTTGGTCATATGAAGCTTTAGACTCCTAATTCTTTCTGTTTTGTTTTCAGTCTTGTACATGATTTTTATTTTTGTTCGTTGAAGCAAATGAAGACGTTGTTCCCTATTTTACCCTCAACTCGAAAACCAGGACAAAAACATAGCTTCTCATATATATATATATATATAATATATATATATATATATATATATTATATATATTATATATATATTGGCATCATGTCCTTATATTATGATATTCATAGATGATTGCTTGTGACTTCAGTTGCCCTGAGTGCCCATTTTTTGTGGACATATACGAAAACAAGACTAAGCTTAGCAATTTTTTTATGCCACCATACACAATATCGATCATGAATATTTATTTCTTTTCATTTAAGCATTTTATGTATTTATTGATTCATTTACTTATGTTAATTTTTATAATTTTTTTTTCTTCGAGATAAAAACAATCATTGAAATATTTCATGAAAATATGAGCATGTAGTTACTTTACTTTGGATTGGTTTGGTTTGGTTTTATTACATATTGACCATTGTAGGTTATTCAATGTCAAATCCTGTTTATTACAAATATATTAAATATATATGATTTGTAAACACATCAAGATGACAATGTTCTTAAACGAGCCAAAGCTCATTCTTTACACTCAATTAAATGACTTAAAATATTTCCATCTAATATAAACAATTCTATTTACTATTTATCATTTGTTGGGACTCAGTAAAATGGTTTCAAGTATTACTAAGTAGCGGTAAAAAAAAATTAACATCAGTCATTCGTTTGCACACATTTAAATAGATATACATATATCTTGTTAGGGAATAGTTTGTAAGTATTTGATTTTTAAATGAGTTAGACCTAAATTGTTTCAACGCGAGTATTGCTATGTTTTCTACATAGTTTCCATTATTGCTATCTAACTTTAATTCTATTCAGTATTAATCATTTGTTCACAGACATTGAAGTGGTTACAAGTATTGCTATTTAGCACTCATTATTCTATTAAACACTATTCGTTCATTCGCACACTATGATTGGTTCCAATTATCACTATACATCACTAACAATTCAATTGATCATCAATCATTCGTTTACACACAGTTAAATGACCAAACGGTTCTATTTCAAACAATTCAAATTAGCTTGAGTCATTTGTTCGCATTCAGTGTTAATGCAAAACAATATTATTTAACTCATTAACAGAATCCTATCTTTTGCTACATCTCAGAGCCAAAGTGGACCTGGGAGCGATGGCAATGAAGGGGTATTCTGCATTGCCCAAAGCTCCAGCATTTCTGGAACCTCACTATTAGGTTGTTTAGTGTTATATAGAGGGCATTAATTTTTTTTTGGGGGGGGGTTCTCACACTTTTGCAGAGATGCGTTCGGTGTATTTTACAGAGCCAGCTGACTGGACTGAGTTTAAATTTAATTGCATCAATTATAATATATATTTAAATTTCTCCTAATTGTATATCCAGGCATACATCCTTATTCTTGGAGCAAATATCTAATTCATTCTTTGCGTCAAATAATAAGTAGTTTACCAAGAGCGTTTTTCTTTGATGTAGCATAAGACCGTATGAATGGGACATCTGATGAGACTCGA
Source organism: Sepioteuthis lessoniana (assembly GCA_963585895.1). Classification (NCBI taxonomy): domain Eukaryota; kingdom Metazoa; phylum Mollusca; class Cephalopoda; order Myopsida; family Loliginidae; genus Sepioteuthis; species Sepioteuthis lessoniana. The sequence goes on along the minus strand of OY757928.1, from coordinate 48,812,132 downwards.
ACTCACTTGGTAAGGTTTGCTAGTCTCGCTTGCTAATCATTAAATCACTGGAAGCGCCCATTTTGTCACGCGTTCACGTTTAAAACATTTGTTATATTGCTATGTGTGCCTATACAATATTCATGTTGTTTATATGCAATTTATCTCGTTTTTATATTCCATGTATTTAGTATTACTGTATCAATGTTATTATTGCAATTTAATAATAACCAACCCAAATTTCTCCACACTATGCTGCTATATTCCCTGAAAGGAGATCGTGTGGCCCATGGCTGCCAACGGTATTTTTTACTGCGTTCCGTAATACTTGAAGTAATGTGAGTTAATCTTTGTTATTTAAACAATTAATGAAGTAAACGGAAAACGAAACAAAACCTACCTCCTCCAAATAAACAAAAAACAAAAAACGAACCGATAAATGTTTAAAACGAGAGGAATTTCAGAACCACCTGTCTGTTAGATAGCTGAGAAACAGAAATAGTCCGATGAGTGTCAGGAACTCACAGCTCGTATGTGGCATAAGTCGAGCAGGAAAAAATAGTATTTTTACTGATTTCATATGTAAAATGCCAGCCTTACTATTCAAATATGGATAAGAAAAGGAAGCTTTTAATGGGATACAACTAACGAGAGGCGTTTATAAGAATCCTCAAAGTTTATTTGTGAAAAATTTGGTAAGAGCATAAACAATTTGCAAGCATTTTATTAGTTTAAACTTATACATCTTCTCTTTCGCTCATTCACTCACTCACTCACTCTCTCTCTCTCTCTCTCTCTCTCTATATATATATATATATATATATATATATATATATATATACGAGAGAATTTATTGATTTAATGTATTCTTACTGCTGTTTTACTTCGCTAAAATGTTCATGATTGGATCCAAATGAAAGCAAAAGTATCTTGTTTTGTTTTTGTTTGGAAGTGTCAGTCGCGATGTGGTTTTGTTTTTAGTCTGTGTCCATGGAAACATTCTTGTTCACATCAGCACATCTCGGAGAAACGGTAAATAAAATTCTGAGGATATTTTGTTAATTTTAAAAATGAAGACAGGGGTAATGATCAACCTGAAATTAATATTATCAAAGCTATTTATGATTAATGAATGCACGTCAAATTGCATTTTCAGTAACCGATTTTGACAAAACCGTTATTACTCGCGGATAATTCAAGAAATTCGGTCCCCTTGACAAAAATAAAAGGATGCAATTCAATATATCTAATCATGTAATGCGCCATTTTTTGCGGAAGCGTCGCATCGCCGATTTCAAGTTAGGCTATTTCAGTGAAATACATCAAACATTAAGGGAGAATAAATGGAATTTGGGGACTTCTGATACCTCATAATAATTCAAAAGTATAAATGTGGTATGCAGTACTTTGCCAGAGCTGAAAAACCTATGGGGCTTGAAGTTGCTGCTGTTGGAACAGACACCAAGTGCTTCGGAAAAGGATTAAAGAGACAGGATATCAAAGGAAGAATCAAGACCATCCAGGCCATGATATTGTTGAATTCTGATACAATAATTAGAAGAGTCCTGGAGGCCTGAGGAGACTTGCTGTCTCTTAGACTGCAGCGAAAACCCACGTGTATAAAACTGATGTGAAAAACTCGCAATGAGCAAAAGTTTCTTTGTTTAATGGTATACTAAACTTTGTGGTTTATTTAATGCCCAGACCATTCATCTATAAAATCAGAAGTGATTATATTCAATCCGTAAGTAAAAAGATGAAGAGTTTTATATCTTTTCCGAGAGGATTTGTCCGAAAGTGAACACTTGTGAGTGGGTGAAGTTCGAATTGGCATACTTCGCTGCTGCAATTCAGAATATAATACTACAGGTACTACCCCGGAAAGAGTATTATTATTATTATTATTATAAGAAGATTTTTAATTAGAGGGATTTGATCTATTGATGGAACGATAACGAGGAATACCCCATTGGGGAGGAGTGACCCTAAAACTCCTGATATTATATGGGTGGGTACAAGATCTCTACTGCTCTTATAATGGTGCAATTTGGTATTTCACAACGAAAACTCCATACGATGGCAAAATTTTTCACATATTGCAACCAGTCCCATTATAAAGAGATGAATACAACTCATAGTTGGCCTTCCCTCGGGTATTTGTCAGTGTTTCGGCTCCAAATCCAATAAGAGTCGAAATACTCATAAGATTAGATTCTTAAAAAAGGATAGCCAACGATGTATTCATTTTTACTGTTAAATGCAGCTGTGAAAGAAAGAAAAAAATGAACATATATATATATATAGTGTGTGTGTGCGCGCGCCTGTGCTCGCGCGTGTGTGTGTGTGTTTATCAGCTCCTCTGGACAAGCAGAATGTGACTGAAGATAATGTTTTAAAGTGAGTTTTACTGGTTTGAATTCAAAATCCTTCTAGATCGGTTGTCATATTAAGATAAAAGATTCCAGTTTGCTCCACTATCTATTGATGATTGGAGAGAGAATCGTTTATTACTACCTTTCCCAAGTTAATTAGTACTATCTGAAATTTTATACACACACACACACACACACACACACACACACACACACATATATATATATATATATATATATATATATATATATATATATATATCATCATCATGACGTGCGGCTAGCACAGATATCCCTGACCCTCTCTCTCCACGTCTCCATATTATTCATCGCCTTCGGCAGGTCTTCAGGGTTATATCCCATATCATCACATAGCTGCTGTATGAATGTTCGAGCTGGTCGTCCTGCTTTTGATTGGCCATATGCGGGGGTCAATAGGAGCACATCACTTACGATCTCGTCTTTGCTTTCCTGCAGTGTCCGGCATGTCTGGTTCGTCTAGCTTGGTGGCCGTACAGTTGGCGCCGTGTGGGGTGTTGCTGCCAGGACCTGTTCAATATTGCTTGCAACATTCTTGTATAATTGCCGTCGAGCTTCTTCTCCAACCGTTTACTCAGCGTCCAAGTAGTGCATCCATACAGCAGTATCGACATGCCTGCCGCCTGGAAGAAACTGCGTTCATTTGATCGGTCAGGTTTGATTTCCATATGATCGAAAGCCTATCGATAGCTGTCCATGACTTCGTTAGCCGTGTGTCGATGTCTTTTTCGGTTGATGAGACGCTGCTTCCTAGGTAGGTGAATTTGTCAACCAGTCTCAGGGAGGTTCCGTCTAGTGTGGAGATGTCGCTTTTCTGATTAAAGCACATAAATTCAGTTTTCTGTGCATTGACATGGAGTCCAATGCCTGCAGCAGCTCGTTCTAAACTATGCAGTAGTGTTTCGGCTTGGTTGGGTGTATTGGCCAGTAGCGCTATGTCATCGGCGTAGTCGGCGTCGGTAATGTTTTTGCGGGGTACCTTCTGCTTCTTTTCTTTGTCAGCTCAAAGCCGTTTTCCCTGATGTTATCGATCGATGTCCGAAGTACGTAGTCTAGACAGATGATAAAGAGGTATGGGGCAAGCGTGTCCCCTTGTAGTATTCCTGCTACAATGTCGAAGTAATCTGTGTCTCCATCCGGTGAACGCACTTTTACTTCGGTGTTTCTGTAGAGAATCATTATTGCTGCTACGGTTTCTTCTGGTAGGCCGTATGCTAGTAGTATTTGTTCCATCTTCCCTCTGTGAATGGAATCGAAGGCCTTGGTAAAATCGACGAATAGTAATGTCGCCTGTAAGTTTTTTGCCCTCACGCCTTCTAGGATTCTACGAATGGTCAATATTTGTGTGGTCGTGGACCTGTTTCTTCTGAAGCCATTTTGGTTTTTCCTCAGGATTTATATATATATATATATATTTCGTTAAATATAATAGGCATTTCCTGTCTACATATTTTCTTGTTAATCCTTTCATATTGCCGTATTGATTTTATATATTTAGCGGGAATTGATTGATGTATTTTCCATAATTGTTTATTTCCCAAGTACTTTCTGCCCGACGTTGGGCCATCATCAGGGGAGGATCTATTACGAAAGTGATGTAACTTTTGGATGTACATTACTACTTTGTAAGAAGAAGACCGTCTGGGTCATTGCAGTATGTAGCGTTTACAAAAGTTACATCACTTTTGTAATAGATCCTCCTATGATGATAGCCCAACGTCGGGCAGAAAGTACTTGGGAAATAAACAATTATGGAAAATACATCAATCAATTCCTGCCGAAAATTATAAAATCAATACGGCAATATGAAAGGATCTACAAGAAAATATGTAGACAGAAAATCTATTATGTTCATCAAAATTTTTATTAATGAAAAATGCTACCAATATATATATATATACATGAATTTATTTCTAACTATAATACAACCATCAATAAATATTTTAGCGATAAACAATTTAACATCTGCCCTGTACGCACTGATAATAATCCAACAAAACACTGAAACCTAATGTTGACATTTTAGCATATACAAAAATACATTTTCTGATTTTGTTTTTATTTTATATTTTTTCTTATATTTACATACGGTCGGGCATATATATTAACTTTGCTCATATATATATATATATATATATATATATATATATATATATATATATATATATATATATATATATATGGATAACTAAACTATTATACTGAATGGTTTTGTTTAGACAATGAACTTATTTACGTATATATGTATGAATGTTTCGTTCCATTTACTGGGCATATCTATAATGCACTTGGAACAAAACTATCATCGCAGTCAATTTAATTTCAATACTAGATGTATTAAATGATGACATAGGTAGTCTGCTGATTTGTAGAAAGATATTTCACCTTTAAATTTACGAGAGATGCATATTAGACGTAAATGCAGGCAGTTTTCTTAAATAGAACTTTTTCTAATTTTTTTTTTCCTTTTTTGTTCCGTGTGTTTCGTTTTCCATATTGCTAGGAAGGAAGATAAGTCTATGCCAAACTGAAGAGACGTATTTTTGATATTACTTCTTATTTTCTTTTCGTTGGTCTTTACTTAATTTCAATAAAACCATTAAGATATGTTATTCCCTCGTGGAAAAGAAGATCAGTTAAGTCAGTACTTTTTTAAAATCTCTTTTTTATACTTTTTTTCTCTGTCTTTTTTGGTGGGGTAGTGGAATTTGATTTCTCAGCTGAGATTTGATTTAGTGTCTACAAAACGTTTTATTTCCTATCGCGTATTTCTCTCTCCATCTCTGATTTTTGATGATTTTTGCTACTCAATTTCAGACAGTACGTCCAGTAACAACCGACGATGCCTGAGCGAACAAAATAAGAAATACACAGGAAATGTTATCTTCGAGGGGTTGAAATTGCATCTCTTTTGACATATTGCATTCTTCAATGATTCGCACACACACACACACACACACACACACACACACACACACACACACACACACATATATATATATATATATATATATGTGTGTGTGTGTGTGTGTGTGTTAATATATGAGTGTGTTTCAATAAATAAGATGAAGATTGTCTATAGATTTGGCTGTTGGAACAACTGTTTACCATTGCATCTTTTTGACAAGGAAACCGATTGGCTTGTTCATGTTCCATAAAAGAGGGAGGATGACCTTATTTACTGACAGTCGCACAAAGATGAATTCTTTACCAGAAAATCTGTGTGTTTCCACTTTTAAAAAAATCTGTTTTAAATTCTGGCTCTGAGTGACAAACCCATATTTAGGCTATTTGTGAACATTTTTTTAAAAATCAAAACATATTTCTCCGAACACCTTATACATTCCTCCATAATCTCAAAATATTTTATATTTTTCGGTCACCTAAAATCTGATGACCGATCTCTCTTAACGATTCAAACATTCTGTTTGATTTTTTTTGTCATTTTCAATAGCCTCAAAATATTTTTCTGTTGTGAAACAATTTTTTGCAATAAACCAATTCTAACCAATGCAGCTTTTACATTTATGGACAAAAGAATCTCATGAAACTTTTATTCTTTTTTCTCTAGAATTTCCCTTCTTTATTGAACTACTCTAGCATGTTCAGGTTTTCGAGCAGTATCTCTACACATAGCCAATACTGCAACATTTAATCAAAATAGATGAAATATCTGAGGAGTCCTTCGGTCACTCAAACTCCAGTGAAAGACCATCAGCTTTGGTATTTACTCGACCTGGAATTGAAACCCGGTCTCCCAGGCCGTAGGTGAACACTCTACCATTTAGGTCAATGGACTGGTTTGGGTCCATATGAATGTTTAATTTTGCAGTTATAATTTAATGATTAAAAAAAAAAGTTCATAAAAAATATGTGTATCAATATATATACAAACGTGACACGCCCCCATATATTTATAATTATAATAAATAGATATATATTAGTATTTCTCTATATTTAATAGCATAGAAGCTTATCTGAGACCACTGGTTTCATGCCGTTCTATTACAGCAATCATAAGGCAGAGGTGTGTGTAGTGATGATTTTAACTGAGGGAGAAATTATTGCATTGCCAATAAAGATGCCCGTGGTGTAATGGTTATAGTCGTTGGAAATAGATACGAGTTCAAATCCTAGACGAGACCAATCGCATTTCAAATAGCATTAATGCCCTCAAGAAAAGGTATGAATCCAATTATTCTATCTCCAGCTATGGGTAAATTGTAGGGCAGACTAGGTTCTTCAGCCCTGGTGAGGCAACTAGTCTAGGAGAAGGAAAACCCTGAATTCAAACCTGTTAAACTTCACTTAAAAATTGACCTTGTTTCATATCCGGCCCGAGCGGAGACGTTGGAAAAAATGAAAGTGCCCGTGGTGTAATGGTTATTGTCGTAGGAAATGGACACGGTGACACGAGTTCAAATCCTCGATGAGACTGATTGCGTTTCACTTAGCACTAATACCCTTGGGAAAGGTATGATTCCAATTATTCTCTCTCCAGCTATGGATAAATAGTATGGCAGACAAGGTTCTTCAGCCTTGGTGAAGCAACTAGTCTAGAAGAAGGAAAACTCTGAATTCAAACATGCTAAACTTCGCTTAAAATTGACCTTGTGTCATATCCAGCCCGAGCGGAGGGGCTGGTAAATATGATATGATAAGGCAGAGGAAAAACGAAAAATGTTAGAGAAATCGAAATAATCGAAAAATATAATCAAAAGAAAGTTAGGTGTGTGTGTGTGTGTGCGCGCATGCGCGTGAGTTTGTGTAGATTATATTTGCATATTATTGTGTGTGGTCGTATAAGAGATTGTTAGTGTGTTTGTGTGTATGATGATACATTCGCCGCGCAGCAAATTTGATCTTGTTTCCTGGATATAAGAGTCGCGATGTGCAGCGAAAGTCAGAACAGACAAGGTTTTGATTGAACAATAATTTTTTGTATCCATGTGTGTGTAGTGATGATTTTAACTGAGGACGAAATTATTGCATTGCCAATAAAATATACTTTTTATTTGTAAGCATAATAGACGACGATGTATGGTGGATCAATATATATATATATATATATATATACATAATCTTTCTTCTCTTAAACATGATGGTGTCAGTTTCAAATCAAATGGTAAGTCTCTGAAATTGCAAACCATTGACCACAACTAGCATTCACATATTATTAAGCTTAGCTTAGGTCTGGAAAAGGGCCAGAAACAAAGAGAGTCCAGTGGGAATCGAACTCTTTGAAATTGTATTATTGATCTAGCTCAGAAACCATCATACTCCCCGAGTCACACATTTTATTGTAGGATAGTTTGAACACAAGGACAGAAGTATATATATATATATATATATATAATCTTTCTTATCTTAAACACGAGGGTTCTATTTTGGAATCAAATGGTAAGTCTCTGAAATTAGAGGACCAGTTAACATAGCTGAGCAGCAATAACTCACCTACTGAATGTAACGTCAACATATATATAGGGAAAATGCGGACAACAAATAAATGGGTGTCAATGATATTGACATATTCTCACACAGAGCTAATAAAACGAGTATTCATCCAAACTTTAGCATTGACAATGCCACCGTATGTTTGACACGCTTTGACATGAATGAAACGCTTAGAGAAAAGACTAGATAGGAACACACACAAAAATGCTCTGTGACGTTTTGAGCACATGCCGGAAACAACAACCGACAGAACATTAGCAGTACGGCCAAGTGACTTCACCTATCTCACTGAAAATCTAATTATGATGAACTAGACATCGTGGGCACAGCTGGAAAAGTAAGGAAGAATCATATGGGACGTTATGTTTCCCAAAAGTGAAAACACTACCGCCCAGTTGGCTGCGGCAGTATATTACTCTAAATGCATCACTGAAGAGAGGTAAGAATTCCTCAACGATATGATATTAAGGAATCTGATGGTGAAGCTACTGTCCAGGATCTCAATGGAATATGGAGTACTTTTTCATTTCCAAAGCTCCCGGGTCTACTCTGGCCCGGAGAGGTAACGCCGGATAGGGTCCTATCTATGGGTCAAATAGAACAGTTTGACATTTAAACTGTATATCCACAAATGACTGATGTTTAATAAGATTGTTCGTAGTACATTGCAATATGTGGAACCTATTTATCATAGTACAAACGAATGAGTAATGTTGAATATAATTCTTAGTGTAAAATAGCAATACTTGAATCTCTTTAACTGTGTGTCAAAAGTGAAATATTGGTATTACATAGCAATACTTGAAACCATTTGACTGTGTGCAAATGAATGGTGTTGAATAGAATAATTAGTGTTAAGTAGCAAATGATTGATAGAAAATAGAATTGTTCGTGTTAGAATTACGTGAAAGTATATAAGTATAAAAAATGACTCGTTATTGTTTAAAATTTTTACGTACAAAATATTATTTTTACAAATCCTATACATTTAATATACATGTATAAACAAGATTTAGCATTAGATAATATACAATTGTTAATATGCCATAAAAACAAAACAAAAACTAATTAGTGGAAACACAAGTTATTGTCGACTAGAAAAAAACACTTACATACATCATGCCTGTGGACACGGGAGGCAGTCTAGAGGACATACTAGGAGTGATAAATGACAGAGACGGATGAGAAGAGGGAGAGACAGACAGACAGACAGACAGACAGCGAGAGAAAGAGACAGATTCAATGGAATCCGTAGTATCAGCATGACATGAAGAAGATATCTATAATTTGAAAGAAAGTGGAGAGTAATTTAATGGGTCTGCAGCACAAGAAATATGAGTATTTATATCTGATTCTAAAAATGAAAATTTATTGATACTTTTTGAGTTTATTTCTGTAATTCTCTCTCTTAAGATTGAGGTCAAAAATTAAATATCCTTCCGATTCTTTCCTGACTATCATGGTTTTAGTATCTGACGGTCCATTTCTGACGGAAAAAAGGCATGACTGCTGTAAAAAAACAAAACAAATAAATACAAAAAACATTATATATGCATCTGTGTACATCAGCCTACTCGCTATTCCCGTTCGTTTATTTTCAAAATAATGGTATTACGAGATATAAATTAATATACACATTGTAAAAATGAAAAAAAAAAATTATTGTCCGAAAATTTTGGAAAAAACACAAAATTCTATTTTTGATGTTGTAAGTTTTTTTCCAATTTAAGACATAGAAATGGCATCCACTATTAAACAAAAGTCGATTAAACATTAATTATTGAATTTTTTATATACGTATTAAGATTTAGAATTACTTGAACAAGTTAAAAGATTATGAAAGAATATCGATTTTTCTGAAACACCGTGTATTTTTCAATCGATATAAATAAAATAAAATGGCCTAATTGTCGGGTGGGCTACAAATGACATGCGAAATCCATTCCCTGACATTCGTAGTTTAAACCTGTTTATTCGTTTTCAAATACCAGTCCAAACTGAGGTGGCCCATCAAAGCTCGTGCGTCTTCTAATCCGTCGAGTACAGTAATCAGAAAAATAAGCACAAAATAATTTCCTTTCAACCTATGTATTATATATTACGTAATCAATTTTTGTCCTTTATTTTATAGCATACACGAACGATGAAATCGAAGTAAAATTGTAGAAAGTTGTATATACTTAATATATAAATACATGCATATACATAAGTTTATATATATATATATATATATATATATATATATATATATATATATATATATATATGTGTGTGTGAGTGTGTGTGTGTGTGTGTGTGTGTATGTGCGATGTAAAATCGTAGTAAGTTGTATGTACTTAATATATATATACATGCATATTACGCACGTTTAAAACTTCTAAAAAAAGCTTTCTAAAACACTGATTTATATATATATATATATATGTGTGTGTGTGTGTGTGTGTGTGTGTGTGTGTGTGTGTGTGTGTGTGTGTTATGGATGCACTACATGGACTCTAACAAAACGGCTGGAGAAGAAGCTAGACGGCAATTACGCAAGAATGCTGCGAGCAATCTTGAACAAGTCCTGGCGGTAACACCCCGCATGACACCAACTGTACGGTCACCTGCCTCCTATCACGAAAACTATTCAAGTTAGACGAACCAGACATGCAGGACACTGCTGGAGAAGCAGGGACGAACTCATAAGTCATGTACTCTTATGGACCCCCACACATGGCCGTGCAAAAGCAGGACGACCAGTACAAACATGCATTCAGCATTAGATGTCCTCGTGGTGTAATGGTTAAAGCGATGAACAGCGGAATCGTAGTACGCGAGTTCGTACTCCAGTCGCGCTATTACATTCACTTTCGGCCAAATACCCTTGTAAAAGGTATGAACTCTCTTATTCTCCCTCCAGCTACGGGTAAATAGTAGGGCAGACTGAGTTCTTCAGCCTTGGTCAGTCAACTAGTCTAGGAGAAGGAAAACTCTGAATTCAAACCTGTTAAACTCCGCTTAAAAAATTGACCTTCTGTCATATCCTGCTCGAGCGGAGGGGTTGGTAAATAGTATCAAATCATAAGATTAATACACACACACGCACACACACACACACACACACACACATATATATATATATATATATATATATATATATATATATATATATATATATATATATATATATATATATATAACGTGAAGTGTGCCGCGTTTCGATCTAAAATTGTAGCATCTCGCTTGTTCAGCCACATTATAGTGTTGTTATACAATGAAAAATCTGTGAATGACAATAAATATGCTCCCCACCCGTGGGTTAAGGTTGTTTGATTTTTATGGCATATCAACTATTGTAGATTATTTAATGCCAAATCCGATTTTATACAAATAATCACTTCTATTTCAAATAATTCAGTTTAACATGAGTACACATTTTACTTGTCAAAAATATTTCTATTATAAGCTCTGCAGTTTAGTCAAACAGTTCTCATTTATACAATTCAGTTTAGTATAAGTGTAGATTTTGCTTACACCAGTTCTATATTAAACAATTCTGTTTAGCTTTAGTACAGTTTCAATATCAAAACGGTTCCATTTCAAACAATTCCTTTTAGAGTAAGTACATGGTTTAATTATCAAAATCATTTCTATTTTAAGCTATTCAGTTTCGTGAAAGAGTTCTAATTCAAACAATTCGGTTTAGCGTAAGTACACAGTTTACCTTCAGTTAAGCTATAGATAGGGTCCTATCAGGTGCTACCACTCTGGGCCAAAGTAGACCTGGGAGCGATGGTATGAAGGGGTATTCCGCATTCCCGAAAGCTTCCACATCAGTAAAACGTCACCATCAGATTGTTTTGTGTCATATCCAGGGCACTCACTGGGGGGGGGGGTTACTCCTCTGCAGATGTGCAGTCAGTGTATTTTACAGCCCTATGCGACTGGGCGACCGTGGGTTAATCACTTTCGTGGGGAAATTTTCCGGTTACCACCTACGCTGAAATGCAATGACTCTTCTCTTGTATTGAGCTCTCCAGATACCTGATAACGTATATATAAAAAGATATAGGTAAAAATTTCTTCACTTACGCTGAGAATGAGGGGAGAGATATCCGATCGACATACTGTTAACTGGGTTTTGATCTTAGCTTGAAGTATCTCGTGGGTATTGCCACACTAAAAAGTTGTGATACGAGGAAGCAGTCTGTCTGCGGATGAAATACACACACACACACACACACACACACACACACACACACACACACACACACACACACACACACACACACATATATATATATATACGTGTGTATATGCATGTATATATATATTAAGTATATACAACTTACTACGATTTTACATTGCACACACACGCACACACGCACACACACACACACACACACACACACACACATATATATATATATATAAACTTATGTATATGCATGTATTTATATATCAAGTATATACAACTTTCTACAATTTTACTTCGATTTCATCGTTCATGTATTGCCCACAGTACATTAGTAATTGTGTTTTGAAATCCCAAAGATTTGCTCTTTTTATCATTCTGTCTAGATTTGACATGGGTTTTTAATAGCAGAAACCAATAAATAAAAGTTCGGACATTTTATATCACTTGGATTGTCAATAGGGTTACATTTTAGATTTATATGCTTGCGATCACTGCAAGAAGACAGACGTGCCTCTCTAAGAATATCAACCCAACGTAATATTCTTAATATGGGTTTTCTCAATTTAGCCATGTAATACGTAAAGATAAGTTTAATATATCTTTAAAAAGAAGCAACAAAAACGTTTCCTTGAAGGCTCGTTTAAACTCTCATAAACACTATCAATTCACAAAACATATACGTTTACAAAGAAATGTGTGCCCATGAATATGTTTGAAAGAATAGACGGCGTTTTATTAAATGACACAGACGTCGATAACCCAGACAGAATTGTTTCGACTGGTAAGTAAAAATAGCCACATTGTATATGTACTTATATTCTAGGAAGCACATGGGTTTTGTTTGAAGACGTGAAATATAAACGAGGAATGTTGTTGCATTGTTTGACATGTATACAAAAAAAATCTTGTTTCACATACTGTATTTTCAATCACTTAACATGCAAACAGATATAAGGAATCTGCATACATGCAAAGTAACCACATTTCTCTACATAGAGACGTAGATACACACAACGGTACGATACGGACAGACACAAATATAAACATATATTTTTATTTTATTTTTCGAACATTTTCTAAAAGAACAAAAATCATTGCAGTTTTGAAACAATCATGTTTCGTTCTTAGTTCAGGTTTAATCAACTACTTTGAAGAAACAGAGAACATAAATTCTCTTTGTTTAGGATGATTGGTCTATGGAAATCAAAATTGTTTTATATTATTGCATCTCAGTGAAATATATATATATATATATATATATATATATATATATATAGTTTCTTGTTTCAATCATAATCTTCAGGATAGGCATCGATATCGATGACGACGTTCTCAACCGGGCCATTGGCCTAATGAGTAGAGTGTTCGCCAATTGTTTAGGAGATCGAGGCTCAATCCCTGGTCGGGTTATACCAAAGACTCTAAAAATGGTACTTGGTGCCACCTTGCTTAACACTCAGCATTATAATTGACGGATCAAGGCTAAAGTGGAGCAATCCAGGGGAAGGAGTAGCACCCTCCTCTACACCTCAGTATAGTAGCTATTGAAAAGGGAGCCCTCAAGCTACCCTCTACTATGGTCAACAACTTTACTTACTTTATATATATATATATATATATATATATATATATATATATATATATATATATATATATATACATTTTCATCCACAGACAGACTGTTTCGTTCTATCAGAACTCTTCAGTGTGGCTAGACACGTCGGACGTTTGAAGCCGGGATCGGAACCCGTCCAGGTTTACGTTTGACTTAGTATCAGACCGCTCGACCAACGAGCTACGCTCGTTGGCTAAGGGAATTATAAGGTATTATGTAGCAACAGCAGCCCATGGAGGTGCCCGTGGTGTAATTGTTATCGTCCTAGGAAATAAACACGGCGACACGAGTTCAAATCCTGGACGAGACTGATTGCATTTCACATTGCACTAATACCCTTGGGAAAGGTATGAATCCAATTATTCTCCCTCCAGCTATGGGTAAATAGTAGGACAGACTAGGTTCTTCAGCCTTAGTTAGGCAACTAGTCTAGGAGAAGGAAAACTCTGAATTCAAACCTGTTAAACCCCGCTTAAAAATTGACCTTCTGTCATATCCTGCCCGAGCGGAGGGGTTGGTAAATAGCAGCAGCAACAGCAGCGTCCGTTTGCTTGCATTTTTATACCCTATCGGCTACCAGAGTGCTCAATTCTTTGGAAGAGCTTTGCATTATGTGCGTTAGAATTCTTTCGCCTGAGTGCTCAACCGCAATATATATATATATATATATATATATATATATATATAATATCCAGTCCAACCTCAAATTAAACATGTGAAGTCATTTGATGAGACAAAGAATATAATGATATTCTTCGCCGAAATACGTTTATAATGACAATATAACCAGGTGTGAGTTTTCTTCTAATTGTATTATATATATATATATATATATATATATATATATATATATATTAGAGAGAGAGAGAGAGAGAGAGAGAAAGAGGAACAGAGAGAGAGAGAGAGAGAGAGAGAGCGAAATTGGAGGATAACATTTAATATGCCAAGAACAGCAATCGTTAAAAACTTTTGATAAAATAAAATGCTCCGATGTAGACATGTAGATGACTATAATAACTAAAACACTCATTCACCTCTCATGCTCTTGCTTAGTAGTTCCATATGCTTCATTTTTTAAATTTATTTTGCAAACAAAAATACGTTCATCTGACCGATGTTCTGAGAAGCAATAAATATTTTCAGTGTGGACGGCTAATTCAAACTCAATACTTAAGAATAAACTTACGAATCAAAATCAGAAGTTGTACGATATATAAAATTAACAGGAAAACAAATAAAGATGACAAAAATCTTTATAGGAATGTCGTTCTTTGAAAAAACCATGCAGATATTCCAAATAACATTATTAGATCAAATAAGTCTAAAAAGTATATATGTGACCAAACAGTAAAAATTATATAACGTTGCAATTATGATATTGGTGAGAACCAGCATTGGATATAAAAAAAATGAAACAGGCTGTTATAAGTTCCGTTTCAATATACCTTGAAAAAATGTTTCCTGAATTTGGAGGACAATCGGTTTATTGAGGTAAGAAAAATCTTTTAAGAAAAAGGTTTTTGAAAATGTTTATTTAACTAAACTGCATAAATACAACTAAATTAATACAGAAATATCCAATTCAGAGGTAAAAAATCGATTTATTGGTTAATGCGTAATAATAGTCTAATGTTGTGTGTCTTTCTTCGATGAATCATGGTCAGTTATTTTTCAGGGTTATCTTGTATATTATCAATTTATTTATCTTGATTTAAACCTACTTTATATTTTTTGTTAGTTCAGAAGAAACTTGTCAGTTATTATTTTCTTCCTCTTTCACAAAAACGATTTATAGTCTTAAGTTGAGTGAATTTCATAGATGAAACATTGTCTAATATAATGAAGTTTTGAACTAGATATTGCGAAGCAAAACCAGTAAATTCCGACGAAAGAATAATATTTGACAAACTTCACCAAAAATTTATTTCTCACACACTAACAAGTGAGAGCACCAAAAGAGTCAAACAGACAGATAGAGACTCGAGCAGTCACTGCAGTTAGCATAACGGTTATCATCGTAGGAAATGAAACCGATGAACCAAGTTCAAATCGTAGACGAAGCTGTTTGGGTTTTAATTTGAGATAATACATTTGTTAAAGGCATGAATCGGTGTTTTTTCCTTATCTATTGGCAAACAGAAGAGGAAATAGGCTTCTTTAGCTTTGGATAGCCAACCGATCTCGAAGAGGGAAAACACTGAATTAAACCCCAAATTAATTCACCCTAAAATTGACCTTGTGACTCATTTAACCCACGATGGTCGGGTAAATTGATAACCATAAACATCCATCTACTGAGAAATTGAAACTTATTTATGAGAATCCAGCAGATCGACAAAAAAAAAAAAACGAAGGAAGGAAAAATCTTTACTTTTTCTTGTGTCTTAAATGTTATTACCTTTTGATAAACTCTTCTTTACACTTCACTTGAACGTTGCATATCGTAATCCTATTTGTTCAAACAGCACACAAGATTAATAAGATTCTGTGTCAGTTATCTGAGCATAATTCTTAATCTGTCAACAATACAAAGTACTTATGCAACGTGCCATCTGACGTAACTTCCAAATAACGAATATTTTCTGTGCGTATTGTCAGTATCAAGTAAAAATTTTTTGTTTTATTGCCGTAATATACTTCTTATACATACATATATATATATATATATATATATATATATATATATATATATATATATATATATATTCCTTCATCTATTTCGATAATGTTCACGAAGACCCACAAGCGTAGCTCTTGTTCAATAAAATCATTGATTTGCGAAAATTGCAGAATTTATTAAGAGTATGAAAAATAAGTAATATTTCTTTTCATGGGGTGTAGATAACTGAAGGGAGAGAAATATTTTGTAATATATATTTGTTACTAGTCTGAATGTTTTTGACTTGGTTTATTATTATCATTTGACTCTTCACGTGTTTTTCATATCAGCTCAAACTGATGGTTCTTCTCTAGTTTCCTCAGTTTTGCCGTACTTCTCGGTATCCTTATCAGTTTTAGTAATAATGTCATAAAGGATATGTTTATTTGTAGGTTTGTTAGGATTTTATCGTATATTAAGCTTTGTAGGTTATTTAATGGCCGATCAATTTTATACAAAAACAGTTCTATTCTAAACTATTCAATTTAGCATAAGTACAGTTTAATTCTCAAAAAAACATTTTTATTTTAAGCTATTCAGTTTAGTCAAACAGTTCTAATAAATACAATTCAGTTTGGTATAAGTATAGTTTTTGTTTACACATAGATAGATGTCAAAACAGTTCCATTTCAAGCAATTTAGTTAAGCTCAAGTACACAGTTTAGTTCTATTTGACCCATTGATTGTACCCTATCAAATGGAAACATTCTGGGCAAGAGTGGACCTGGGAGCGATGGCAATGAGGGGATACGCTGCACTCCCTAAAGCTCCAGCATTATTGGAGCCTCACCATTTTATTGTTTAGTGTTATAAGCAGGACTCTCGTTGGAGGGTCTTACCCTTCAGTAGAGATTGCAGTCGGTGTATTCTACAGTGATCAAGGATAGTTTTAATTCTTCTTTTAATTTTTATTTCATTTTTTTTCCAAGTAATTGTGAATTGTTCCTTGGGCCCGAATTAAAAATTGTTACCAGAATTCGATTAAGAATTGTTACAAGGGGTCCAATTAAGAATTGTTACAATGGAAAATGTAACATTATCACCAGCACGTTCCACAACATTATTATCATAATAATATTACTCCTTTGAAAGTTTTTTTTTTATTCTAGCGTTAGCTGACGGTCTTTCACAGGAATTTGAAGGACAGCGAGTCTCCTCATGTTTCCAGAGATATTTTTACTATTTTGGCCGCTCTTAATGCTGTAGATTGGAGGGTCGCTACTTGTCCTCTGATTTTTAAGTCTCATAGTCCTTTTAATAAAGTTTTTGGGATAGTTCAAAGCACACCCATTACAATTACTATCATCAGCTTCATATTCAAAACTTTTTTTAGTTCCCTGGAAATATGTAGGTATCATCACTTTTTCATTTTCTTTTATTTTTACTCTGTTTTCCAACGTTACGGCAAAGCTAAATATTCGGCAGGTTCTTTTTTTTTGTTGACTATTCACGAGGTCTGGTTGTCTGGACGAGATTAGGTAGTCGGTTTGTATCTCAAAACCCCAGATATTTTGTGCGCCACAGTCTTGAGGTCGGATTCCAGATTTGTACTTATACAACTCGTTTGCAAGGCCAAATTTAAATTTCTTGAAACAATTCCCAGTGGATCATCTTCCCCCACCCAGTCCTGTCTTATTCTCTTTGGCGCTAGTTTGATACATCCGTCCATTATGTGATTAGTCGTTTCGTTTATATCACCACATATTATCATTATTTACTCATTTAAGTTCTTTTACGTCAGTTTTAGCTGATGGGCTTTCACTGGAGTTTGAGTGACAGAAAGTCTCCTCAAGTCTCCAGGCCTTTTTGCAGTATTCTGGCCATTTTCTCTAATGCTGTAGTTTCGTCCTCCAACTTCCAAGTCCTCCAGTCCCTTTAATAATACTTTAGTTACTGTATCAAAAGCACCAATCACAAATGGTATAATTGTCACCTTCATGTTCCATAGCTTTTTTAATTCCCTAGCCATGGCAAGTTACTTATCCTTCTTTTCCCTTTCAGCTTTATTCTGTGGTCAGCAGGAACAGGAAAGTCTGCAATTTTACAATTTTTCTTTTTTTTTAATTATACAAGGTCTGGTCTTTTCTTAGCTACGTCCAGGTTTTTGAGTGAGGATTATTAGTCGTTTAAAACACCCATAAAGTTGTTTTTCTTACCCTTTTTGTTTCTAGTTATTGTCATTCTGTTGCTCGTGGTGTTATCAGTATCGTTTCTGATGGTTGTAATCAGTCCACCATCGTGTTTTTGCATATAGTTTTCGAGTCTTTGTATCGATGCATCAACGCTGTCTTCAATGCTGGCAAGTCCTCTTCGTCCCTCTTCTCTTGATACATATAGTATAACAACGTCGTCTCTTGGATGTAATGGCTTATGCATGGTCATTAGCTTTCTTGTTCTTTAGTCCATTTGGTTACATTCATTTCTGGTCTACTTCAAAAAGAGTCCCCAATATCTAAAGAGGGGGACAGCCCAGGTATTTGTTCCTTTGATAAAGTTTCTACTGGACAGTTTTGTCTCGAGTAGCTTTCAAGTTCTCCTGAGATATTCTTTCTGAATTTTATCTTTCATTTCCACTCGTTTGATGGTGTCAGTCTCTTAGGTACCATGTATTTGTACGTTTCCTTTTCTCAGAACGTTCTTATCTTGTCTTGATTTGGTAGTTCCATTCCATCAGTCAGATGTCGTTGGCTAGTTTTCATTACAAGAATGGCACAGCTTTCTATGCCAAATTCAATTCCTTTGACCTGACTGTATATTCTAACTGCGTGTGTAAGAGTTTCCAGTTCCTTTTCATTTTTTACAATTAGTACGATGTCATCCATGCACATTAGGTGTTTGATTTTTTCATGTGAATTACTAAGTTGGTATCCGGCTGTGTATTTTCTGGGTAAGTGGTTAAGTGGCATCAGGGAAATTATCTATAGTAAAGGTGATAGTGCATCTCCTTGAAAAATACCTATTTGGATCTTTGTTTCAGCTAAGCTTCTTCCTCCTGCTGTCATTCCCACTCTCCAGATTTTTATGATTTTCTCGATGAAGTTTATGACTTCATCTAATATTTTGTACATTTTGAGGCAGTTTATTATCCAGCTTTTCGGAACCATATCCTATGCCTTTTTGCTATCAATCCAAGCAATAGCTTGTTTTTTCCGTCTGGTCTTGCCCTCGTTTTGGATGTGCTAATCAGTGTAAAGTAACTCTGCAGTGCCTCTGGGTGGTTTGCAGCATCCTTTCTATTCCTTGGGGAATAATCCGTTGATTGTTACCGAGTAGTAAATCTCTTCCCTCATTTTTGCTGTTAATATGTTCCACATTATCGGAAGGCAAGTTATGTATCTGTAGTTGTTTGGGGCGTTTTCTTTGCTTGGGTCCTTTTGGATCAATGCGGTCGTTCTTTCGGTAATTCATCCGGCTACGTGTGTTCCTTGTAGGCATCTATTTATTTCTATTGCTAGTCTGTCTTGAATGGAGGTGAATTTCTTGAACCAGAAACCGTGTATTTCATCATGGTCTGGTGTTTTCCAGTTTGATATTTTTTTAGTGTCGTTTTGAGAAAAATTGATGTGTATTTCCTCTTTCGGGCCTTCTTCGAGCCCTTTTAATTCTCTTGTCATATTGTTTATCCATTCAGCCTTTTCGTTATGTGTTTTTGGTCGTCATATTTTAGTCAAAAATCGTTTGGTTTCTTTTGCATCCGGTTGTTGGTATGTTTTTGTTGTTGATAGAATTTTCTTTCGTTATTTTGTAATATCCTGTTTTGTCCGTATTGTTTACCCTTTGTCGATATCTGTTTAATCTTCTTTTTTTTTCGCTAGTACTTTCTTGTTCATTTGCATAAATTGCATTTTTCTTGTATTACCGTTTCCTTTTTGTTCCAGCGTCTTTCCTTTGTTTAATCATTTTGGTTTGTTTTCGTTGTTTTTTGTCAGCCTTTCTAGTCGAAGTTTCCATCCTGGATTTGATTTTTCCTTCGTGTTTTTTTTTCAGGAATCCCAATTTTCTCACAAAATGATTTCGCTCCTGCATAGATTAGTTTATTTCGATTACATTTTTCGTTGATGAATAAGGTAGTACTTGATTTATTTAATCGTTTCCGTTTTAATTGTTCTCCATTCAATGTTTCTTAACGATGGTAAAGTAGTCTTTTCACTGTTCATAACTCGCTTTAAATTTTCTAGATTTACCTTTTGTTCTTGTGTTAGTGTTTGTTCTGCATTGTTTGGCTGTATGTTGTTTAGTTGTGTGGTGTTTCCATTTTCCAAAGTTGGTGGTTCATTTCGGTTGGGTTGTTTTGATTGTTAATATTTGATGTGTCAGGGACTGTATTGCTACCTTATTCGTTATTTATATTTGGTGTATTTCAAGTATTTCAAGGTGAGAAAACCAACCTTTCTTTATTATTGTTCTGGCTTGTTCAGCAAGTCTTTTACTTGTCTGATCTCCATCATTCTTTTCCTATATTCTCTTTGTGTAGGGTTTCTAAAAAAATAGCAGTGTACTGCAATTTGATTGCCTTCCCTAGTTCATGTTTTGAGTTTATATCTCTGGTTTTTTAACTCGTCATTCGTGTACCTTAAAAAAGAACAGCTAACGATCGCAGGATGACGAATGGGTCTCCCTCATTGGCTATCAGGAGAGCACCTGCCGATCATGACACCCTAGCCTGTTGCCTGGGTCCCATGTAGTGTCATATTTTTTCAACATTGTTATCATGGGTGGTATATTGTGGCTATACCAAACCCGGGGGTTGTTTATTATCTTCGCACCCTGCACAGATGTGACCGATCACAGTCAAAGTGACTATTCATAAACAGCGGTTCACAAAAATACCCCTAAGTTTTAAGTTAGTTAAAGTCCATTAACCTATTTTTAATAGTTTATTCTTTAACTTCAAAACTATATGAAGGCTTAAACCAGAATAACCAAACGAATATCTTGCTGTGTAATCTTCGAAGAAATTGCGTTAGTCAAATCTGTCTTTTATTTAAAAACATTGATTTTTCGATTCTCGTGAAATCTTTTGATTAACTCTTGTATTTAAATGAAGACTTGTAAATTCTTAAAATTATCTTCAGCTAAACTATTTTGAAATCACGAAATAGATATGTTTAAATTTACCACCTCAATTTCTATGTCTTACATGTTAGTAGGATTAAGGGGTGGGTGTGTATACTTCGAGGGGTCGTATTGATGCATCCATATTTACCAACCCCTCCGCTCGGGCAGGACAAGACACAAGGTCAGGTTTAAAGCAGAGTTTAACAGGTTTCAATTCAGAGTTTTCCTTCTCCCTGGCTAGTTGCCTCACCAGGGCTGAAGAACCCAGTCCAGTCTGTCCTACTATTTACCCATAGCTGGAGGGAGAATAATTTGATTCATACCTTTCCCAAGGGAATCAGTGCAATGTGAAATGCAATCAGCCTCGTCCAGGATTTGAACTCGTGTCATCGTGTCCATTTCCTACGACGATAACCATTACACCACGGGCTCCTCCGATCGTATTGATGCATCGACGCACTCTTTAATGCTGATGAGTCCTCTTCCTCCTTTTTTTCTTGACATATATAGTTTATCACTGTCATCTCTTGGGTGTAAGGCCTAATGCCTCCTGATTACTTTTCTTGTTCTCTGGTCCATTCGTTGAAATTCATCCCTCGTCGATTTTAATAGTATCTTAGTTATATATATAATGATTAGTTACAAGCAATAATTATGTAATACACGTTATGATTAGTTACTTAAAATCATATTTCTGCTTGCAAATTATTCCTCTTAGATATGAATACTTAAAACTGTCTATAAGTGTGAATACATACTTCTTAATATATATATATATATATATATATATATATATATATGTATATATATATATAGTTATTTTAAACCATCATGTGTTTGTTTGGGTTCTATGGTATATCAATCCTTGTACTTAAATAATGCTAACTCCTCCATATATATATATATATATATATATATATATATATATATATATATATATATATTTCAAATTATTAAAAGATATCACTAACAATTCTATTCGAAATCAGTAATTTGTTTATATATAGTTAAATGGTCGAACATTTCTAAAAATTCTGTTCAACATAAATAATTTGTTTGCACAGAGTTTAAATGTCTTACACATCTATTTGACTCATTAACAGGACCCTATTAAATCCTAGCAATCAGGGTAGGAGTTGAACTGGAAGCTATTACAATGAAAGAGTATTCCACTTTCTCTTAAATGTTCAGGTCTGGAGATTCACCATCAGATGATTTAGTGTCGTATCCAGAACACTCATTGCGGACAGGAGGTCTTTATATTTTAAAACAAAAGTCCCTGGCTCTATTTAGGCTTCACATTGTACCAGCTCATTGGCCAAGTGGGTAGAGTGTTTGCCAATGGTCCAGGAGACCAGACTACAATCCCAGGTCGCATCATACCAAAGACTTTAAAAATGGTACTTGATACATCCTCGCTTTACACCCAGCGATATAAGGTGCGTATCGAAGATAAAGTTGAACAATCCAGGGAAAGTAGTAGCGCCCTCCCCTACACCTTGGTGTTGCAGATATTGAAAAGGGAGCCATCTGGTCACCCTTGACTACGGTCGCTATCTTTAGTTACTTTGATGTCAATCACTCAATGTAAGTGTTTAACTAACTTTCCACCAAACTGGAATGCAGCGTAAGTTCATTTTTACGAGGCGAGGCACGCAAAAATCGAGATTCATGCGCGGCTGATTCAAAAATAATGGTTGAACGCATCGTCATTCCCTTTACGCACCACAGACGCTGAGAAATAAACCCAATTTGCAAAGTAGTTAAAGCCAGGTGGGCCGGCTTCCATCTGGCTTTTAATCAATGATTTTTAAACAAATCTACATGACCCATAGATAAGAACCTAATAGGTATTACGTTTCTGGGTCAGAATGGACTATGAAATAATTGCAATGAAATGGTGCTTCACACGACCAGAACTCCAGAATTGGAGCCTCACCATCAAATGCAGTTTAGAGTCAATCCCAAGATACTCCGTTTTGAGAGAGTCCTTACACATCTACAGGGGATACAGTCAGTTTATTCTAAACCCCATCGACAGGTCAGGTAGTTATTTTGACTTTAACATAAATACAAGTTTCCATGCTATTTACTTGTGTTTGTCGGAGTGGAGAGAGAGAGAGAGAGAGTTTTTCATAGATATATATTCATGTGAGAGAGGTGTCCGTGGTATAATGGTCATCGTCGTAGGAAATGGACTCGACGATAGGAGTTGAAATCCTGGATGAGACTGATTGTATTTCCCATAGCATTAATAACCTTGGGAAAGATATGAATCCAATTATTCCCCCTCCAGCTATGGGTAAATAGTAGAGTAGACTGGGTTCTTCATCCGTAGTGAGGCAACTAGTCTAGGAGAAGGAAAACTCTGAATTGAAACCTGTTAAACTCCGCTTAAAAAATTGGCCTTGTGTCATATCCTGCCTGAGCAGAGGGGTTGGTAAATATAGATATATATTCATGTGCATCTATAAGAGATAGATATATAGAAAAATTGGTTGATAGATAGATAGATAGATAGATAGATAGAGAGAGAGAGAGAGAGAGAGAGAGAGAGAGAGAGAGAAGCAGTGGTGTTTTTAAATATCAAGTCTTCTGCATTCGCACATACTCTCATGTATAAAACTAATTTGCCTTAATGGCTGTTTTAAAATTATATTTAAACAAGGTGATTTAATTCTTTTGCAAGTCAAATATATCATTGATCTCTTTCCATATAAACTATATGCTGGCATCGATTCTCTTTCGAAACGAAGTTTGAGAGACATAAATGAAACTGTATAAACTATAAAATCCCTGATAATCTCTGACAACGTCATGTTTATTAGATCTTAATTTTCCTCTCGTAAATTTAACTAAATGGATAGAAAAAAGTTACACAGATGTTTGTCAGATCGCAAGCTAATCAGAAAGAAATTCGAGATATCACTTCATTTTTATAGAATGGAATTACGTCCATTTCAGCTGATATCTCTGAGATTTTCGACTTTCAATTGATGTAATTATACAGTGGGACAATCTCGTCCATTTTAACCTATGAAAATTAGATGGGTTTGTAATTTTTCCGATATGTAAAGTTGGAGGGAAGCAAAATGACATACGCATATTCATTCATGTATGCGCGTGCACACATACTCGCACAAACAAATATATATATACATATCTATAGTCATCCACAGACAGATCTGTTTCGTTCTATCAGAACTCATCAGTGTGGCTAGACATTTGCTTCCCGTAGCTGGGATCGAAACGCGGTTGACTCAAACGTCAAACCAAGCTTCTAACCATTTAGCCACGAGAAGCCATTTGCTGCAAAGTAAATTTTAAACGGTTATGAATCACAATTACTATTGTTTACCTACATCCGTTCAATGGCTACCGAGACCTCAATTCATATATGAAGAGGCTTGCAATATACGCTAATGGCAACATGATTACTTCTTCGCCAGAGAACTCAACCCTACGTGGGTAGGGGAGTATATATCTGTATATCTATATATATATATTTATGCTGTTTTATTAAATAAAGATTAACAAACGTGTTTTCTACGTTGACTGCAAGTATTTTTCGTAGCTATTAAAGCCTATGTATAACAGAAAGGGACGGTCACACGGGCTGTGATTGAAGATCTGTTCAGTGTTCGATGGCATAGTGTTGAGGGTCTTTCGCTTGCGCCTTTTGTCGTTGAGGGTGATTCTGCAAGTGTTTACAATGGAGGGGACAACATGCTTGGTGGTGAGGCTCCAGACATCTCGTTTCTGACTTATGGTGGGTTATCAGCGTTAGTTTGTGGAGGTGCCCGTGGTGTAATTGTTATCGTCGCAGGAATTGGACACGGCGACTCGAGTTCAAATCCTGGACGAGACTGATTGCACTTCACATAGCACTAATACCCTTGGGAAAGGTATGAATCCAATTATTCTCCCTCCAGCTATGGGTAAATAGTAGGACAGACTGGGTTCTTCAGCCTTGGTGAGGCAACTAGTCTAGGAGAAGGAAAACCCTGAATTCAAACCTGTTAAACTCCGCTTAAAAATTGACTTTGTGTCATATCCTGCCTGAGCGGAGGGGTTGGTAAATAGGATCAGTGTTAGTCGATGTGACAGTCTCCAAGGGATTTATCAAACCATCTCTTAATCAGGTCTTCGGCAACGTTCCTTTCCGATTCATAGGTGGCGGTTTCGGTTCGGGTTTCTTTTTTTAATCGCATATTAATCTTAGAGGGATATTGAATGCCGAGGCCATCCTTGTTGAACAACAGCACATTTACGATTTAACACATAGGTTAGGATATATATCGGTTCATACATTTTGCAATGGAATTAGTCTGAAAGTGAATGTAATTTCGTGACTGGGAATTGAACTCACTTACTTTGAGACCGCAGGTCAGCATTTAAACGATTATACCATGAAGGACTGGCCCCAGTGGTCTTACATAATCACTAATCTCCCAAATCCCTATTCTAATATATCTTACTCTCGGCTAACTCGGATGCTAGTGTTCACATGCAACAACGCTATGGCTATCTTATATTTGACTCGCCATTTCTCAATCAGTTCTTCGAGAATGTTTGCTACATCCTTTATGTTAGTAAATAAACCAATTATATCACACAATCTCTTCAAATTTCTAAAACATTTTAAGGAAGAATTCGTATATAAATAAACGGAATATACCATTGTGAATTGCTTTTTCTTTCATTCTTTTCAAAATTTGTTTGGATACGTATTCTTCATTTGGATAATAAGATTTTCATTATCTTTTCCTTAGCCAGTTTGAGAACAAACTTTTGCTTTCAATCTATTTATTTTCATAGACTTATTTCGAAAATGAGGTGTCGTGAGGGTTATTATATTTTCTAAAAGCATGGAGGCTAATTATGACTGGCAATGAGGATTCGTCACGCAACTACAA
This sequence comes from Sepioteuthis lessoniana, assembly GCA_963585895.1. NCBI lineage: Eukaryota > Metazoa > Mollusca > Cephalopoda > Myopsida > Loliginidae > Sepioteuthis > Sepioteuthis lessoniana. The sequence goes on along the minus strand of OY757928.1, from coordinate 48,785,860 downwards.
CGACAAAAGTAAATAGCAAAGAAAGGCATGCTCTTTATCTGGTTATAAAATTTTCAGAAAAATATGACTAAATATCTACAACTTTGGAAATCAAATTTCCTTTCGTTTTAATTCATTTTTTGTTTGCTTGTTTTTAAGCCAGTTTGTAAGTGTCTATTCCATTTGTCTTTTTCTGCTTCTGTCTGTCTGTCTTTCTGTCTAATAGGATCTCGCTAACACACACTCTCTGTCATCTCTCCCATCCAATCCCCTCTCTCTCTCAATATATATATCTATATATAAATATATATATATGTATATATATATATATTCACACTTGTACACTTGCACACACACACACACACACACACACACACACATATATATATATATATACATATATATACCTACATATATCTATATATAAAGGTGTATGACTATCTGATGGATTTTTATCTTGGGTGAAAGTAATAGACTATTATCTGTCTGTTATATATAATAATTTGACATTGCATTGTGGGGGAAAGTAATTTCTCTAATCCTATAAAAATGCCAGATAAGAGGTGGCCATTTTATATTTAACATTTTGCCTTGTGACTGCGAATGATGAACATTGAAAATTGACCTGAGACATTGAAGAACTATTTGTGAGTGTGCAAGGTTTATTATTTGTATCGATATTTTAATAATTCACTATGAAAAATAAATCAATACAGTCTATTCAGTTTCACTCAATTTTTTTTTTATTTCTCTCCTTATATACATATATATATATATTCTATTAAGAATTCAAGCCCAATTAACAGATTCATTTTCTTCCTGTAACGACTAAATCACTTTACTGTTATCTTTATATATAAGTGTTTGCGTGTATGCATACGCGCAAGGGAATGTAGTCCCAGTGTTATATTAGCTAAAGTGAGGGATTGCGACATCGTCTTAACCGAGGTAGAAGTAGAAACACTATTACGCTTAATGTTGGAAAAATACTCTTAAAATAGGCATGAACTCTCTTATTCCTCCAGTTGTGGATTTAATAGATCCACTACTATTCTTCAACAAGGATGGCAATGTTAATAGATAAACCAGGGAATTTTGATAGATTTTTTCAACAAAGAAGAAAAAGAATATAAATTGGTGTATGAGTGAATTCTCCAATTTTTTGGCATGAGTCATTTACATATGTTTTGTCCTCATTTCATTTATATGGTTTTCTTTTTTTTTTTTATTATTCTTTTATTATTTTTATCATTATTTTTTTAATTATTTATTTTTGTTATTTTTTTTATTACAGGTAAGGAAAAATATAACCTCTGTACTGGAAAAGTTTTATTGAAAGCTATAAACGGAAAAAGGTAAGTTTAAATTCCACACAAGTAATCAAAGAAAAAATAATTTGAACTTGATTGATATAAATCCAATCATAAACACATACGCACGCGCACACACACACACACACACATATATATATATATATATACATATATGTGTGTGTGTGTGTATGTATTTATGTATAACCATCTGTATTAAACGCTAAACACCACTGTGACATATATAGAGACAATCTATATTAGTCCATATAAACTCACAAAGACACACACACACAAAAATGCACACACACACACACACACACACACACACACACACATATATATATATATATATATATATATATATATATATGTATATATTTACCAACCCCACCGCTCGGACAGGATATGACACAGGCTCATTTTTTAAAGCGGAGTTTAACAGGTTTGAATTCAGAGTTTTCCTTCTCCCAGACTAGTTGCCTCCCCAAAGCTGTAGAATTCAGTCTGCCCTTCTATTTACCCATAGCTGGTGGGACAATAATTGGATTCATACCTTTCCCAAAGATATTCGTGCTATGTGAAATGCAATCAGTCTCGTCCAGGATTTGAACTCATGTCACCGTGTCCATTTCCTACGAGGATAACCATTACGCTACGGGCACCTCCTAAATATATATATATATATAATTATCTGTCTTATTCCCTAAACATACACTTGACAATCCGTCGAATCTTAGAAGGGGCTTACGCCAAAAAATAACTCGAGGTGACATTATTAGTTGTAGACTTTTCCAAGGCATTTTATTCTATACAAAGAAGGAAGATGGTGCAAATACATCTGGTCTAATGTCGCAGCCATAATGATCTTCAATAAAAACACAAAAGTAAAAGATTGCCCAGCAGATGAAAACACAGATATCTTGGTCATTGTCGCAGATGCGCTGCAAGGGGATATATTATTTACTATATGCCTAGACTACGTGCCTCGAATATCGATAGATTTATTGAAAGAAAATACTATTACTTTGGCAAAGGAAAGAAGCAGACGATACCTTGCATAAACTATTACGGACGTGGACTACGCTGAAAACATAGCGTTCCTAGCAAATACACTTGCCAAAGACGAATCCCCGCTGAATAGTCTGGAACTGGCAGCAGGTAGCTCATGCCTCCATGTGAACGCAGACAAAACAGAGATCATATGCTTTAATCAAAGAGATGACATTTCTACACTAAATGGCAGGTCTCTGAAACTCGTGGACAAATTCACCTCAGAAGCAGCGTCTCATCTACGGAAAATGACATCAATACGTGACAAGCGAAGGCATGGACAGTTGTTGATAGGCTATCGGTCATATGGAAATCAGAACTACTCGATAGAATAAAACGCAGATTTTTTCAAGCAGCGGTAGTGTCAGGATTACTATATGGATGCACCACATGGACGCTGACTATGCATAAGGGTAAAAAGCTTGACAGCAATTGCACAAGACTGCTATATTGAACAAATCCTGGAGGCAGCATCAAACAAAACAGCAATTGTATGGACACCTACCACCCATCTTGAAAACCATCAAAATTAGACGAGCAAGATATGTGGGACACTGCTGAAGAAGTAATGACAACTCATAAGCGATGTCCTCCTGTAGACCCCTTCACAGGGACGAGGAAGTGTTGGACATTCAGTTAGAACTTATCTACAACTGCTTCGTACTGATACAAGACATAGTCGGGAAAACCTGCTGGGAGCGATGGATGATAGAGACGAGTGGCGAGAGAGAATCCGGAAAATCCTTGTTAGTGGTATGATATTATATATATATATATATATATATATATATATATAGAGAGAGAGAGAGAGAAAGACCATCTATATTAATCAACTCTCTCTCTCTCTCTCTCTCTTTCTCTCTCTCTTACATATTTATATATATTCATGAAAACCTGACGATCTGGATTTTCACTTTTAGCACCTACCCTGTCACTCTTGTAGATCCTCTAGTTGCCCTTTAGTGTCAGATTTGAATGATTAACGTTTTTGTATGTTGATCAAGACGGGTACGTCCATATATTTAATGCATTTAAACAAATTGGAGAGTGTCGCCTATGAGTTCGTTGTTTTATTATGGTTCGTATGATAAAAAGTAAGTCACCGTATAGCTGCTTTTTTGATCATAAAACAATACATCATTCCTATGTAGTTTCCATTGAGCATTTTCTTCAAGCGTTTCATACAAGTATTAAGAGTACAACCCAGCATTAGTACTGAGACAGCTATACTTTGGAATAATTCCCGTTTTATTTCATCATAAAAGTCAGATATCCGTAGGATCGTCACACAGTCGATATCAATCCATATATCACTTACACTAGTTTAAATAACACAAAATTATATATTAACCACCTCATTATTCTTGTGGGTAGAGTGTTCGCCAATGGTCTGGGAGACCTGGGTTCAAGACATTAAAATGGTACTTGATACCTCCTTGCTCAACACTCAGCTGTATACGGTACGTATCAAGGGTAAAGTGGAGCTATCCAGGGAAAGAAATAACGCCCTCCCCTATATCTTAGTGTTGTAGCAATTGAAAAGGGAGCCTTCTGGTCGCCCACTTTATATATATATATATATATATATATATAGTTGCGAAAGAAGGGACTGTTTAATACATACTTATACAAGATTGATATAAAGCAAAAATTAGTGAGGATGACTAGTTATCTATTTTCGAACAGTTATCAAAAATTGTTGCAATAGTTATTGATGTGTAGGATGCAGTCTCCTGGCAGAATGTTCTATCCAAATGTCATGAGCATTATTCACATGAACTAAATGATAACATTTTTGTGTTACGCCTTTTATGTTTCACTATCCGTCGAAATAAATGCATTTTTCGCTGTGACAGAAAAATATCCACAGAAATCTGATTTTTTTTATGTGAGCTTATTTTCATTGCAATGTTGCTGTTTATATGTGTAAACATCTTGAGTTTGCACAGCATAGTTCAGTTTGTTTGGGTTTTAGGCATTTCAACCCTTGTTGGCTATTTAATACCAAATCATGTTTATTTATATATATATTAAATATGTATGATTCGTAAACACATTTTGTCGCTAACATTCTTAAACATGTCAGACCATAATTTTGCATAGAGTCAAATGGTTTCAAGTATTCATATTTACTAAATATCATTTGTTTGCAGACAGTTAAAATGGCTTGCTTATTACTATGTAACAGTCAAAGTTTAACATCAGTCATCTGTTGCACACATTTTGTTGGTAATTTCAATTTTTAAACGAGTTAGGACTGATTTGGTTGCACTCTTGTATTGCTATTATTTCTACAATACTCAAAATATTTACCGTAATCGTTATGGATGGTGGCAAGAGTTCACAAATTTGTTGCTGATTTTTTAGTTTTCATTGTTCAGTGAGGCACTTATATTGTATTATGATTCTCGTTTTGTTTTTTTAGGAAATAACTTTGCCTGGAGCAGGGTTTTATAAATTGTTATTCTTGATCTCTCTCCTGACGTTGAACTGGGTGAAAAAATAAAAATAAATTCTTAATCGTTAGAAGTTGGAAAGAAAATTCTTTCCTCCATCTTTCTCTCTCATCACGTGACGATTCTGTAACTTGTCTTTTTGTTCTCCTGCAGGAAAGGGGAAGATCTTTGGTACGCTTTAACAAACCACTTAAACAAAAGCCAATTTATCGATGGTGGGTTACACTGCCACTCTGATTTTCATTCTGCATCTGGGAGTATTGAGGTCATTTATAGCTCGTCATACCGTCGACTTTTCTGTATGCTGTGATCAGGCACATTTGCCATCCCTTACAAGAAAAATTGAAATGAAAATCTATTTAATTCACTTCCCTCTTTTGACAATAAGTCGCTTAAGCAATACAAAATACTACTTGAAGAATACCCGGACCAATTTTAATAAAATAGTAATTTTTTTAATCTTAGAATTCTATGAAAATTGTATTATTTCAGTAAAAATGGATATTAATAGGCATTGTTTATTACTTAGCTATACAAACGTCCACTCCGAGATACGCCTAGTCAACTGGGGCAATAGAATTCACAGACTGTATCTGTACAGATAGTAATACTCCCCCAACGAATGTCCAGTATATGAAAATAAACAATCTGATGGTGTGGCTCCAGTCATGAGCCTTGGGGAAAGAGGAGAACCCATCCATTGCCATCGCTCCCAGGTTCACTCTGATCTGAAGTGGTAGCACATAGAACTGTTTGACATTCAAACTGTGTGTAAACGAATGATATATGGTAAATTGAATTGTTAGAAATAGAACTGTTTGATCATTTAATTGTATGTAAGAAATGACTGATGTTTAATTGAGTTGTTTGTGATAAATAGCAATACTTGGAACCATAGGAAACTGTGTGCAAAGAAATGATTAATATGGAATAGCAATATTTGAAACCATTTAACTGTGTAGAAACAAAAGCAAATTTAATGACCAAAAATATAGTTTCAACTCATTAAAAATGAAATTACCTACCAACTAACAACTTACAAATCGTACATGTACTTCAATTTTTCTGCGTGAAAACAAAAGTTCAATTGTAAATATGATTATTCATGTTAAATAGAAATAATAGAAACCTTTTAAACGCGTACAATGAAGGAGCTCAGACTCGGTTAAAATTGTATCAATAGAATGTGTTTATGAATCATATATTTAATATATATGTACAAACAGTATTTGGCTTTGAATAACCTGCAACGGTTGATATACCACAAAACATCGAATCTATTCCGATGTAAGCCGTCTTTAACGCCTGTGTTGTGAATGATCGACGCGATGATTCTATCATGAACATACTTTTCTGACGTTTTCCGTTCCACAATGACTTTTAATTTCAATCCATATTTTTGTGATTTTCACTGACGTAGAATTTGATGATAGATAATAACTCATATTACCAATTTTAATTGTTTAATATTTTGCTCTAAATAATAGTATACTAGTATCTTTGGTTTAGAAGAAAACTAACAAATTTATAAAAAAAACAGTCGGGATTTACTCCTGTATGATTGATAGTGTAACAATTACAATCGATTGAGAGTTGACTCTATGAACAGGATTACTTATATTTAAAAAAAAATCATAACTCAGTTTTTGAAAAATCCATATGACATGTTTCAGCTCGTCAGCCGAAATGGTGTAAATGAAGAAAAAGCTTTACTATATTGTCTATATTTGTGGATTTGCTATAATAATAAAAAAGAACGCCAAACTGGGGAATATTGCCTTTCAGAAGATAGGAACAGGAAAGGAAGATGCTCGAAGCGAGGATCAGTTGGATCAAGCGGACATTCGAATGAAGGCCATATAGATTAGGTTGTCCTGAAGCAAAAGATAAGATACCTTTATCGCAAGGAATTTCTATTCCATTTTTGCAAAAAAATGTAAAAGAAATTTTAAAAGGGGAAATAATGAAGGGTCTTATGATTAAGGAAATGGTTGTCATTGCCTCGTGTCCCATCCCCAACCATATGATCTTACTATCTTCGGAAACAGTGAACCACCGGAGGGTCCTTCAAGATAATCATCTTCCACTCGGCTGCACAGTCGTTTTACTGCCGTGAAGCTGCGCCAAATGCTGTGGGGGAAGTATCAAAATGATTATATCCTAAGAATAATGCAGCACTAAGCAAATAACATTATAATGATCTTGAAAGCAGATTAATAGTTTTTTTTAAAAATTTAACATATAAATATGAAGAGTTTGTGTTTAATTATTAACCTTCGAGAGTAACTTTTAACAAAATTTGAAAATGTTCAAAGAAGCTAATACAAATTATTTATTATAATTTTTACTTGTATTTTTGATTATAAAAGTTTATCCCAACAAGAACTATGGTGATAAATTAATTAAATTGAAAGAAATGTTATGTGGGCAAAAGATTATCAATTAACGTTTCGCGTAAAGATCTACATTCTCTCACACCAAATCAAAGGAATTGAATGTTCTGCGTTCCGGCTGACTGAACTCGTTACCCAAATTTACTCAATATTTCGGCGCAAAGTGCAATAATATTCATTATGAGAATACATGACTTCTAATTGAAGTGTGCATATAAAACGTACCGATTTTCTGAAAGGAAGGGTCTGCTTGAAGTTTGAAGTATTCATTACTGTAGGTATAGATAATAATCATCATCATCATCATCATGTCGTGCCGCTAGCACGGATATCCATGACCCTCTCTCGCCACTTTTCCCTATCATTCATCGCTTCTGGCAGGTCTTCAGGGCTACATCCCGTATCCTCACATAGCTGCTGTATGTATGTTCAAGGTGGTCGTCCTGCTTTTGCTTGGCCATGTGTGGGGGTCCACAGGAGCACATCACTGATGAGTTCGTCCTTGCTTTTCCAGCAGTGTCTTGCGTGTCTGGTCTTGTATATTTTTTGTGATGGGAGGCAGGTGGCCATATAGTTGGTGCCTTGTGGGGTGTTGCCGCCAGGACTTGTTCAATATTACTCGCAACATTTTTGTGTAATTGGCGTCTAGCATCTTCAGCCGTTTAGTCAGCGTCCAAGTAGTGCATCCATATAGCAGTATCGATACGACCGCTGCCTGGAAGAAACTGCGTTTCATTTTGTCAGGTCTGATTTCCATATGATCGAGAGCCATTCGATAGCTGTCTGTAAAGTGATATATATACTTATAAAAATGAATAAAGATAGTTTTAATTTTGATCATAATAATTTCAATTGGGTAAGGAATGTCTCTTGTTTCTTAGAAATACACGTCACTGATCACAAATATATATCAATCTTAGCGAAATGATTATCGTCGTATGAAATGGAATTGGAGATCCGAGTTCAAACCCTGGACGACTTAGTCTGAATTCCACTTTATGCTAATGTCTTTGGGAACGTCATTAATCCATCTGTTCTCCCACCTGCTTAGTGTAGAAATGTCACCCCGCCAACCGCTTAGACCAACGACGAGTCACTGCTCGAATGAAGGATCGAACTCAGCCTAGTACAATCACCTGCCCACATTGCGTTTTAGATTCAGATAACTGAATGTCGCCTTTCGCTGATCGCCAAACAAATGAGACAGGGTTGATCATTTGAAGAAAAAAATAAATTGAAGTCGAAGGCCAGAGAAAAAACAACACGGGGTTTTCAATTATTAAAACAAAGTTTAGTTGACAACAAAATAACAAAGTCCATTAAAAAAATTTTTCACTTCTCGTTTCATAAATGAATAAGTCCGATCATGCAAGTCCCTTCCCCGTTGAGTGAGGTATTACTATACAGAGACTTGGCCTTGTTTATCTCAGCGGTCAGTCTAGTTGTAGCAGTAAACACAGCAATTAAAAAGCTAAGTCATTCTACGGTTTCCAATTCAGCTAAGTTCGTCATGTTCCCGTTGCCAACTCGGAATTCTTGCTTCTCCGTTTCAGAAAGTCTGGCTCAAGGTTTCAAATGCAGAGATTTTTGAGTTCGCTGCTGTTTCTCTTCGGTCTATCTAGCTCTCTTCAACTTTCTGTGACTCCTGACGTCTCTCATTGACCAACTTCGCAAATGTCGCTTTTCGGCAAAAACTGAGTTTATATAATTGTTTATCTTATTTCCAAGTAGGCGTCACTATTGATCTCTGCTACCCACAACGGCAAATCTTTGTGCCTGTCACTCAAGGTAGAGAAAGGATTTCCTCCCATTTCTGTCTCTTTCTCTCACAGGGAGCGATTCTCTCTCATTATGTGACCCATATATCATGTCCAGCAAATGACTCATTTCCAAAATTAAGTCAATTTTTCGATTTCTCAAAGTTTGATTTTTTTTCCCATAAAACAACACAGGGGCACCAGGCTGGCCTCTTCCTGACCATAGTTCCTGCTCATCATTGATTTGGCCAGATGTCTTTCCGATGACAAATAGATATTAGCTTTTCTTTTCTTTTTTCTCTCTCTGATTAGAAAAAAAAACAATTTCATATGTTTTTGTATTTTCTCTGCTAGCCAAAAATTAAACAATATTTCTCGTTTCTTTCTCATTTTAACAATATATTGTATCACTCCCCTTCCCCCCCAAAAAAATTTGACTGATTTTATTTTTGTAAAATCCGCGCTGCTTCACTCAACTCTGTTATAGTAATTTACTTAGCTTTTTGCTTAGATGTGGCTCAAGGTCGAATTAATGGGGGGGGGGAACCCGATGAAACTCGAATCCACTCTTGAAGGTTTGCTAGTCAAGCTGCCTAACCATTACACTAATACTTTGTGTAAATAGTCGGATAAACTTGGTACTTTAATTTCAGCTTGGTATCAGGTCATGGAGAATAAAACCATTGAATTCAAACCAACCTTACTCTGCTAAAATATTGTCCTTGTATCAAATCATTTTCCTGGTGGAGAAGTTGGATAAATCTTTCACTTCGGATTTCAGAGTGAAAATAGGTCCATAAAATATATTCTTTAGATGTCAAATAGATTGGGAATACGCCTAAAAGGAAAAAGGAAAACTTGAGATTCATAATGAGTAAATCCTATTTATTTCCGATGAAATTTAAATACACAAAGAAATAAATAACACCTGTCGATAGAGCCAGTTTTCTGTCACAAAATCCATAGAGTCAGCCGTACTGGGTACGCATTTCCAACTGCAAACATCAAAATTGTGCAGGTTGTACTCGTAAGATAAACACTTCAAAAGAAACTCTTCCGAATTAATTCCACGAAACCTTCAATACATAAAGGAATCAGAATGATAACATTACATAGAGTAAGCTTTCAGTTACATAAACCACTCTGGCAATGCAAACATCAAAAACCTCCAGGATAGATTCGTCCAAAAGAAGCTTCTCTAAATCATTGCCCAAAAAACTCCAGTTGGTAAATGGCGCAGAATGACATCATTGGATTGAGCAATTAATCTGTAACAAAAATCGCGCTGACTACACATTTTTTTTCAAAAATAATAAGAAAAAGTTCTAAAACGAAACACCTCCAAGTTATTTCCACGGGAACTCCAATAGATATAAGGAGCTGGGGGATATCTTAGGATTTTATCCATAAAACACCCTTTTCCTCAAAGTCACCACCATTGGCTATGAAATGTACAAGTTTCTGTGAAGATGAATACGAGTCATTATCTTCAGTCTCCATCATATATTTCAATTTTCAGTTTCTTGCGACATCCACTTATCTAATATTGGAAATATGGGTACATTCGTTGGCCTAATGAGTAGAGTGTTTGACAATGGTCCGGGAGATCAGGGTTCAATCCCAGGTCGAGTCCTACCAAAGACTCAAAAATGGTACTTGATGTTAAGTGGTTTAACGCTCAGCATTATAAGGTAAAGATCAAGGGTAAAGAGGAACAACCCAGGGAAAAGAAGTAGCACCCTCTCCTACTCCTCGGAGTAGTAGCTATTGAAAAGGGGGCCTTCGGGTCTTCCTCGACAAGGGTCACCGACTTTAATTTAGCTTATAAATTATTATATATTGCTCTTTCAGCCAATAGGTGAACTTAGCTGGACAAATCGATATCAGGTAATGATCAGCAAGCTTGTCTCGCCGAACAATTATCAAAGGCTAATGACTATGAGGCAGAATATATGCACCATATTTATAGCATGTATTAAATCTAAAGTGCATTTTGAATTTTAAACATAGGCGCAGCCGGGCTTCGAGCAACGATTTGAGTGCCCGTACCCCTCTCAGGTATATTGTTGTCTTTGAGCCGGATATGGCGCCAAGTTCTTGTCGTCAGAGAGAACGATGGAAAAAAAAAACCTGGCAGAAACTGGGCATCGTGACACTGGCTATTTATGATTTTGTAGCAGTATCGATTAACGGCCTATCTACATTTACTGTCTAATGTCTTTCGCACGTTTCCTTTTTTTTTTTTTTTTTTTTTGAAAGATGTGTTAGCTGCAGGTTTCGGTCGAAACTGTGGAAGCCACATTAAGAAAGAAAAAATAGTAGAAAAAAGAAGAACCTGAGAAGATAATCTTGTTATATATGATATTTGAGGAAACCTGGAAGAGAAGTGGGTTTGTGTGTTTGCGACTCTTTGATCGTTAACGTGTGAATAGATCCTTACTATCGGGAAATGAACAGCAGGCTGAGACCCAGGAGCTTGTTAAGTTTCTGTTCTGTTCCCTGTCAAATGAATCTCTTCTGACAACTGATCACCTGAACTGCTACTGCCCCTGGTGATCCACAATTACTCACGACCCGAGACTCAAACTACCACATTAAATATGTATGGTATAATTTCCAGAAGAGAAAAATGGTTTTCCAGTTGGACCTCACAGAACATTAAAAATTATATCGTTGTCTAATGATCTCTAACCCGACTAGCATCGCTGACTTCATATTATTACGGACATTATTTTGGTAGGAGACAACTTCTCGATCATTGTGCAAATCATTCTGCTCTGATTACACTGAAAGTAGTCGGCATTTATTAGTGGTTCAATGTAATATTATCCCACCTAAGTTTAGTCCTATATGTATAAAACGAACTGTTTCTGTTGTAAATAACTCGTAAATAAAAAGGTTATATTTTTTCAGAAGGAATAAATAATACAACTAGGAAATATTTATTATATATTAATATAAGAGACAGAAAATCAACGACAAAATAGACAGGTTAAATAAGATAATGCTTTACTATATTTTCGAGAAGATGAAAAATAATTTTTAGAAAAAATAATTTTTAGTTAGAAAAATATTTTACAGCATTTTCATGGCTAATGATAAAATTTTAATTTACTTTTGAGCAATTTCTTTCTTCGTACAAACTGCATTTTCTTTGTCATTATTTTTTTGATCGTCACCAGAAAAAAAAATCTACGTCTGTTATGCTTATTAAAGGAGATGTCCGTGGTGTGATGGTTATCGTCGTAGGAAATGCACACGGTGACACGAGTTCAAATCCTGGACGAGGCTGATTGCTTTTCACATAGCACTAATATCTTTGGGAAAGGTATGAATCCAATTATTCCCTCCAGCTATGGGTCAATAGTAGGAAAGACTAGGTTCTTCAGCCGTGGTGAGGCAACTAGTCTAGCAGAAGGAAAACTCTGAATTGAAATCTGTTAAACTCCGCTTAAAAACTGACCTTGTGTCATATCCTGCCCGAGCGGAGGCGTTGGTAAATATGATTATGCTTATTAAATGCATTTTATTTAAACAATCCAGGCATTTTGGTAGTTGACATTCTCTGTCTTTACATAGTGAAATAAACCCTATTGTGTTTCTTCCCGCATTCTCTCCTCCATCATTTTTTAAAAGTTTTCTGACTAACTTTACACATTTTTTTCCTAGTTTTTCTTGCTGGTCCATCGTACTTTACAAGGTGAAATATTTTTTTTTTGTTTGCTTCGAATCAGCAGCTTGTTTGTTATTGATATTTAGCAATAATATTCTCTTGACAAGCGAGGAGACTTGAAATGATATCTACACAAAACATGAGAATATCCATCTGTTTTCCATTACTTTTGGCTTCTTTGTTTCATGTCAAATCAAACTTTGTACTTTATTTAATATCAAAGCCATCCTTGCAGAAATCCCTGTTGTGATTTGTGTATTTATTTACCTCTTTGCACGAACAGGATGAGACATTGTGCCAAGTCATTAGCGGAGTTTAACAGATTCCAATGCATAATTTTTCTTCTCCTAATCCGGCGGCCATATCAAATTTAAAAAGCAGTTTAGGAAGCAGAATGATGTTGTATAGTCACACAATAACCATGACTAACTAACTATTCAAACACATAATACATGTACATCTACATATGCATGCTGAATCACAACGACACAATAAAGACGAGCGACACAGTCTTTTAGAAAAATATACCTCTCACTTTATTTGAAAGGGTTGTGTGTGAGAGGGAGCTAGAGACCGAACAGAACTGCATCATATTGACCCCCACCCTATTGGCCATAACCACGTTACTTTCCCGTTCTCTTAGGCTGCTCAACCATGGACCTGGGGGCCCAGCCTCCCTGGGACATGTTCCTCAATCCAGTATCTTCTCACCAACTGGTCTGCTCTCCAAACTCTCAATCGGGGGTTCCGAGGCCCCTTTTGTCGGGTGCTGGCTTTCTCTGTCGCTCTTGTCTCCAACTGGTCTGGTCCCCAAACTAACTGACTTCCTGTCTCCACCGAGTTATATAATAGTTCAACGTCCCCTTCTTCTTGTGGGCGTCACAATTGCACTCATTCAACCCATCCACAGTCAAGGTTATAATTCTGATATTCCTCGACCGGATGCACCTGTTATTTGCATAGAAGCATTTCCTATTTTGACAGCCCAGCCGGGTCGTATGTCAATATACAACAATGACACCAGTTTTCATACCAAGTTTAAAAAGCAGTTTTCGAAGCAGAATAATATCATTACAAAGAGTAAGATTTCAGTTACAAAAAACACACTGGCAGTCTATAGAAAAAAAGAAAAATAGATTCATATTTTTTCAAGAGTATTAGCGTTATTTGAGACAAAAACAGTATCGTCCAGGATTTGAACTCGAGTCGCCCAGTCCATTTCCTGAGACGGTAACCATTTCACCAAACCCGCCTCCTATGAGGGAACTATTTAACCCATAATCAAGGGAGTTAAGGAGGTACCCGTGGTGTAATGGTTATCGTCGTAGGAGATGAACACGGCGACACGAGTTCAAATCCTAGACGAGACTGATTGCATTTCCCATAGCACTAATACCCTTGGGAAAGGTATGAATCCAATTATTCTCCCTCCAGCTATAGGTAAATAGTTGGACAGACTAGGTTCTTCAGCCTTGGTGAGCAAACTAGTATGGGAGAAGGAAAACACTGAAATGAAACCTGTTAAACTCCGCTTAAAAACTGACCTTTAACTCCGCTTAAAAACTGACCTTAAACTCCGCTTAAAAACTGACCTGAGCGGGGTGGAGTAAATATGATAATCAAGGGAGTTAAGGGAGTTCATACATTTTTCAAGAGTATTAATCCAAAAATGATCGTGATAGCACGACTTGAAATCGAACTTGCCTACTATGTAGTCGCAATCAAGCAGGTTAGCCTCTATAGCACAGGGAATTGCTCGACCGGTCATTGGCATAATGGTTAGAGTGTTCGCCTATGGCCCTGGAGACCACAGGTCGAGTTATACCAAAGACTCAAGAAATGGTACTTGATGCTACCTTGCTGAACACTCAGCATTATGAGGTAAGGATCAAGGGAAAAGTGGAGGAATCCTGGGAAAGTGGTAGCGCCCTCCCTTACACCTTAGTGTAGTAGCTATCGAAAAGGGAGCCTTCGGGTCACCCTCGACTACGGTTGCCAACTTTACTTTACAATATGAATTATCCATGTATTCACACTATATATTCGTATAGATTATTCATGGGCGCCGTTTGATAATCTAGAAGTAATAATAGCTGGATCTGAGAAATAAACTGTCTGTTCATATTATTGCATTCAAGCAAGCAACGTGATTTTAAAACACCATCAACGTCTCTATTTTTAGTATTAGTCTCAATCAGTTTCTTCCAGGCAGCGGTCACATCGATACTGCTATATGGATGCACTACATGGACGCTAACAAAACGGCTGGAGAAGAAACTAGATGGCAATTACACAAGAATGCTGCGTGCAATCCTGAACAAGTCCTGGCAGCAACACCCCACAAGACACCAACTGTACGGCCACCTGCATCCTATCACGAAAACTATTCAAGTTAGACGAACCAGACATGCAGGACACTGCTGGAGAAGCAGAGATGAACTCCTAAGAGATGTACTCTTATGGATCCCCACACATGGCCGCGCAAAAGCAGGGCGACCAGCTCGAACGTACATTCAGCAGCTATGTGAGGATACAGGATGTTGTCCTGAAGACCTACCTAGGGCGATGAACGATAGGGAGGAGTGGCGAGAGAGGGTCAGGGATATCCGTGCTACCAGCACGATATGATGATGATGATGATGATGATCGACTCATTTTATCACACTAATACCTCAATTAGCTCCTTCATCATAAATTTCAACGTTCTTCAGTTTCTTTTTCCAAACTATTTTCTCTTAATTTCCCATAGACTAAAGTATGTTTCTCCAAAAGTGTTTGAATTAACGATAAAGTGTTGTAAAAATCATCTATATAAAGTATTATCTGAGCATTCAGAAATTCATGCCTCAAAGTCATTGTAATTGCACGAGAAAGATTCATTTCGAGGATATTTACATTTCTTTTCTCAGTGTATAGATATATATCCGTCTTGTTATTAATAATAGATTAACTGCATCTATTAGTTGAGATTAGTTGTAGATAGCTAACTATTGGTAAAATAAGACTAAACTGTGTACTCATGCTAAAATAAATTGATTGAAAAACTGCTTTGACATTTAACTGTTTGTAAACAAAAACTATAGGTATACTAAACTAAGTTGTTTGAAATTGAATTTAGCATTAAACGACCCGAAAAGGGTTGATACGCCATAAGACAAAACAACCAAAATCTCATCTCTCATTATATTTTCATGAAGAGTTATAGTTTTTAAACTGTACGCATAAAAATGCACACAGTTAAATGATTTCAAGCATTGCCAACACAAATAATTCTGTTTAATATTAATAATTTATTGGCACACAGTTAAATAGTTTCAAGTATTGCTATTTAAACTGTATGCATAAACTGTATGCAAAAACTGTATGCATAATAATGTCTGCATAATAATGTATGCAGAATGTATGCATAATGTATGCACAATAATGTATGCATAATAATTCACATAGTTAAATGGTTTCAAGCATTGCTAAGACAAATAATTCTATTTAATATTAATAATTTGTTGGCACACAGTTAAATAGTTGCAAGTATTGCTATTTAAAACATAATTCAGCTTTATATAAATCATTTATTTGCATGCAGTGAAATGGTTTCAAGTATTGCTATCAAACAAAAATAATTCTATTTAATATTGATCGTTTGTTTGCTCACAGCTAAATGATTTCAAGTATTGCTATCACACATCTTTCACTTTAGATTTAAAATAATTGCCATTTGTTAAAATATTTGTCGCATCACTGAATCCAATTCTTACACCTTCTTTTTTACCCTGCAATTGCATTATGATTCTTAAACATATGTACATATATATATACATTAACTATTTTACTTAACCTTCTAAACTTTCCTAGATTTTCGGATACAGATATTTTAGTAAGATGTCCACTCTTTTATTTTTCATTAATTTTACAATCAGTTATTGTGATATATAAGGTTCTTTGATAAGTACGAAGTTATTCTAAAAAGTGGTGCTAAAAATTATTATTATTAATAATAATAATAATAATAATAATAATAATAATAATAATAATAATCCAAAATATCTACATTTAATCTACATTAGTATTATTTCAATGGAGCAACGTCGAACACAAACAAATCTGGTGAAAAGCGACGAATTGATATACATATCTGTTTGTCTCTTTAACAATACATTCTAGAATTTCTTTTGTCAAAAACATTATATATATATTTCAAATGGTCGATTTTCACTTGCATTAAATTCTAATTTGATGTCACCTATTCTTGGAATTATATTTGGGTAAGACATCCACAATGAAGAAATAGGTGCACCTACATTTCCATCATTGTCATTCTCAGGTCATGAGCTTTCAGTAACGTTTTCTTTAGATGAAATTCCAGCATTACAACTTTCATTTTCAAAAACTTTACTTGATTGGGTAGAATTACTCACTTCCGAGTCTTTGCTTGTCGCATCATATAAAAACATTCATTCCCCGACACGTCAGAATAATGTCTCCTTCAGAATAGAAAGAAAGAATATTCATAGTTAATATTTTATAATTTTTGATGCAATTTATTTTATGGGTATTATTTGACAGATAATGCATAGGCTTGATAATATTTCTGATAAGTATTTTATGATAATAAATATTTTTTATGGAAGGGGTCCTCGTGGTGTATTGGTTAAATCGATGGACTAAGGAATCGTAGTAAGCGAGTTTCGAAATCCTGTCGCACTATTATGTTCACTTCCGCATAAATACCTTTGGGAAAGTTATGATGCCCCTTATCCCTCCAAATGTGAGTCAAATAGCACCACTAATGTTCTTCTAGAAGGATGGGTTTGGTATTAAATAACCCGCAAATGTTGATATGACATTAAACAAAGAAACCAAACCAAATGTTTTCTCTATTGAAGAAAGTAACCTTGTATAAAGTATTTAGAATGGGCAGACGTAAAGTAGCTGTTGGATAAGGACTAAAGTGTTGGACTGCAGCCTTGAAGTAAGCAAGTTCGATATCTACTTGCGCTATTACACTTACTTCCGGATTAATACGTTTCCCCACAGATTATGGATTAAATAGTATCCTTACTTTTCTTTTTGATAGTTTTCACATAAAAAGAAAAACTCTCGATATTTCATATGCCATTAAACTAAGGAACTCTCCAAATATATATATATATATATATATATATATATATATATATATATATATGTATATATATATATATATATAATTGAAAAAATGGAAATAATTTCTTTTATAAGAGAAAAATATTAATAAGTTGTAAAATTGGTTGGATATTTATAATAACTAATATAGCGCGAATAGAGTTTGAACTTGCTTACTTCAAGGCTGCAGTCCAACACTTTAGTCATTTTGGATTAATAGAATATTTATAATTACTATAAAAGGTGAAAAAAATGTTAATAATTTCTGAAACAGGTAAAATAATAAAATACTTTCAAAAATAGGCAAAAAATGTAAATAATGTCTACAGTAGGTAAAAAAAATATATAATTTCTATAATAGGTACAATGTTAATAATTTCTACAAAAGGTGAAAAAACGTAAATATTTTCTATAATTGGTGACAACATGTAAATAATTTCTAGAATTGGTCAAAAAATGTAAATGATTTCAAAAATAGGCGAAAAATGTAAATTCATAGAGGTGACCACAGGTGGCTTGATTGAATGAATATTAAGTTTTGCCTGTTGTATACTTTCAATAGCTACAAATAAATAATCAGTTGATTGGATAATGGATTTTTGATAATAACTTACTGTTAAATTTTTTTAATATTTAAATCTAAAAGATCAATGCAAACAGCTAAAAAGAAAGAGTATAAAAAATATCTCTGTCACAAACCTGTTGACAAAAATATTTTCATGACCATCAAGAAATCGCTTTCTTACTATTTCTTCATCTATTAAAGTCTAACGACCTCTTGAAATCGTTTAGCTATTCTTTTAACACACACAAACACACACACACACACACACATATAAGCAGAAGTTTCATCACTGAATACAGATTAGTATTATATCCAGGTCAGTATCTATTAGTTGGAGAGAGTATTTTTCATCCCTATGATAATGATACAATCAGTGAACTCCAGCAAATGCTGACTGACTGAAAAATAAGGTATATTTCTATTTCATTCCAATACACACATTTTATTCAATTGGATAAAACTACTGCTTTTCTTTCATAACAGACGTTTCCTTCAAATTTTAGCTATTCGAATTTAGTTATCTATGTTATTAAGATAACTATATTTTGAATTGTCCTTCTCATCATTTTTAAGTGATCGATTAAAGAGTTTCAGTTACTGTATTTCTGCCGTTCACAAAATGTTTTATTGGACTCATTTTATACTTATAGGAGATATTAAAGAAATCCCTCTGGAATTTATCGGATACTTGATATATTCCAATAAATATAAATCATTTTGATGACCAAGTAGATAATAGGGGGTGTCCTCATGGGGTAATGATAAAAACGTTGGACTGCAGAATCATAGTAAGCGAGTTCGTACCAGTCACACTATTACATTCGCTTTCGAGCAAATACCCGTGGGAAAGGTATGAATCCCCTTATCCTCCCAGCTATGGGTTAAATAGTACCACCACTGTTCTTCTAGGAGAATGGCTTTGGAATTGAATAACCTACAAGGGTTGATATGGCTTTAAAGAGACGGATTAATATACCAGAATATTTCCCCATAATTGAGACACTTATTTGTATTATTGCTGATGATTACTCGCCATTATAGCCGATCTATTCTTCAACCTTCTTTATATGCCTAATCCATGTGAGAAAATTAGTATCTTCTTTTTCATGGAAAAAACAAAAAGGGTCACTAATATGATAAATCCTTTCTAGAATTGCTGGGTATACCAAATATCTGGATAATTTTTGTGCTTAGCATAAATACTTAATTATATGAAAGTTTTATTTTAATTCTTCTTATTTAAACACGGTTTCGGCACATTTATTCTTTATCTCTCATAAAATGCATAATATGAATAGAAATATACAATATGTGCCGATCTATTCGAAAAGTATAAAGTACACAAAATATCGAGATGATTTCAGTTAATAAACGCCATGTTATCTGAACTGTATAAGTGGAAGAGAGTCATGACACCTCCAGAAAAGGTATTTCCAAGATATGACACGAAATTGAATCCAGTGATGTGGATGTAGATTTTGAGTTCTGATATGGAGTCATCTCTTTATTGCTATTGCTTCAAACTTTAAGCCTAAACCGGGGTAATAAAGCTTATCATATACCCATATATGGATCAAACATTTATAACATTGGTGGCTCAGCGTGATAAAGAGTCATCTCTTTGTTGACATTGCTACAAGCTTTCAACATGAACTGGGCTAATAGAGCCCGTCAGAGATCTAAATATGGATCAAACAAGTTTCATTGAATACACAGTGGGAATAACTTTGGTGTTACTGTGTATTGCCATTCCAATCATCATCGTCCCTGGGGAAACATATTAACCGTCACATAGAATGTTTACTATAACTATTAAATCCTTAGAAAATACAGTATGAATAAGGGGTTGATAATATAGTGCCACAAGCTGATTTTTGTTGTATGCATGAAGTAATCTCTATCGGAAATGTCAGAACATTCGTTTGATACAGTCACGTATATAGAGGTGACATATAGCAAGGGTTTACATTTCACTTCGCTTTGTTATTCTTGTGAAAGGCATGATTTCATGACTCCTTTCTTCTAAACTGTTGGTAAATAGTAGGGAGAAAATCTTCTAATCCGTAGGTAATAGTACGGAGAAAATCTTCTGAGCCGTAGGTAACAGTACGGAGAAAATCTTCTAACCCGTAGGTAATAGTAGGGAGAAAATCTTCTGAGCCGTAGGTAATAGTACGGAGAAAATCTTCTAAGCCGTAGGTAATAGTACGGAGAAAATCTGCTCTTTAGTCTTCTTATAGCAACTAGTGGAGGAGAATGAAAATTCTGGATTCAAACCAACTGTAAGTAAGTAAAGTTGGTGACTCGAAGGCTCCCTTTTCAATAGCTACAACACCGAGGTGTAGGGGAGACCGCTACTCTTTTCCTTTGGCTTCTCTACCAACCCTTGATACGTAACTTATAATGCTGAGTGCTAAGCAAGTAGGTATCAAGTAACATTTTTGAGTCTTTCGGATGACTAGTCCTGGTATTGAACCCCCGTCTCCTGGGCCTTTGGTCAATCATCTAACCACTAAGCTAATGGGTTGGTTTGTTCTTGTGTGAAATCCTGTTAGTGGCAGAGGGTTAGGTTAAATGCATAGTTGCTGAAGACAAGAAGACACCTGAATGAAAGGAAAAGATATTATACTCTACGAATAGGCCATTTTTTCTGTCTAGATTTCCAAGATGAGTTATCCCTATTTATATTTACCACCCACTCCGTTCGGGCAGGATATGACACAAGGTCAATGATTTTAAGCGAAGTTTAACAGGTTTGAATTCAGAGTTTTCCTTCTCCTAGACTAGTTGCCCCACCAAAGCTGAAGAACCTAGTCTGCCCTACTATTTACCTATAACTGGAGGGAGAATAATTGGATTCATACCTTAGTGCTATGTGAAATGCAATCAGTCTCGTCCAGGATTTGAGCAATATTCTTCTCGGATTAGTCTTGTCATCTTCGGTTTTATAACAACAGCTGTATGATCACCTACCTCCCACCTCGAAAACTATTCAAATTAGACGAACGAGAACTGCGGGACACTGCTGGAGGAGCAAGGAGGAACTCATAAGTAATGTTCTCCTATGGACCCCTTCACACGGATGCGCCAGTGTAGGACGATCAGTTTAAACTTTATACAACAGCTCAGTACGGACACGGGATGTAGCCTGGAAAACCTGGCGGAAGCCGTGGATGGTGAGAGAGAGTGAGTTTTAGGGAAATCCTTGCGAGCAACACGTTATGATGATGACGATGATGATGATGACATATAAAGGATCTAGTGTATGGTTGAGACTAATCTCTTGAATCTTCATAGTGAAAGTGGTTGAAGAGATTGAAAATTCTTAATTAAAATCAGCTGTATTCCGCTTAAAAATTGACCTTGTGTCATACTCTTCCCATTTGCAAATGATTGGGTAAATACACATATTTGGAAGAAAGAAATGATTTGCCGGTTGTTCAGTGAGAAACTGTCTAGAAAATTAAATCAAAGTAACGTATAGTTGTTTGTATGCAACGGGCAACCACACGAACCCTTCGAACAGAGACGCAATGCTTGGAGGATTGACTGAATTTTTGTTGTTTCCCAAGCATTTGATCACTTTTGCTTGGCGCCATTTAGCCAGAGATCATCCTGATATGTGATTATTTTGCTGATCGCAAGGCAAGATTTCCAATCCATCAGCGGTTGCAGATGAAGGAGGAGTGATCGTTTTTTTTTTGCTGCTACATAGTTTATCTTAACCTTTTTTCGTGGTGGTTGGAGGGGTCCGTTAGATTAGATTGGCCCCGGGCAGGATTTTAGAGCGAATAAACGACGGATTGGTGACTCTGCTAGATATCCCTTTCTTTAATTGTGTCTAACTGTTTAACAGTGTGTTGTATGATTTCTAGCAATAGTTTCTTGAAAAAAAATCTCTGAAAAGATGAGTGACTGTATGTGGTTGATCCTGAGCAGAGATATGATATGCAAATTTAGACTTTTGGGGGCACTCACATGAGGAGATGTATTTGTTTATGTATAGGACTGTTTCGATTTTTGTTGTGTTTAAGTGGTTATGTCTATCAACAATGTGTCTTTGTGTGTGTTTGTGTATGTGTGTGAAAAACTCTTATAACTATATCATTATATATAAGTGTGCGTGCACGCGCATGAGTAGTGTGAGCTTTTGATTGTGTGTGTGTGTGTCGTTTACATACGCGAAAACCAAGGTGAATGCAGGAGTGTACGTATATGAGTTGGAAAAAATGTTTATCTTCCTTTTCAGTAATCTTTTACAATGCTGCAAATGTGCATCTGTGTGTGTGTGTGTGTGTGTGTGTGTGTGTGTGTGTGTGTGCATCAATGTGTTGAAATCCTTTGCGCATGCGTATTGAAACATTTCAAGGAAACGAAACGGAGGGCAGTGCGTTTAAGTTATTATCTGTTTAGCTGTCAGGAATTATGATGGTTTATTTTAATAAAGATCATAAGACATAGAAAATAAGTTTAGAAATGACAAGTATTTCAGATTAAATAACTCAGAAAGGTAGAATATTGTTTGGTTTTCTTTCTTCGTTTAGTGACATATCCACCTTTGTGGGCTATTAAATGCCAAAGAAGAAAAGTTGTGGTGCCATTTAACCCAGAAAAAATTATCAGTCTGATAGTAAACGTAGTGACACAAGTTGAGTTTGAACTCGTTTACTATAATATCGTAGACAAGCACGTTCACCACGGCGGCATTGGAACACCCACCAAAGGTGTATGAACATAAAGTTTACTTGCTTTTAAGGTTATGTCAGTATCAGTTTTCTCTTTACCTTGACGTATTTGGTCATTGGCCGATAATTTCAAAGTCTTAATCTTCTTTAGACATGTTCTCATATTTAGACCAGTGCTACCTAAGACCCTGATGTTCAGAGAAGTCGGAGAAACAAAAAGAGGAGTAGATTCAAGAGCTTTTAGCACAAGCAATTTAAGGCATTGCTCATAGGTCCCAGATATCACATACACCAGTCGATTTGTTTGCTTTGCTGTTTAAAGGCATATCAACCTTCTGAAGTCATTTAATGTCAAATACATATTTCTAGAAGAACAGTAGTGGTACTATTTAACCCATAGCTGGAAGATAAGGGGGTTCATGCTTTTTCCAAGTGCCTTTTCCAAGTGACTTTTCGAAAGTGAACGTAGCAGGGCAATTGGAGTTCAAATTCACTTACTACGATTCTGTAGTCAAGCGCTTTACCCATTATACAACGACACTCACTTCTACAGCCGAGTTGGTAAAGTTTAATTTCTAGTGAATCCTGTGTGCATAGTTAAAATAACTAAGTTGTGGAAAGTAACAATAAAGTCGTAATACTAACATTCAATTACTTTATTCAGTATCAAGCGCGAATACAAAAGTCCTACGTCCAAAGAATGGACTCTTTTATATCTTCGGAAGTGATAACTTCTGTAGTTCATTGCTTACCTATTGAAGCTCCCATTATTTAATCTGACGGTCGAATTCTATTCTACAAACTCTTTCGTTGGTAAGTAGTTGATTTTACGACGTATCAAATCTTTATTTATTTATTTAACAATTATTTTATCAGGCTACATACGGTATGTCTGGTTCACCTAACTTGAATAGTTTTCGTGATAGGAGGCGAACCAGACACGCAGGATACTGCTGGAGGAGCAGGGACGAACTCATAAGTGATGTACTCTAATGGACCCCAACACATGGCCGAGGAAAAACAGGACGACCAGCACGAAAATACATTTAGCAACTATGTGAGGATAAAATAAGACCAAAAAGGAATTGTGAGACACGCTACTGATCCACTAGCCCAATTGGCTGGGGCTGTATAATATAGCGATTACATCTCTGTAGAGCGGTAAGACCTGCCCAACGAGTATCCTGGATATGACACAAAACCATCTGATGGTGAGGTTCCAGTGATGCTAGAACTTTGGGGAATGTGGAATACTTATTTATTGCCATCGCTCCCTGGTCCTCTCTAGACCGAAGTGGTAGCACCTGATAAGGGTGCTATGTATGGATCAAATAGAACTATACTAAGCTTTCGGGAGTTTACGGTATTTTCATTTAAACTGCGTACTTATGTTTAACTGAATTGTTTAGAATAGAACCGTTCTGATATTTACACTGCATACTTATGCAAAATTGAATTGCTTGAAATAGAACTGTTTTGACGTATATACTACGTAATTATGCTTAACTGAATTATCTGAAATAATGCTGTTTTTACATTTAACTGTGTGTATTTCCTAGTCGGCTGGGGCTGTTGAATACACCGACTGTACCACTGCAGAGGATTATGACACTCCCCCCTGTGTCCTGATTTTGACACAAAATAATCAGATGGTGAGGTTCCAGTAACAATGGAGCTTTGGGGAATATGGAGTACCCTGCCATTGCCATCACTCCCAGGGCCCCTCTGGCCCGGAGTGGTAGCACCTGATAGGGACCTACTTTTGGGTTAAAAAGAACTAATCTGCATACTTACGCTAAACTGAATTGTTTGAAATAGAAGTTTTTGACATTAAAACTGTACTTACGTGAACTATTTTTGACATGGAAACTGTACTTACGCTAAAAATAATTGTTTGAATTAGAACTTTTTGAATAAACTGAATAGCTTGAAATAGAACTGTTTTGACTATTAAATTGTGTACTTACATTTTAGCTCTGTACTTATGCTGAACTGAATTGTTTGAAATTGAACTGTTTTTGACATTGAAACTGTACTTATGTTAAACTGATTTTTTTATATAGAACTATTTTGACATTAAACTATGCGTAAACAAATTCCATACTTGTACTAAACTAAAGTGGAACTGTTTTACTAAACTAAATAGCTTTAAATAGAAATGTTTTTGACAACTAAACTGTGTACCCATGCTTAACTGAATTGTATAAAAATGGTTGATATACCATAAAACCCAAACAACCAGCCGACTAACTAGCAATTCTGGAAGCAATGACAGATATAATGCCGAGCTCACGTGACTGAAAGAGGGTGTGGGATATTCCATTACAACATGTACTCATGCTGCTTTTTTTCAATGGGTTTGACATATTTATGCCAACGTCAATTTAATAAATATGGCCTCCAGAGGTATACAATATACAAAAATGTGTATTCAGTCATTTAAACAGGTAACATCTTCATGGTTTAGTTGTTGAGGTAGTGTTGAGGTTGAGGTTACCGAGTCCGTATTGGAAGTTAGCGAAGGAAATTTTTAAGTGAAACAGAATTTCGATATAAGTAAAGAAACTGTGAAAGTAAAAATCAAAGACGTTTGATTCGCAGAAAAATTGTCTTTATATATATATATATATATATATATATATATATATATATATATATATATTATTCAATTTACAACTGGTTATAAAGATGTGGTAAGCTATTAGAAAAAATACATTTCGACTGTGTTTGTAACGCTCTCGTTTTTGCTACTAATAAAAACTGTCATCTACCCTGACCAAATGCAGTTGTCCGCCCTGACTAAACACTGTCATCTACCGTGACCAAACGCTGTCGTCTGCCTTGACCAAAAGAAGTCGTCTGTCAGATTTTTTCTCAAACTTCTCTTCCCTATTCTTATTAATTCATTTCTATTTCTTCCCTACTTGTATCTCATTTCTAAATTTATTTGTTACTCTAGAATATTTTTATATTGAGTATTAGTGTCTGTGACATACATCCTTCATAAAAAGATATACATGTATATATATATATATTACCAATGAGCCATTAGTGTTTCAGTATCAATAGTTTAATGGCCAATGAATTAATTCAACTCAAAAGATTTGTAATAATCATCTCAAACAGGTTTATTTGATCCATAGATTATATATATATACAGATACACTACATCAGTTCTGTGTATAACTAGGATTAATTACAACGAAGACGTGGCTACAAATTGTCCAGTTCTTTTTGGCGCGTAAGAAGACTTACCCGGTACAACTATTCCAAATTAGTGTTAACTTGCGTGAAATAACATGTAAAAAAACAGGTTTTCTAATGCTCATTTTGAAGGCAGACTGGGGCCATTCTACACGTGAAGTGACTCATCCAACCTAATTTGACCTGATATCACGTTATAAAGGATCCTCAGACAATTCAGTAACTTGTTTTGTTGTTCTTACGACGTTTCATCCAACACTTTGGCCTTCGTCATGTGTAATATCTCTCTACATTAGTAAAAGCCATCTTTGTAGCCAACCTATTAAAATGTTCCTTGATTCTGCAGTATAGTAAAACAATTATATAGAATTGTAATATTTACATTCACTATCCAGAGTCGTACAACTGCAAACAGTTTAATGTTATACCCAACCAACGCGGAGGGCTGTTACGTAGTGGCTAAAGTGCTGGACTACAACATCTTTGTAAGTGAGTTCGAACACCAGTAGCACTATTACCTAGATATTCAGACTAATAATTTTGGGAAACGTATGAAATCCCTACTGTTCTTCTACAATGAAGGTTTTGGCATTAAATAACACTCGAAAGTTGATATGCAATAAAACAAAGAAAGCAAAGCAAATTAAACTAAACCAACCCCGCAAAATATAAGCATAGAAGAACGAGACGCTGAGGAAATTAAGAAGAGAAAAATATTGACAAAGAAAAATGAGAAAGAACGAAGAAGCAAAAGTAGGTAAGAAATAGCGTCTTATTATTTATGTTTTTCTTATCAACGAATGTGCTAAATGTTCAAAGCTAGTTAAAAAGCAATTCTTTAATGTCTATTTTAAATCCTTTATTTAAATGTTTGTGAAAAGAGAATCTTCCCAACCCCATATTCTCCATATTGCCGTTTGTCATACTAAAACAAAGTTTAAAAAAAACTGTATTTCGAATTGAACATTCATAGATTTAAAAAAAAGTATCCATAGACAATAAATTGGAATACAGAATATTCAGATCATTTTTTTCAGAAGAGCTAAAAAAGTAAATAAATAAAAGAGAATAAGTTCGAATGAAAATATAAAGGATTAAAACCAAACAAAGGAGAATGCATTTCGTTATGTTTGGAGATGCCAAGGAAAATGGAAACTATTTTAGAAAAGAACAAGTTGAAAAATATTTTTTTTAGAAGTAAAATCGAACAGAATGATAAGAATTGCTAATTCGAAAAATTACTAGCTGAGTTACACGACAATGCTAGGGAAAATATCAGCATCATAATATTTTCATAAAATAATTCTTCCTGGATGTTAATGATTATTATTCTAACTCAGAAAAATGAACATGATATATAAAAGAGTAAAAAACAAGTTGTAAATATGAAGAATATATCCATAATATTCCTGAAAGTATATTTGGAGATAATCATTTTTCATCTTTCTCCTTGTTTGTTCATCTTTCGCTAACTAATTCTGGTTGTCGGCCTACACTGGTCTGTCCACGTGTGAGGGTCTACAAGAGAACGCAGCTCTCCAGTAGTGACTTGGGTGGTTTGCAAGATAGTAAGCAAGTGTCTACGTCTTAAAAGTCTACGTGTTGCAGCCATACGATAGTACTGACACGGCTACGTTTTCTTTTTGTCAGTGAGATTACATTTCTATATCGTCAATTAGCTGTCGATAGCATGTCATGCTTTTTCCATGCGGAAATTGACATCGTTTTCTGTTGATGAGATATTGCTAACGAGGTATTGGAAATGCTTTACTGATTTCAGGGACTTGTCGTTTAATGTGGAAATGGCACTCTTTTATTTAAAAATGAATTTAGGTTTATCCGAATTAACGTAACACCAAATGTCACTTGCTACCTGCTTCAGGTTATGTAATAGATATTCGGCTGGCGCTGGTGTATTTGCGAGAAATGATAGATCATCTCTGTAGTTTGCATTTGTCCTAGTTCCTGCCGGTGGGATATTATCAGCTTCTTGCCTTTTTTTAATGTGAGATCATTTTCTTTCATCAGATCTTTTGATGGTCGTAGTATATAATCTAGGCATATAATAAATAATGATAATTTGGCGAATCATTCGTCAATTATATGACCCTGTATATAAACAAAACACAAATATACGAAATGCTTTATCCAACACATCCCAAACATACACGACTTCGGAATATCTTAGAAGTATAGGCATAACTCTATCTGTTATAGCTGCTAAGGTTTATCATATCCCGCTTCTCAAGAAATTCTTTGGAAAAATCTGAATGGTTTTCGGAGGAATACATCCACAATTTTATTTTGTCTATTCGCTGAATTCCTGAAGGAGTATGCGCAAACAATCTTGAGGCAACTTTATTCATTGTAGAATGTATTGTCATCGGTTGGATAGCCTCTTGTTTATCTTCGGCCTGGGTCTTTCTCGTTCCTCCTCGCTGTTCCATGATCTTAATTGGCCGCTCTATTCTTTTCACAAAGATGAATAAAAAGTACCAAGTCTTCTTTACTTGTTTACATCCCTAACTTTATTTCTTTAGACCACTTCTCAATTATATAACTGATTTAAGAAAAGAGGAAGGATTCTGCAATTGGGTCACTGGAGTCTTACAAGGGGGTAAATTTGCACTATCCCGTTTTTTCTTGCTTTATGACATTTTCCTTGATTTATTTTTTCTTTCTTTCTTACCTCCATAAATATTGTTGTACACTTTATTTCTTGTTTTTTTTTCACTATCTGTAATTGTTTTTGTCTCTTTCTCTGTTCTTCTTTCTTTCTTTCTTTCTTTTTGTCTTTTTTATCTAATTTTTTAGGGCACTTCAAAGAAATATGGATAATCAATTGAATAGGATGAGGGTTGGGTTGAGTAGAATTTCCTCTGAAATGAGAAAATAAATAATTAAGAAAAGGTGAAACAAAGAAGCCGTCCAGTTTATACAAAGAAAGAAACTAAATTAAGTAAGAAGGTCATATTTTATGCAAGAAAGAGAAAAAGAAAACATGAAAAATCTGTGATTGTTTTTTTGTTTGCTTGATGGCACGTCATGTAAACATTTTCTATTTATTGAGTACTGATATCCATCCTCCTGTGGGGAGGACCTGATATCGTAATGGTTTACATGCTGTTCTTTGATATCGTTACAAGCAAGTTCGAAATACCATTGCTCTATGATGTTCACTTTCAAACTAATACTCTTGAGAAAGGCATGAACCCTCTCATTCTCCTGGTTTTGCGTTAAATAGGACTACTATTGTTCTTCTACAGTGATATCGTTTGCATGAAACAATCCCCGAAGGTTGATAGGCCATTAAACAAAGAAGAAAACATTTTTGACGAAGATTTATATTGTCTTTAGTATTTCTAATTTAATTAATAATATTTCTTATAAACATCATTAAACAATTATAAGCATTCATGATATAAACAATTTCGGCAGATATGCGATCACTACAAATCATAGTGAGGAGCAATTTGCAATTCATTATTTGATCTCATTCAACTCTAGATATGCTTAGGAAGTGAAAAACCCAACAGATAAAGTGAGTGTCTTTTAGTAGCAGCACAAAACAATATCACAAGGATCAAAAGCGAAACTTGATAATACATAAGAGGATAGCTAGTGTGGGGTATATGTGACAAAGTTGAAACGGCTTATGATAAGATAAACGAATACAGTAATCAGGCAGCATTAGACATGAATGGGTAGTAATTGTTCAAGAGATTAGAATTTGGTCATGCTGACGCTTGTTTTATTCATAAACCCGAATCAGTCCTACAAAATGAAACTCATTAAACTATCCATGATTTGAAACAAAAAGAGATCCTCGAACCCGGCAAGAAGATCTGTAGGGATTAAAAAGAAAATTTAAAAAATAAATTTGAACTGGAAACCCAAATTCAGGCAGTGATGATGTATAGTGATGGTATAGGAATGGAATTTGGCATAGAAAAATGAGTCATGCTAATAATGAAAAGCGAAAAATGATAAATGGAGGAAGGAATAGAACTACAAAAGCAAGAAAAAAAATCAGGACGCTTGGAGAAAAGGAAAGTTACAGATACGTCGAAATATGGAAGTGGATTCCATCAAACAAGCATTCAAGAAAGAAAAATTAAAAAAGAACGTCCCATGAGAATGAGAAAACTACTCGAAACCCAACAATATAGCAGGAATCTCATTAAAAGAATAAACACCTGGGCTGTCAACTCGAAATATACGTGGGTCCATAATTAAAGTGGTCAAGGGAAGCACTTCAAGAAATAAACCAGAAAGCAACAACAACAATAACAACAACAAAAATCATTATTAGTTGGCAAAGAAAGAAAATATGTGTCAAGAAAAGAAGGAGGAAGGGGACTCACCAGCATTCAAGTTTGCGTTGATACTTTGATACGACTCGAAGACTACATAAAAGCAAATGAAGACTGGATTACAGCGACAAAAAAAGAACAAGAGAAACAACACAAGGATCAACAGAACTACAATAACTATACAACAAAAATTTGAAGAAAAGCAACCGTACAGATATTTCAAGTGACAAACAAGCGAAATCTCTCTAGAGAAATCTTGAATATGGCTAAGAACGTGAAACCTTAAGAAAGAAACTGAATCTCTTCAAATAGCAGCACAAATCAACGCCCAAATGACAAACTATGTAAAGGCAAAAAATACAAGCCACAACAAAATAGTAAATATTGGTTATGTGGTCATAGAGACGAAACGATACATCATATGATAAGCGAATGCAGTAAACTTGTAGCAAAAAGAGTATAAGGTTTGACACAATTATGTGGAGAAGGAAATTCATTGGGATTTGTGCAAGAAGTTTAAATATGACCATACGAACAAATGGCATATGTACAGCCCGGAATCCCTTCTGGTAAATAAGACGCACAAACTTCTTTGGGATTTTGAAATAGAAACGAGTCTCCTGATTTCGAGCAACAAAAAACAAAAACAAAAAAACAGACTGATTGATAGTTAACCAAAAATTGAATTTGCTTAAGAATTTGAAATCGGAAGACGAGTCAAGACCATCCACATTACAGCTTTGTTGAGAACAGCCAGAATACTGAGAAGAGTCCTGGAGACCTTAGTAGACCTGATATCACTTAGACTCCAGTGAAAGACCATCAGCTAACGCTGGGGCTGAAACATGCAAATAATAATGATATTAGTGAAAGATGGAAATGTGGAATATATTTAATAGGAAAATAGTGAAGAAGGGGAAACAAAGAAATTCAAGCATGTGACCAAAAGGTAGAATTAATTACTGTAGTAGATGTCCAGCGTCCACAGCGGACGTTCGTTTAAACATCAGCCGAATAGAGGTGAAAAGCATAAATAAATACAAAGTTTTACTCTCCTAAAAAAATCGACAAAATTGTATGTATAGCATTTCAAATTTGTCCTTGATTAACTATTTTGAAGAAAATTCGTGTTTTATTTTGTTACTTTGTTTTTCTCCTCGTCTCTAAATTTTTACTGTCTTGATATATTGGTGCAGATACTGTTAATTTAATGTTTAACATGTTCCTGTCAAAGTCAATAATCACAATGAAATCACATGGAAGAGCTAAATGTTATAACTTGTTGTACCAAATTGCTAAAGAAGAAAAAATAATGATTAGCTGGACTTTAAAAAAAATAAAAATTAACAAAAAAGGCAGGAAAGTGAGAAGGCTAAAAAATAAAACAATAAAAAATCACAGAATACATATCCTTGGTATTCATGGGAAGCAGCATGGTGGATGTGAATTTAGACGGAAGAATCCAAAGTTGGATCAATGGTGAGCCTCAACAGATGCTGCCAGGAAGAACTTCATAGTTGAAAGGCCAGGGTTAATGAGTTTAGTCAGGCAACTGTAGCCTGCTATCGATAACAGAGGCGTCTATTGATGAAAGAAAAGACAGCCAAAATACATGAGTTCTCTTACTAAAAGGGTATATAATGACCTCTGTGACAGGTGTGCAAATTTTAAACAACCCCTTAGTCTGGTATAGCCATATAATGATATTAATGATAAAAATATCAAATCGAAATATAACAAATGAGTGACGCAGACAACAGATCTGGGGGTCATGATTGGCAGGTACACACCTGATTACCAAAATGGAAGAGATGTTCGACTTCCTGTGAATGTTGGCTGTTTTTTTTTTTTTTTATTTGGCAGGTACACGAATGATGACATAAGTAACCACACAAAAACAGAGGAGCAACACAGAAAATGGACTAGTAAAATAGATCAAGAAATAAATAGGGACATAACTTAAGACCCTAATACAATAATCGACACACCAAATACTACAAAACAAGAATACTCGAACCGCAATGAACCAGAAAGTTATAACGAACGAAACACCACACAAAACAAACTTTAACTCAGAACAAAATGAATACAAAATTTTTTTGGTTAATTATGTCTAAAAATAAGACAAGATTACTATTGCTAAGAAATGAAGACTTGAAAATAGTCAGAGAAGAAACTGAAAAAATAAACAAATCATCAACACATATCGCAAGGAACAAAATCACGGAATTAAAGGAACTCTCTGCCCGTGGTGTAACGGTTATCGTCGTAGGAAATGGACACGATGACACGAGTTCAAATCCTGGACGAGTCTGATTGCATTTCACATTGCACTAACACCCTTGGGAAAGGTATGAATCCCATTATTATTCCTCCGGCTATGGGTAAATAGTAGGGCAGACTAGGTTCTTCAGCCTTGGTAAGGCAACTTGTCTAGGAGAAGGACAACTCTGAATTCAAACCTGTTAAACTCCGCTTAAAAATTGACCTTGGTTCATATCCTGCCTTAGCGGAGGGGTTGGTAAATATGATAAAGGAACTCTCGAAGACGAAAATACACCTCGATTCACTCAGAGCAACACTCCAAAAAGCATAAACTTAGAAAATGCCGGGTCACGATGGCATTAAGAATTTCAATTCCATCCATAACAAACTGGCTATTGAAATGAATAGATGCATAAGAAACAGACATACCCGAATGGATTGCCAAAGGGAAGACCACCCTGATTGAAATTGACCCCCCCCAAATCCCCGCTCCTAATAACTACAGACCCAAAAAGTGGCAACAGATGATATGGAGAATTCTAACGAGACGAATTAGGGAGGAGATCACGATTCGCTAATAAGCCAAAGGGCTGTTTCCTGATTAATAGAATGGAGTCCGCATGTGTGACCTGAGGAATAGAAAAGCTTCTCTACATTGATCAACTTACCCTCAAGTAGAGGAAACTGAAACGAAAAAAAACTTAGCTATTTATCAAAAAAAGTCATATGATGGAGTCCCATAACCTGGATAGTAGACTGTCTCAACGTATACAATATATCCGGTAAAGTCGTAAAGTTTATCGAAAATACCGTGAAAAATTTGTCAGTCAAACTGACAGTGGGAGGGAAAAAGCATAACTGCGGTGACAATCTAGAGTGGAATCTTCCATGGCGATGCGCTCTCACTATTATTATTTATAATAGCGATGATATCATTCAACAACGTACTTAAAAGTACAAATCGCAAAAAAATAACCACCTGGACGACATTGAACTGTTTGCCAAAAATGAAAAAGAATTAGGAGCCTTAATACAGGCAGTGAATATATACATTAAAAATATAGGGTTAGAATTTGGCATAGACAAATGTGTCAAGCTCATGATGAAAAGCGGAAAACGATACATGATAGAGGGAATAGACCTATGAAATCAAGAAAAAATCAGAGCTCTGGTAGAAAAGAAACTTTCAAATAGTTCGGAATATTGGAAGCGGACACAGTCAAACTAGTGGAAATGAAAGAAAAATTAGAAAAGAATATCTCATGATAATGAGAAAACTGCAGGAAACCAAGCTACAAAGTGAAAATCTCAGCAAAGGGATAAATACCTGGGCTGTCTCACTCGTAAAATACTCGGGACCATTCTTAAAATAGATTAGAGAAGAACTTCAATAAATTGACCCCAGAACACGAAAGCTCATGACGATGAATAAAGAATTACATCCCAGAGATAACGTAGACAGACTGTATGTGTCAAGAAAAGGAGTGGGAAGAAAATTTTCTAGTATTGAAGATAACGTCCCTACTTCAATACGAGTACAAACTTACATAAAAAAGCGGAGAAGACTAATTACAGCAACTAGAAACAATATAGATAACACAAGGATCAACAGCACAAAAATAACCAGAAAACAAAAATGGAGAAAAAACACTCTATGCAACACACAATGAAAATATCGAGCGAGAAAACTTGGACTTGTCTAAGAAAAGGGAAACCTTAACAAAGAAACAGAATCTCTGGTGGATTACAGAGGATTAAGAAAGTCCCAGAGAGAATTATTCCCTATTCATCTTCCATTAAGTACATTTTATTTTTTATATTTTCCAAATATATATATGTTTATATATTAATGTACAAACACACACACACGTATATATATACATATATATATCTGTCTTTATATATATATATATATATATGTCTTTATATATATATATATATGTCTTTATATATATATGTATATCTGCCTATATATATATATATATATATATCTGTCTTTATATATATATATATATATATATATATATATATATATATATCTGTCTTTATATATATATATATATATATATATATATATATAAAGACAGAGAGAAAGGCAGGCAGGCAGAAAGAGAGAGACAGGTAGAGAGAAAGAGAGACACGAAGAGAGAGACAGAGACAGACAGAGAGAGACAGAGAGACAGAAGAAGAGCGAGATAGAGCGAGATAGAGAGAAAGAGGGAAACTCGCCATAATTTTTTTCCGTGCACTTTCTACCGTAAATGGTCCTTTTCAAATGTAAGGCGTCCATATTCAGATCAGAAGAAATAATGCCAAGTTAAATCCGAGATACCGCTTGACAGTAACCTAACCGGTAACACTATTCTGGGGGTGGGGTGGAAGTAATAGTTATAATAGGATAATTCACACTCCATAGAGCTCAAGAATAGAAGGCTCAGCACCAAATGCTTTTCAGTGTTATGCTAAGTGCATCCGTTTTTCGAAGGTCCAAACCCGATTGTAGGGAATCTTGTGCTACACTAAACGAACAGTCGATATATTGATACGAGTAAGACAACATATATACAGCACTTTGATCGTCATCAGCATTGCCGATTGATACTAATTTAGAACTTAAATCATTTCATGGATTTTTATAGCTTAATCAGAATTAATTACCTTACATTTAGGGAAAACAAATTTTATCAACCAAATATTATTAAACGAGAATACCTCACATTGTACCATAGCCATGATATGACTATGTGTGAAACGTACATCGAATGTCCAAAAAGATAATACATAGGAATCTTGAAATTCGAAAAACACGTAACGACTTCTCAGTTCAGGTACGAAACCTTTTATTACCTTTGAGTTAAAGGTTTTGACATAAGGAGAGAGGCACAATCTCTCTATTTTGGCTTTTTCATCTGCCTCCCCCCAACACGTATGGCACCTGTCACAAAAGTCTCTGCGAGCAAGTGAAAACCAACCGTCTTCCCACGAGGCAGGTCTCATGTCAACTCGTTCGGTGTCTAGTCTCAAATCTAACTTTTTCGAAATCTCCCAAAATCCTGCGCACGCTTCCGGTGCGTGATGTCATTCGCACTCGCTAGCCTCCGTTTCCCATTTCGGGCTATTGTGACATCTCCGAGTGACATGTCTGCTCTGTGCAAGCGC